>CM067169.1:7367773-7370273 GCA_034093135.1 Erigeron breviscapus | reverse complement strand
GGTAAACGCGTGTGACCAAAGGTAAACGCGTGTAGAAGGGTAAACGCGTGTGACCAAAGGTAAACACGTGTATAAAGGGAAACGCGTGTGAAAGGTAAACGCGTGTGACCAAAGGTAAACGCGTGTAGAAGGGTAAACGCGTGTAGAAGGGTAAACGCGTGTGACCAAAGGTAAACGCGTGTGACCAAAGGTAAACGCGTGTAGAAGGGTAAACGCGTGTAAAGGTAAACGCGTGTAGAAGGGTAAACGCGTGTGACCAAAGGTAAACGCGTGTAGAAGGGTAAACGCGTGTGACCAAAGGTAAACGCGTGTAGAAGGGTAAACGCGTGTGACCAAAGGTAAACGCGTGTAGAAGGGTAAACGCGTGTGACCAAAGGTAAACGCGTGTAGAAGGGTAAACGCGTGTAGAAGGGTAAACGCGTGTGACCAAAGGTAAACGCGTGTATAAAGGTAAACGCGTGTGACAAAGGTAAACGCGTGTAGCAAGGTAAACGCGTGTGACAAAGGTAAACGCGTGTGACCAAAGGTAAACGCGTGTGAAAGGTAAACGCGTGTGAAAGGTAAACGCGTGTGATCAAAGGTAAACGCGTGTAGAAGGGTAAACGCGTGTGATCAAAGGTAAACGCGTGTAGAAGGGTAAACGCGTGTGACCAAAGGTAAACGCGTGTGACCAAAGGTAAACGCGTGTAGAAGGGTAAACGCGTGTGACCAAAGGTAAACGCGTGTGACCAAAGGTAAACGCGTGTAGAAGGGTAAACGCGTGTGACCAAAGGTAAACGCGTGTAGAAGGGTAAACGCGTGTGACCAAAGGTAAACGCGTGTAGAAAGGTAAACGCGTGTGACCAAAGGTAAACGCGTGTAGAAGGGTAAACGCGTGTGACCAAAGGTAAACGCGTGTAGAAGGGTAAACGCGTGTGACCAAAGGTAAACGCGTGTAGAAGGGTAAACGCGTGTGACCAAAGGTAAACGCGTGTAGAAGGGTAAACGCGTGTGACCAAAGGTAAACGCGTGTAGAAAGGTAAACGCGTGTGACCAAAGGTAAACGCGTGTAGAAGGGTAAACGCGTGTGACCAAAGGTAAACGCGTGTAAAAGGGTAAACGCGTGTGACCAAAGGTAAACGCGTGTAGAAGGGTAAACGCGTGTGACCAAAGGTAAACGCGTGTAGAAGGGTAAACGCGTGTGACCAAAGGTAAACGCGTGTAGAAAGGTAAACGCGTGTGACCAAAGGTAAACGCGTGTAGAAGGGTAAACGCGTGTGACCAAAGGTAAACGCGTGTAGAAGGGTAAACGCGTGTGACCAAAGGTAAACGCGTGTAGAAAGGTAAACGCGTGTGACCAAAGGTAAACGCGTGTAGAAGGGTAAACGCGTGTGACCAAAGGTAAACACGTGTACTAAAGGTAAACGCGTGTAGAAGGGTAAACGCGTGTATCAAAGGTAAACGCGTGTAGAAGGTAAACGCGTGTAGAAGGGTAAACGCGTGTGACCAAAGGTAAACGCGTGTAGAAGGGTAAACGCGTGTGACCAAAGGTAAACGCGTGTAGAAGGGTAAACGCGTGTGACCAAAGGTAAACGCGTGTAGAAGGGTAAACGCGTGTGACCAAAGGTAAACGCGTGTAGAAGGGTAAACGCGTGTGACCAAAGGTAAACGCGTGTAGAAGGGTAAACGCGTGTGACCAAAGGTAAACGCGTGTAGAAGGGTAAACGCGTGTGACCAAAGGTAAACGCGTGTAGAAAGGTAAACGCGTGTGACCAAAGGTAAACGCGTGTAGAAGGGTAAACGCGTGTGACCAAAGGTAAACGCGTGTGACCAAAGGTAAACGCGTGTAGAAGGGTAAACGCGTGTGACCAAAGGTAAACGCGTGTAGAAGGGTAAACGCGTGTGACCAAAGGTAAACGCGTGTGACCAAAGGTAAACGCGTGTAGCAGGGTAAACGCGTGAACCATAAAGTAACGGACATTTAAAACATCGATACCAGGACTTGATTTGGACTCAATTCATTCACCGATAATCATTAGCAATCGAAAGCCTGCAAAAGCAAACTCCCCCTTAACTAATGATACCAGGTAAGATACTTTTTAACAACTTTGGAAAAACACACAATTCCAATATCGAAAGTCCTGCACACTTAAAGGAAACTCATCAATGCATCAATATCAACAGATAACATTATTTTAAGCATGCAAAGAAAATATCGAAATGAAAACCTATGGTCAGTCAAGAATCATCGTCAAGCATATCTTTTCACCAAAAACAAATTGAAATCTCAAAAACATATCAATCTAATCTTGACTATATTTTGACTTTTCCAAAGCAACAAAATTCAGAAAGATCATTTCCGTAATCTTAAACAAATTAATGTCCATATCAGAAAACAATCTTTTAACATAATACTTCAAGCAATAAAGACTCATATAATCCAGTTAAGGACCATATAGCTGAACAATAGAATCATTAGATGCTTATCAACTCTCTCGTGCAATAAGAACTAGTTTTGACA
>CM067169.1:7355273-7365273 GCA_034093135.1 Erigeron breviscapus | reverse complement strand
TTTTTTTTTTTTTTTTTTTTTTTTTTTTTTTTTTTTTTTTTTTTTTTTTTTTTTTTTTTTTTTTTTTTTTTTTTTTTTTTTTTTTTTTTTTTTTTTTTTTTTTTTTTTTTTTTTTTTTTTTTTTTTTTTTTTTTTTTTTTTTTTTTTTTTTTTTTTTTTTTTTTTTTTTTTTTTTTTTTTTTTTTTTTTTTTTTTTTTTTTTTTTTTTTTTTTTTTTTTTTTTTTTTTTTTTTTTTTTTTTTTTTTTTTTTTTTTTTTTTTTTTTTTTTTTTTTTTTTTTTTTTTTTTTTTTTTTTTTTTTTTTTTTTTTTTTTTTTTTTTTTTTTTTTTTTTTTTTTTTTTTTTTTTTTTTTTTTTTTTTTTTTTTTTTTTTTTTTTTTTTTTTTTTTTTTTTTTTTTTTTTTTTTTTTTTTTTTTTTTTTTTTTTTTTTTTTTTTTTTTTTTTTTTTTTTTTTTTTTTTTTTTTTTTTTTTTTTTTTTTTTTTTTTTTTTTTTTTTTTTTTTTTTTTTTTTTTTTTTTTTTTTTTTTTTTTTTTTTTTTTTTTTTTTTTTTTTTTTTTTTTTTTTTTTTTTTTTTTTTTTTTTTTTTTTTTTTTTTTTTTTTTTTTTTTTTTTTTTTTTTTTTTTTTTTTTTTTTTTTTTTTTTTTTTTTTTTTTTTTTTTTTTTTTTTTTTTTTTTTTTTTTTTTTTTTTTTTTTTTTTTTTTTTTTTTTTTTTTTTTTTTTTTTTTTTTTTTTTTTTTTTTTTTTTTTTTTTTTTTTTTTTTTTTTTTTTTTTTTTTTTTTTTTTTTTTTTTTTTTTTTTTTTTTTTTTTTTTTTTTTTTTTTTTTTTTTTTTTTTTTTTTTTTTTTTTTTTTTTTTTTTTTTTTTTTTTTTTTTTTTTTTTTTTTTTTTTTTTTTTTTTTTTTTTTTTTTTTTTTTTTTTTTTTTTTTTTTTTTTTTTTTTTTTTTTTTTTTTTTTTTTTTTTTTTTTTTTTTTTTTTTTTTTTTTTTTTTTTTTTTTTTTTTTTTTTTTTTTTTTTTTTTTTTTTTTTTTTTTTTTTTTTTTTTTTTTTTTTTTTTTTTTTTTTTTTTTTTTTTTTTTTTTTTTTTTTTTTTTTTTTTTTGGGCACAGTCACGCAAAAAATGATGTCTAATGTCAATATGCTTGGTGACTTTATGCAAGACAGGGTTATTAGTTATATCTATAGCTGACTTATTATCAATCTTAATAGGAGTATCAAGAAAATCCATACCGTAGTCTCGAAGTTGTTGCTGAATCCATAATACCTGGGAACAGCAGCTTCCAGCAGCCATGTACTCTGCCTCACAAGTAGACTGAGCTACCGATGTCTGCTTCTTACATTGCCACGATACAAGTCTCCCTCCTAAGAATTGACATCCGCCAGTCGTAGACTTCCTATCATTGTTACAACCTCCAAAGTCCGAATCAGTGTAAGCAACAAACTCAAACGTTCCTCCCAACGGATACCATAGACCAAGTCCTTGGTTTCCCTTTAAATATCTGAGGATCCGTTTTACAGCCGTTAAATGTGACTCTTTCGGATTTGCTTGAAATCTAGCACACAGACAAACAGCAAACATGATATCTGGACGCGAAGCAGTTAAATACATCAATGAGCCGATGATCGCCCGATAATAAGTAGCATCCACAAGTGTATCTTTAGAATTAGGAACTCCTAAGCCATGATTCAACTGAATAGGAGTACCATAAGTCTTGGATTCTAACATTTGAAACCTTTCCAAGATGTCATTGACATACTTAGTCTGGTGAATGAAAAAACCATCTTTTCGTTGATCAACTTGCAGTCCAAGGAAAAATTTTAATTCTCCCATAGCACTCATTTCAAATTCCTTCTTCATACTCATTTCAAATTCCTTCTTCATACTCATTTCAAAATCCTTGCACATCTTAATGTCAGATGAACCAAAAATGATATCATCCACATAAACTTGCACAATTATATAATCTTGCTTCTGCCATTTGATAAACAACGTGCTGTCTATCGATCCTCTTGTAAATCCATTTGTCAACAAATGTGTTGACAACTTCTCATACCACACTCTTGGTGCTTGATGTAATCCATAAAGAGCCTTATCCAGTCGATATGCCCTTCTTGGATAATTTGGATCTTCAAACCCCGGTGGTTGACGAACATACACTTCTTCCTTAACTTCTCCATATAAGAAGGCACTCTTCACATCCAACTGATACACCTTTATTCCTTTGAAACTAGCATAAGCTAAAAATAGCCTTATAGCTTCAATCCGAGCAACTGGTGCAAAAGTTTCATTGTAGTCATAACCTTCTCGCTGTGCAAAACCCTGAACAACTAGACGTGCCTTATTTCTTGTAACAATCCCTTTGTCATCTCGTTTGCATTTAAATACCCAACGAGTTCCAATTGGTTCGATACCTCTAGGCACATCAACTAATTCCCATACTCCAAGTTTTTCAAATTGAGCCAATTCTTCTTGCATAGCCTCAACCCAAAACGGATCTTGAAGTGCTATCTTAACATTCTTGGTTCCTAACATTAAACCATAAATATCTCGTTTACGAGGAGCAGTCAACAATATCCAATCATCTGGAATAACAAAACCCGGTTTCAAGACGAATGCAGCTTTGTCGTTGAAGAAAACTGAATTTCCTCGGTCACAAATTTGTGATACACTCATCAGATTATGAGTAAGTTCTTCCACGTAATTGACATTCTTTAAAGTAAGTTTTCCATCGACGACATCACCTTGTCCAGTGATTTGTCCGCCCTTGGAACCAGCAAAATTTACATGTGATCCTTTAATATTTACAAAATCAGACAGAAGTCTTCTGTCTCCTGTCATGTGCCTTGGAGCAACCGCTATCAAGATACCAGATACTAATAGGAATTGGTAGCCCTGAATCAGCAAGCATAGTTCTGGCAGTCTCGATCAAGGTCCTATTCTTTCTCTCAGCAACTCCATTTTGCTGAGGTTCATACGGAGCACTAAATTGATGTTGAATTCCTTTAGACAAACAGAAAACATCCATCACTGAGTTTTTGAACTCCGTGCCATTGTCACTCCTGATTCGTTTGATCTTCGTGTTGTAGAGATTCTCAGCTTCAGTGAAAAAGTTAATCAGTATCTCCGTAGTCTCATCTTTGGTAGCTAAGAAGAAACCCATGAAAACCTTGAATAATCATCAGTGACAACCAAGCAGTAGTACATTCCCCCTCTACTCCTAACATTTACTGGACCAAAGAGATCCATATGAAGTAACTCAAAAGGAGCGGCAATTGAATTTTGTGTCTTGGGCTTGTGAGGCTTTTTCTGTTGTTTGCCTTTCAAGCATGGAACACATCTATCTTCCAATTCAAACTTCTTTTTAGGAACACCTTGAACCAGATCATTCTTCACAATGTAATTCATCTTCCGGAAATGTAGATGTCCCATTCTTCTATGCCATAAGAGAGAATCACTTTCGCTTGCCTTAGACAACAAACAAACTTCCTTCTGAACATTCTTGGTTCCTAACATTAAACCATAAATATCTCGTTTACGAGGAGCAGTCAACAATATCCAATCATCTGGAATAACAAAACCCGGTTTCAAGACGAATGCAGCTTTGTCGTTGAAGAAAACTGAATTTCCTCGGTCACAAATTTGTGATACACTCATCAGATTATGAGTAAGTTCTTCCACGTAATTGACATTCTTTAAAGTAAGTTTTCCATCGACGACATCACCTTGTCCAGTGATTTGTCCGCCCTTGGAACCAGCAAAATTTACATGTGATCCTTTAATATTTACAAAATCAGACAGAAGTCTTCTGTCTCCTGTCATGTGCCTGGAGCAACCGCTATCAAGATACCAGATACTAATAGGAATTGGTGGTAGCCCCTGCACATGAAACAAAAATGGATCAGTTATCAAGGACAACCCAAGCCTTTATAGACTTGGGTTTACCATTCTCGTCCTTAACAAGCATTTCAGTCCAATATCCATTGCTCCCAATAGGTGCCTTGGATGTTTGCTGAGCATGCTGTAAAGGTATATTCTCAACCCTTGATTGAGACCTTTTAGGGGAAAATGGTCTATTAACGAATGGTCTATGCACTTGTGGAACACGAGATGTGTTACGGTCATAGTAGTTCTGTCGATGATGCCCTGAATTTGCATTTTGTGATGACTGACCAGATCTATTTCTAGGGGAAACATATCTTGGTGAATCATTTCTTTTAGCCACAGGTGGAACAAATTTACCATAAGCTTGATTACCCATCCCATTAGAACTACTTGACACATTCTGTTGTTTACCATTCCCTCGCTCAAAGAAACATGGGAATTAGGAGATAATCCTCTATTTTGATTTGACTTAACAGGAGAAACTGACTGTCTAGAGGACTTCCTAACTCGGTTGGGACAACAACTATACACATGTCCCTTTTCAAAACAAGCAAAACAAGATCGTTGTGCTGACTTGCTAGAAGATGGTTGAGCTGATGGTTTAGATGGAGGGGTATTCAAGATATTCTTAATCTCCTGAGTCGCTATCTCTTCCACAGTAGGAGCCTTAGTCTCAGAAGTTGAGAATGATTTGGTAACACTAGGTTCAGGTTCAGTAACATACTTAACCTCAGTTGAACTAGTCTGAATTCCTTTCTTGACAAACTTCTTACTTAGCTGTGGTATATCATGGTTTTTGGTCCTCAGTTGTCTAGGAATGAATTTGGGTTGCTTAGGATCAGTGGAGACGGATGACTTAGGATAGTCAGTAAGCACTGGTTTAGCAGAATCAGACTCAGCCAAATCTGGATGAACAGGGTCTAAGTTGTTGTTAAAAGGAGGTCTTACATCAGTGTAATCAGCTCCTAGTCCTGTTTTATCCTTAGGATGTCTAGGTTTACCTAAAGAAGCTACTAGATCACTTCCTCTCCATTTAGCTAAAGTAGTCTCATGTTTAGTAATGGTAACCCTAGCATCAGCCAAATCCTTTTCTTTCTTACCGATTTCACTAGAAAGAAAGACTATCTTTTCATTTGCTAGATTTTCTCTAAAAATTGATTCTTTCAGTTTGTCTTTTAAGGCAGCATTATCATTGTCAAGTGACTTAATCCTACTCTTAAATTGACGTTCTTGATCAAGTAAAGCACTATTCTTAGAGAAAAATGAACTACGCTCCTTGCTGATAGTTTCATAACTAGCGGCTAACTCTAAAGTCTTGGATGAGGCAATACTATGTTGTTGCATCAAATCTTTAACAAACATGCAAATACGATGAACAGTCAAATAAGAAAAAGTTACCTGTTTCTCTCGATCATCGCAGTCAGCCATATATGCAACAAAGTCTGATATTGTCATACCTTCAGGAATATCAAAATCATCAGCTTCTGTAGAAATAGCCTTGTCCAATTTTGCACTTGAGCTCATTGATTGATTATCACTCTGGCTGCTTGACTTATCAGTAGATTCATCGATCTTCTTATCAGCCTTTTTAAGCTTCACTGCTTCATCTGCATCCTTTTCATCATCAGAAACTTTTAATGCAGCATCAGTAGCAGCAGCCTCTTCACTCGTATAAAGAGCATAATCAAACGCAGCACTTCCGTCATCAATCACATTAGCTACTTCATCATAAATCTCAGCTAGCAAAGCATTTTCAGGTTCAGTCTCCTTTGTCCAAAGGTAAGTACCATCTTCCTGTCTTGCCACCATGGCATTTTCAGGATTTTGAACATGATTTTCTGTAGGAAGTTCCTGAATGATCATTCCATCATGCTCTGTAGCTTTGGTTGATTTGATTTGATTTCCAGCTTGCACACCTCCCTGATTGTAATTCTGACGATTAGCTGTAGAATTGTCAAAACGCTTTGGTCTTTGACATTCCTTAGCAAAATGACCAAAACCATCACAATTATAGCACTTAACCTTCGACTTGTCAAATCCTCTATTCTTGTCAGATGCAAGATTTCTTCCAGTTCGTTGCATAAAACGACGAGCTTTTATAGTGAGCATCGCCATTTGCCACTTCAAGTCCATTTCCTCTAAATCATCAGGATCAACTTGTTCATAATCTTTATCAATCAAACTTGGATCTGAAATTTTGCCATTGATAAATGCTTCATGAGCAGAACACATTGCAGCAAATACTTGCATACGTCCTTCAGCAGATTGCATACTCATTGGCATCGAGCGAACAGTTGTGTTTCCACTGTTTCTTGATCCACTGCTATTCTTAGTTGTAGACGAATTGTCATAAACCATGTATCCAGCAATTCCATCAGGATCCATAACAGGATGAATGGTTTCAGTGGATAAAAGAGCAGTAGATCCACTTCCAGAAGCAGAGGAAGATGAAAACAATAGATTATCAGTATTAGCATGATAAAGACTCGGATTTTGTTGAAAAACAGAAAGGTCATCTTTTGCTTTACGCTTCATTTCCCTGTTCTTCACTTTTGAGACAATCTCTGCCAAGGTATATGATTCATAATTTTTCTCTTCTTGAAGACTATGTACAAAGTCATTCCATTTGTTCTTTTTTTTTTTTTTTTTTTTTTTTTTTTTTTTTTTTTTTTTTTTTTTTTTTTTTTTTTTTTTTTTTTTTTTTTTTTTTTTTTTTTTTTTTTTTTTTTTTTTTTTTTTTTTTTTTTTTTTTTTTTTTTTTTTTTTTTTTTTTTTTTTTTTTTTTTTTTTTTTTTTTTTTTTTTTTTTTTTTTTTTTTTTTTTTTTTTTTTTTTTTTTTTTTTTTTTTTTTTTTTTTTTTTTTTTTTTTTTTTTTTTTTTTTTTTTTTTTTTTTTTTTTTTTTTTTTTTTTTTTTTTTTTTTTTTTTTTTTTTTTTTTTTTTTTTTTTTTTTTTTTTTTTTTTTTTTTTTTTTTTTTTTTTTTTTTTTTTTTTTTTTTTTTTTTTTTTTTTTTTTTTTTTTTTTTTTTTTTTTTTTTTTTTTTTTTTTTTTTTTTTTTTTTTTTTTTTTTTTTTTTTTTTTTTTTTTTTTTTTTTTTTTTTTTTTTTTTTTTTTTTTTTTTTTTTTTTTTTTTTTTTTTTTTTTTTTTTTTTTTTTTTTTTTTTTTTTTTTTTTTTTTTTTTTTTTTTTTTTTTTTTTTTTTTTTTTTTTTTTTTTTTTTTTTTTTTTTTTTTTTTTTTTTTTTTTTTTTTTTTTTTTTTTTTTTTTTTTTTTTTTTTTTTTTTTTTTTTTTTTTTTTTTTTTTTTTTTTTTTTTTTTTTTTTTTTTTTTTTTTTTTTTTTTTTTTTTTTTTTTTTTTTTTTTTTTTTTTTTTTTTTTTTTTTTTTTTTTTTTTTTTTTTTTTTTTTTTTTTTTTTTTTTTTTTTTTTTTTTTTTTTTTTTTTTTTTTTTTTTTTTTTTTTTTTTTTTTTTTTTTTTTTTTTTTTTTTTTTTTTTTTTTTTTTTTTTTTTTTTTTTTTTTTTTTTTTTTTTTTTTTTTTTTTTTTTTTTTTTTTTTTTTTTTTTTTTTTTTTTTTTTTTTTTTTTTTTTTTTTTTTTTTTTTTTTTTTTTTTTTTTTTTTTTTTTTTTTTTTTTTTTTTTTTTTTTTTTTTTTTTTTTTTTTTTTTTTTTTTTTTTTTTTTTTTTTTTTTTTTTTTTTTTTTTTTTGTCCCAGTTCAGTAATCAGATGATTAAAACGAGTTATTAAATCATCTAAACTTTCAGATTTCAAACCGTTAAAGACTTCATATTGTCTGTTCAGCAGTTTAATTCTTCCCTTTTTTCATCAACTCATCACCTTCACAGTATGCGTTTAAAGCATCCCACAAACCTTTAGAGGTCTTATGTTCTCCGAGAAGATGAATTGCATCCCGAGGTAAACACATTTCTAAGTTCGACAAGGCCTTTCCTTCAACAGCATATTCTTTCTTCAACACTTCAGTCATATCCCCAAGCCTGTATTGGACCTCATTTCCATTAACATCTTCATGAGTTGGCCACTCATATCCTTCAGTAATCATCACCCATTGATTGAAATCAGTAAGGCGAATATAGGATTCAAAGCGTTTTTTCCAACTCCAGAAATTTTCAAGTTTTATCAATTTAGGGGGTGAATTGGTACGACCGACTTCATGATCGTGAAGAATTAATGCATTAATGTATTGGGCCTCTTTTGATGAAACTGTAGGTATTCCAGACATCATCGAAATACGACAAAAGGAAAAATTAAAAAAAAAATGAACAGATGCACGTGTTTGAGATAAACACGTGTTTAGAACACCACGAGTTTAGAACAAAAAGTTTAAGGAAGCAAACACGTGTTAAGGTCAGAAGCAAACACGTGTTAAGGTAGCAAACACGTGTTAAGGAAGCAAACACGTGTTAAGGTAGGGCTTGAACGAGTTTAAAGAACACCACGAGTTTAGAAGCAAACACGTGTTTAGAACACCACGAGTTTAGAAGCAAACACGTGTTTAGAAACACACGAGTTTAGAAGCAAACACGTGTTAAGGAACAAACACGTGTTTAGAACACCACGAGTTTAGAAGCAAACACGTGTTAAGGAAGCAAACACGTGTTAAGGAAGCAAACACGTGTTAAGGAAGCAAACACGTGTTAAGGAAGCAAACACGTGTTAAGGAAGCAAACACGTGTTAAGGAAGCAAACACGTGTTAAGGAAGCAAACACGTGTTTAGAACACCACGAGTTTAGAAGCAAACACGTGTTAAGGAAGCTTGAACGAGTTTAAAGAACACCACGAGTTTAGAAGCAAACACGTGTTTAGAACACACGAGTTTAGAAGCAAACACGTGTTTAGAAACACACGAGTTTAGAAGCAAACACGTGTTAAGGAAG
Organism: Erigeron breviscapus; assembly: GCA_034093135.1. Taxonomy (NCBI): domain Eukaryota; kingdom Viridiplantae; phylum Streptophyta; class Magnoliopsida; order Asterales; family Asteraceae; genus Erigeron; species Erigeron breviscapus. The sequence goes on along the minus strand of CM067169.1, from coordinate 7,356,490 downwards.
CAAACACGTGTTTAGAACACCACGAGTTTAGAAGCAAACACGTGTTAAGGAAGCAAACACGTGTTTAAAGAACACCACGAGTTTAGAAGCAAACACGTGTTTAGAACACCACGAGTTTAGAAGCAAACACGTGTTAAGGAACAAACACGTGTTAAGGAAGCAAACACGTGTTTAAAGAACACCACGAGTTTAGAAGCAAACACGTGTTTAGAACACCACGAGTTTAGAAGCAAACACGTGTTTAGAACACCACGAGTTTAGAAGCAAACACGTGTTTAGAACACACGAGTTTAGAAGCAAACACGTGTTAAGGAAGCAAACACGTGTTTAGAACACACGAGTTTAGAAGCAAACACGTGTTAAGGAAGCAAACACGTGTTTAAAGAACACCACGAGTTTAGAAGCAAACACGTGTTTAGAACACCACGAGTTTAGAAGCAAACACGTGTTAAGGAAGCAAACACGTGTTTAGAACACCACGAGTTTAGAAGCAAACACGTGTTAAGGAAGCAAACACGTGTTAAGGAAGCAAACACGTGTTTAAAGAACACCACGAGTTTAGAAGCAAACACGTGTTAAGGAAGCAAACACGTGTTAAGGAAGCTTGAAACGTGTTTAAAGAACACCACGAGTTTAGAAGCAAACACGTGTTTAGAACACCACGAGTTTAGAAGCAAACACGTGTTAAGGAACAAACACGTGTTAAGGAAGCTTGAAACGACGTGTTTAAAGAACACCACGAGTTTAGAAGCAAACACGTGTTTAGAACACCACGAGTTTAGAAGCAAACACGTGTTAAGGAAGCAAACACGTGTTTAAAGAACACCACGAGTTTAGAAGCAAACACGTGTTTAGAACACCACGAGTTTAGAAGCAAACACGTGTTTAGAACACACGAGTTTAGAAGCAAACACGTGTTAAGGAAGCAAACACGAGTTTAAAGAACACCACGAGTTTAGAAGCAAACACGTGTTTAGAACACACCACGAGTTTAGAAGCAAACACGTGTTAAGGAACTAAACACGAGTTTAGAACACCACGAGTTTAGAAGCAAACACGTGTTAAGGAAGCAAACACGTGTTTAGAACACCACGAGTTTAGAAGCAAACACGTGTTAAGGAAGCAAACACGTGTTAAGGAAGCAAACACGTGTTTAGAACACCACGAGTTTAGAAGCAAACACGTGTTAAGGAAGCAAACACGTGTTTAAAACACCA
>CM067169.1:7261656-7354273 GCA_034093135.1 Erigeron breviscapus | reverse complement strand
TTTTAGGTCAGAAATTTTGTTTTCAAATTCTGTCAAATCAGGGATTGATTCTTTCATTTTCACATTCAACGACTCAATGTCCTCAGCCAATGCATTTGCTCGAAACATCTCATTGGTCTTTTCCACTTGAAGTTGTCGGACAGTCTTGCTCATTTCAAGAACTTTGGTCTCAAGTTCTTGTTTCTCAAGATGCAGTTTGGAGTTATGAGTAAAAGAGAATGCTGATTTTTCAGATTTCAAATTCTCAAGATCTTTTTGAAGTGAATCAATTTTAATTTGAAAATCCTTTTCTTTATCCTCCAAATCTTTCTTTAACGTTAAATTCTTTTTACTCAACTCCCTGCAGTCTTTTCTTGCAGTATCAGACATATCCATGTAATGTTTTAGAACAGATTTGGGAAAAGAAATTACCTCATCCTCGACTTCAGAAGAGCTTTCATCATCTTCCTCCAACTCCTTTGACTTCTTGATTTTTGTCATGAAGCACACATTTGCTGCAAGCTCATCTGTCTCCTCGTCAGAAAGATGTAACCACTTGTCATCCTCAGCGAGAAGAGCAATTCCGCTTTCCTCTTGTCTTGCCAGCAACAGTTTGTACTTGTAATATTCGGAGTTCTTCTGTCGAGGTTTGGTGCAGTTGATTGCAAAATGTCCAGTCAAGCCACAGTTATAGCATTTTCTGTCTTCAGATCTCTTGTCCATGACCTTCTTCTCAAACTTTTTCTGATTCTCAAACTTCTTCTCACCACCAGCAAAAACTTTCTTCTGATCATACTTAGGAGCATCCGCATTTCTAGCATAAGAAGAAACTGATGAAGTCCTAAGCTGATTGTTTGTTGGTTTCTTCTTGAAGAATTTCTTCTTGAAAGCCTTGGTGAAATAAGCGAGTTCTTTGTACATCTGTTTTTGGTTCTCATCCAGATCAGAATCACTCATATCACTCGAATCAGAATCAGTTTGAACTTCAATAAAACTGTGTCTTGACATTCTTGAAGTCTTCTTTTCAGCAACCAAAGCCAATGGATCTGACTGTACACTCTCTTCTTTCTTCTTCTGAATTCTCTTAACATCTTCCACATTCAGTTGTAGCTTTTCAAACAGAGTGTGAATGGTGAGCTTTGCAAAATCTGATTGTTGGTTGAGTTGGGTTCCATACACTTGCCATTCTTCTTCCAGATTTTTGATGAATTTGATGTTGAGTTCCATATTGGTTCTCTTTACATCATTCTTTCTCAGCTCATTGATGACATTGCAGAATCTGATGTATACCTCATTCAGTGGTTCACCTTTTTGTTGTCTGAATGTTTCATACATGTTCAGAACAGTTGACAACCTAATGGTGTTTGATACATCTGATCCTTCCATCTGCTTTTCCACCTCATCCCAAATGTCTTTTCCTGTTTCGTAGGAATCCACATTGCAGTATATGTCATCTGGAAGTGCTTGGTAAAGAAAGGCAATTGCACTTTGATCAGCCTCAACTCTGCTTTTCTGATCTGTGTTCCAACTCTCTTCAGGCAATACTTCTCCATTTATTGGGTTCTTTGGAATTTCAGGACCTTCTTTGTATGATTTCCTTAGCAGTTTTCCATTCTTTTGCCTGTCTATCCAGTTTAAAAATCTCTTCTTCCATTGAGGATAAGATCCTCTGAATAAGACAGGTGGTCTTCCATCAGAACCAAGAGCCAAAGCTTCCCTTGAAGCCATTTCAAGCAATTCAAAGTCTTTGAAAAATTTGAGAAATTTTCAATTTCAACTAAATGCAGAGCTTAAACCTCTGCAAATAGAACAAGTAAGAATATTGAAAATTTTGAAAATTTTGATTTTCCTTCCCAGATGAAGAATATCGATGAAAAATGGTTTTGAGAAATTTTCTTCTTGAAGAATTTCTTCTTGAAAGCCTTGGTGAAATAAGCGAGTTCTTTGTACATCTGTTTTTGGTTCTCATCCAGATCAGAATCACTCATATCACTCGAATCAGAATCAGTTTGAACTTCAATAAAACTGTGTCTTGACATTCTTGAAGTCTTCTTTTCAGCAACCAAAGCCAATGGATCTGACTGTACACTCTCTTCTTTCTTCTTCTGAATTCTCTTAACATCTTCCACATTCAGTTGTAGCTTTTCAAACAGAGTGTGAATGGTGAGCTTTGCAAAATCTGATTGTTGGTTGAGTTGGGTTCCATACACTTGCCATTCTTCTTCCAGATTTTTGATGAATTTGATGTTGAGTTCCATATTGGTTCTCTTTACATCATTCTTTCTCAGCTCATTGATGACATTGCAGAATCTGATGTATACCTCATTCAGTGGTTCACCTTTTTGTTGTCTGAATGTTTCATACATGTTCAGAACAGTTGACAACCTAATGGTGTTTGATACATCTGATCCTTCCATCTGCTTTTCCACCTCATCCCAAATGTCTTTTCCTGTTTCGTAGGAATCCACATTGCAGTATATGTCATCTGGAAGTGCTTGGTAAAGAAAGGCAATTGCACTTTGATCAGCCTCAACTCTGCTTTTCTGATCTGTGTTCCAACTCTCTTCAGGCAATACTTCTCCATTTATTGGGTTCTTTGGGATTTCAGGACCTTCTTTGTATGATTTCCTTAGCAGTTTTCCATTCTTTTGCCTGTCTATCCAGTTTAAAAATCTCTTCTTCCATTGAGGATAAGATCCTCTGAATAAGACAGGTGGTCTTCCATCAGAACCAAGAGCTAAAGCTTCCCTTGAAGCCATTCAAGCAATTCAAAGTCTTTGAAAAATTTGAGAAATTTTCAATTTCAACTAAATGCAGAGCTTAAACCTCTGCAAATAGAACAAGTAAGAAAATTGAAAATTTTGAAAATTTTGATTTTCCTTCCCAGATGAAGAATATCGATGAAAAATGGTTTTGAGAAATTTTCTTGGAAAATTTTGATTTGAGATTCTTAAAATTTTGAAAATTTTTAAAATTTGAAAATGAAAATAAAATTTGAAAATTTTGAAAATTTTGATTTTCCTTCCCAGACAAAGAATATCGATGAAAAATGGTTTTGAGAAATTTTCAATTTCAACTAAATGCAGAGCTTAAAGTTCTGCAAATAGAACAAGTGAACTTCCAGTACTTAGCCAAATTCTGAAACACGTATTTGCCGAGCAAAATGCTCTGCAAATAGAACAAGTGAACTTCCAGTACTTAGCCAAATTCTGAAACACGTATTTGCCGAGCAAAATGCTCTGCAAATAGAACAAATGAAGTTCCAGTACTTAGCCAAATTTCTGAAACACGTATTTGCCGAGCAATGAGCTCTGCAAATAGTACAAGTAAGAAAATTAAAACTTTTAAAATTTTAAAATTTTGAAAATTTTGAAAATTTTGAAAATTTTGAAAATTTTGAAAATTTTAAAATTTTAAAATTTTGAAAATTTTGAAAATTTTAAAATTTTGAAAATTTTGAAAATTTTAAAATTTTGAAAATTTTGAAAATTTTAAAATTTTGAAAATTTTGAAAATTTTAAAATTTTGAAAATTTTGAAAATTTTGAAAATTTTAAAATTTTGAAAATTTTGAAAATTTTGAAAATTTTAAAATTTTAAAATTTTGAAAATTTTGAAAATTTTAAAATTTTGAAAATTTTGAAAATTTTAAAATTTTAAAATTTTGAAAATTTTGAAAATTTTGAAAATTTTGAAAATTGAGAATTTTGAAAATTTTGAAAATTTTGATTTTCCTTCCCAGACAAAGAATATCGATGAAAAATGGTTTTGAGAAATTTTCAATTTGAACTAAATGCCGAGCAAAATGCTCTGCAAATAGAACAAGTGAAGTTCCAGTACTTAGCCAAATTTCTGAAACACGTATTTGCCGAGCAAGGAGCTCTGCAAATAGAACAAGTGAACTTCCAGTACTTAGCCAAATTCTGAAACACGTATTTGCCGAGCAAAATGCTCTGCAAATAGAACAAGTGAAGTTCCAGTACTTAGCCAAATTTCTGAAACACGTATTTGCCGAGCAAGAGCTCTGCAAATAGAACAAGTGAACTTCCAGTACTTAGCCAAATTCTGAAACACGTATTTGCCGAGCAAGTGCTCTGCAAATAGAACAAGTGAACTTCCAGTACTTAGCCAAATTCTGAAACACGTATTTGCCGAGCAAAATGCTCTGCAAATAGAACAAGTGAACTTCCAGTACTTAGCCAAATTCTGAAACACGTATTTGCCGAGCAAAATGCTCTGCAAATAGAACAAGTGAACTTCCAGTACTTAGCCAAATTCTGAAACACGTATTTGCCGAGCAAAATGCTCTGCAAATAGAACAAGTGAACTTCCAGTACTTAGCCAAATTCTGAAACACGTATTTGCCGAGCAAAATGCTCTGCAAATAGAACAAGTAAGAATATTGAAAATTTTGAAAATTTTGATTTTCCTTCCCAGATGAAGAATATCGATGAAAAATGGTTTTGAGAAATTTTCTTGGAAAATTTTGATTTGAGATTCTTAAAAACAACTAAGTGCCGAGCTAAATGCTCTGCAAATGGTGTAAGTGACCAAGTCGCAACTCAAGAACACAAAAACAACTGAATGCCGAGCAAATATCTCTGCAAACAGTACAATTTAGCAAGTCACTTGGTCGAAGAAACAAATTCAACTAAATGCCGAGCAAATATCTCTGCAAATAGTACAAATTGAACTTGTCCTTAGTCACCACAATCAAAAACACTTGTTTGCCGAGCTTAGACTTCTGCAAACAATGCAATTAGCACCAGTCTCAAATCAAGAAATCTCAAAACAACTAAATGCCGAGCAAGAAGCTCTGCAAATAGCACAAGTAACCTCAACACTTGTTCAAAAATCCTTGAACCACTTATTTGCCGAGCAATGAGCTCTGCAAATAGAACAAGTGAACTTCTCACTTAACCAACTTTCTTAAAAATAGCTATTTGCCGAACAAAAAGTTCTGCAAATAGAACAAGTGAACTTCCAGTACTTAGCCAAATTCTGAAACACGTATTTGCCGAGCAAAATGCTCTGCAAATAGTTCAAGTAAGAACCACTCTTTAGCCAACGACTTCTGCAAATGCGAGTAACCACAACACGACAAAATAGTCGGTTAGGTTATCTTCTTTGTTTATCCAACCCCTTATTTGCAGAGAAGAAAGTAAATCTTCGATAACTTCTTCATTTTTGAGAATTAGAACTCGAATTTTATATCAAAATGTTCAGAAAATCAATGCGCACAAATCCTCAAACAAATTAGATGCTAATTTCACCTGGAACTCAAACCCTCACAAACATGCGATTTGTAGAGCTCGATCAAAAACAACTCAAATGTTGAAATTAGCTTCTGAAATTGATGGCGAAGGAAGATAAACTAATTGTAAATCGAACGGTGAACAAATTTAATCAAAAACACACTTAATTTGCAGGAATCACTAAAACAGTGAGCTCTGCAAATAGAACAAGTGAACTTCCAGTACTTAGCCAAATTCTGAAACACGTATTTGCCGAGCAAATTGCTCTGCAAATAGAACAAATGAAGATCCAGTACTTAGCCAAATTTCTGAAACACGTATTTGCCGAGCAAGTGCTCTGCAAATAGAACAAGTGAACTTCCAGTACTTAGCCAAATTCTGAAACACGTATTTGCCGAGCAAAATGCTCTGCAAATAGTTCAAGTAAGAACCACTCTTTAGCCAACGACTTCTGCAAATGCGAGTAACCACAACACGACAAAATAGTCGGTTAGGTTATCTTCTTTGTTTATCCAACCCCTTATTTGCAGAGAAGAAAGTAAATCTTCGATAACTTCTTCATTTTTGAGAATTAGAACTCGAATTTTATATCAAAATGTTCAGAAAATCAATGCGCACAAATCCTCAAACAAATTAGATGCTAATTTCACCTGGAACTCAAACCCTCACAAACATGCGATTTGTAGAGCTCGATCAAAAACAACTCAAATGTTGAAATTAGCTTCTGAAATTGATAGCGAAGGAAGATATACTGATTGTAAATCGAACGGTGAACAAAATTTAATCAAAAACACACTTAATTTGCAGGAATCACTAAAACAGTGAGCTCTGCAAATAGAACAAGTGAACTTCCAGTACTTAGCCAAATTCTGAAACACGTATTTGCCGAGCAAAATGCTCTGCAAATAGAACAAATGAAGATCCAGTACTTAGCCAAATTCTGAAACACGTATTTGCCGAGCAATGTGCTCTGCAAATAGAACAAGTGAACTTCCAGTACTTAGCCAAATTCTGAAACACGTATTTGCCGAGCAAAATGCTCTGCAAATAGTTCAAGTAAGAACCACTCTTTAGCCAACGACTTCTGCAAATGCGAGTAACCACAACACGACAAAATAGTCGGTTAGGTTATCTTCTTTGTTTATCCAACCCCTTATTTGCAGAGAAGAAAGTAAATCTTCGATAACTTCTTCATTTTTGAGAATTAGAACTCGAATTTTATATCAAAATGTTCAGAAAATCAATGCGCACAAATCCTCAAACAAATTAGATGCTAATTTCACCTGGAACTCAAACCCTCACAAACATGCGATTTGTAGAGCTCGATCAAAAACAACTCAAATGTTGAAATTAGCTTCTGAAATTGATGGCGAAGGAAGATATACTGAATTGTAAATCGAACGGTGAACAAAATTCAATCAAAAACACACTTAATTTGCAGGAATCACTAAAACAGTGAGCTCTGCAAATGAACCTTTCAGAAAAATTACTCAAATTCTGAAATTAAGCACAATTAAGCTTGTAAGCAACTCTGATTGTGCTCTGATACCAATTGTAGAGAATAGAATTCGAGCTTTTAGTGTGTGTTTAGTGTGTGTTAATGGCGGTTTAGAGAGAGAGAGAGTAGAGAGAGAGTAGAGAGAGAGTCAGGTGAAAGATTGGATAGTATTATGGGTCAAAAGGTTACATAATGCATTATGGAAGGGGGTTTATATACTTCTATACAATTTACACTATGTCCCCTTCCATACTTACAACTTTACATTCTAAGTACAAAGTAACATAAAGTATACAAATCAACTACTACTTATTATATTTCTAACAATGAACCGACAAGAACATTAAATGCATTGGTTAATGGTACAAGGATAAAGTCACATCAATATGACTTTATTCTTTTAACCAACCACCTTTACACACGTATAAACTTTGGTAAAGAACAAGTGGAATGTCCTTTGGAAAGTGTGTAAAGGAAAAAGTCAATTACTCGATATCAGTGTTCAGACTTGTAAGGTCTAGAACACTGACAATCCTCCAGTGTACAGATCTGGTAAGACTTCCAGTGGACTCCGCCATTTGTCAGTCTTCTTTATTCTGACTTCAGTCTTTGACTTCAGTGAGAACGTCTTCAGTAGAGTTGATCTGGACTGGGGTGAAGTCCAGTGAGCTATCTGGAGAATACTCCAGATTTCCTATACAAGTATTTGCTCACTGGTCTTCCATTATTTCTGGACAAATCTTAAGAGGGACTCCAGATTCCAAGTCTAGAGTAGGTCCAGTAGAACACGTTTCTGGACAGATCTTCAGTAAGGCTCCAGTAGTCGAGTCTGGAGCGAGTCCAGTAAATCTGGACCTAACAAGTGAGAACCAAAAGATTAAGGCTACACAACATCTACATAAACTGCATATAAACACAAATAAGCCTCAACCTACACTCTCACTCAATCCCAACCCGTCCTAAGTACTTCATCTCAAAGCTAGGCACACCTACATAAGCCTAACTTGTCACCTTTCGGTTTAAGTCCAAAATCCTACGGTCATGGTCGAACTTTGGTTCACTTAAACCATTTCTCTGATACCAACTTGTAACACCCTTCGTTTAAAAATACGGGTTTCCAAAAATTTTTGCCTAACGGCGTTAAAATAGAGCGGAAGAAAGTAAAAGTAGAGAGAGAGTAGAGAGAGAGTAGAGAGAGAGTAGAGAGAGAGTAGAGAGAGAGTAGAGAGAGAGTAGAGAGAGAGTAGAGAGAGAGTAGAGAGAGAGTAGAGAGAGAGTAGAGAGAGAGTAGAGAGAGAGTAGAGAGAGAGTAGAGAGAGAGTAGAGAGAGAGTAGAGAGAGAGTAGAGAGAGAGTAGAGAGAGAGTAGAGAGAGAGTAGAGAGAGAGTAGAGAGAGAGTAGAGAGAGAGTAGAGAGAGAGTAGAGAGAGAGTAGAGAGAGAGTAGAGAGAGAGTAGAGAGAGAGTAGAGAGAGAGTAGAGAGAGAGTAGAGAGAGAGTAGAGAGAGAGTAGAGAGAGAGTAGAGAGAGAGTAGAGAGAGAGTAGAGAGAGAGTAGAGAGAGAGTAGAGAGAGAGTAGAGAGAGAGTAGAGAGAGAGTAGAGAGAGAGTAGAGAGAGAGTAGAGAGAGAGTAGAGAGAGAGTAGAGAGAGAGTAGAGAGAGAGTAGAGAGAGAGTAGAGAGAGAGTAGAGAGAGAGTAGAGAGAGAGTAGAGAGAGAGTAGAGAGAGAGTAGAGAGAGAGTAGAGAGAGAGTAGAGAGAGAGTAGAGAGAGAGTAGAGAGAGAGTAGAGAGAGAGTAGAGAGAGAGTAGAGAGAGAGTAGAGAGAGAGTAGAGAGAGAGTAGAGAGAGAGTAGAGAGAGAGTAGAGAGAGAGTAGAGAGAGAGTAGAGAGAGAGTAGAGAGAGAGTAGAGAGAGAGTAGAGAGAGAGTAGAGAGAGAGTAGAGAGAGAGTAGAGAGAGAGTAGAGAGAGAGTAGAGAGAGAGTAGAGAGAGAGTAGAGAGAGAGTAGAGAGAGAGTAGAGAGAGAGTAGAGAGAGAGTAGAGAGAGAGTAGAGAGAGAGTAGAGAGAGAGTAGAGAGAGAGTAGAGAGAGAGTAGAGAGAGAGTAGAGAGAGAGTAGAGAGAGAGTAGAGAGAGAGTAGAGAGAGAGTAGAGAGAGAGTAGAGAGAGAGTAGAGAGAGAGTAGAGAGAGAGTAGAGAGAGAGTAGAGAGAGAGTAGAGAGAGAGTAGAGAGAGAGTAGAGAGAGAGTAGAGAGAGAGTAGAGAGAGAGTAGAGAGAGAGTAGAGAGAGAGTAGAGAGAGAGTAGAGAGAGAGTAGAGAGAGAGTAGAGAGAGAGTAGAGAGAGAGTAGAGAGAGAGTAGAGAGAGAGTAGAGAGAGAGTAGAGAGAGAGTAGAGAGAGAGTAGAGAGAGAGTAGAGAGAGAGTAGAGAGAGAGTAGAGAGAGAGTAGAGAGAGAGTAGAGAGAGAGTAGAGAGAGAGTAGAGAGAGAGTAGAGAGAGAGTAGAGAGAGAGTAGAGAGAGAGTAGAGAGAGAGTAGAGAGAGAGTAGAGAGAGAGTAGAGAGAGAGTAGAGAGAGAGTAGAGAGAGAGTAGAGAGAGAGTAGAGAGAGAGTAGAGAGAGAGTAGAGAGAGAGTAGAGAGAGAGTAGAGAGAGAGTAGAGAGAGAGTAGAGAGAGAGTAGAGAGAGAGTAGAGAGAGAGTAGAGAGAGAGTAGAGAGAGAGTAGAGAGAGAGTAGAGAGAGAGTAGAGAGAGAGTAGAGAGAGAGTAGAGAGAGAGTAGAGAGAGAGTAGAGAGAGAGTAGAGAGAGAGTAGAGAGAGAGTAGAGAGAGAGTAGAGAGAGAGTAGAGAGAGAGTAGAGAGAGAGTAGAGAGAGAGTAGAGAGAGAGTAGAGAGAGAGTAGAGAGAGAGTAGAGAGAGAGTAGAGAGAGAGTAGAGAGAGAGTAGAGAGAGAGTAGAGAGAGAGTAGAGAGAGAGTAGAGAGAGAGTAGAGAGAGAGTAGAGAGAGAGTAGAGAGAGAGTAGAGAGACACCCTTCGTTTAAAAATACGGGTTTCCAAAATTTTTCGCCTAACGGCGTTAAAATAAAGCGGAAGAAACATTAAAAGTCCAAACCAATTAAAATAAGTTTAATAGAAACCCGTCGGCTGCCCAACACAAAACAACCGACTACATAACATGCAAACTTCATTAAAGACAAACATAAACAAATGTCTATAAAGTTCAGCATCTATGGGTAGCTAAGGACTTCATCAAGCATTCTACCCATTCCTCACTCTTCTTCATCAACAACCTCAGCTACGCTAAACCTGAGGGAGCAACACATTTCAAAAAACAAGTGTTAGCTAACGAATTAGCTAAGTAAGATAACACTCAAGTTATAAAACATTTGTCCATTTCAAACATTATGGATTTAAATACTTCATTAAGGCATAACACACATCAAACACACAATCACATCAATACTTCATATTAGGATGAACCACCCTAAATGTGCCTATCTGCTTTACTTCATTTCACACATACACACATAACTGCCTGTTAGAAATCCAAAAATAGTGATAAATTGTAATTTAGATTAGAGGACTTTCTTGTTATTAAGTCATAGGTAAATGATCACTAAGGTTGAGGGGCTAATTGTGATAATTAGCATAATTGTATAGTTAGCCTATAAATACCCCTCTCATACCTTAGAGATCATAACTTCGGAACCAAAAACACTCTCATTAATTCCAATCAGCCAATTTAACACACACTTTCTCTCTCAAAACACACACAAACACCAAGAACACACACTCACCAAAACCGCCATTGATGACTTGAATTCGGTGATAGAAATCGTGTTATAACAAGTGGTATCAGAGCAAAACATCAATTTGATATCGATCCATAACTGAATTCAGTCACAAATTCATCAAAAATCAAAATTATTTACAATTTTTGTTCGTCTTTTTCATCTACTGTTTCATCGAAATTCACCTATCAAATTGCATAAAATCACACTTATTTGTTCATCAATAGATTCGTGATAGTTGTAAACATAATCCTGTCAAGTTTCAAGTTCCAATTCGATCTAAATCTCGAGTTTGAATTTTTGGATTTTGGCGCGATTTTTGGGTTTTGAATCTGTTGTGTTTTGTGTTGAATTTTGTTCATAGATTTGTTGCGGAGGTGAAAACAAACAGTTTACAAGTGATTTCAAGTTCTAACTCCCAGTAATTCAAAAGATATTGAAGCTTTTTGAAGTCATTAATGGAGTTTGTATGTAAAACTGATGTTCTGATGAAGAAGATGACTCTAGGACGATTTGCACTAGGACGATCTCCCCAAGATCGTCTTAGTCTTTGAATATTCACTTTTCATTCTTGTGCTTAGTGGCTTGTAGGACGATCTCCTCAAGATCGTCTTGACAAGTGGTTGTGTGTTGTGAAGTGTTTGATTGTGGCTAACTAATCCGGAAGGATTGGTTTGGTCAATTCAAATACTTGGAAAGTATTATACTTGAAAACTTTTGAGAAAGAAGACCAAGACGATCTTCACCAAGATCGTCCCAGCATACTGAAATTAAGACGATCTTCACCAAGATCGTCCCATTTCTACTGAACTTAAGACGATCTTCACCAAGATCGTCCCAGTTCTTTTGAATCGTTTCATTCCAAGATCATTTCATTTCAAGATCGTTTCATTTCATACTTAACTAAATTTCACCAAAAATCCCAGGACGATCTCACCTAGGACGATCTTGCTTAGGACGATCTTACCTAGAACGATCTCACCCAGGACGATCTTCTCAAGATCGTTTCATTTCCTGTTTCTTCAACTCTTAATTCATTTCAATTTTTTCAACTCAAATCAATTTCAAATGGCTTCTCGTGAAGCATTGGCATTGGGTTCAGATACAAGACCTCCAGTTCTCTACCGTGGTTCCTATGGACTATGGAAGAAAAGATTTATGGACTATGTGGAAAGTCAAACAAATGGTCATATGATGAAAGATTCCATCCTTAATGGACTTGCCGTTCCAATTCGATCTAAATCTCGAGTTTGAATTTTTGGATTTTGGCGCGGTTTTTGGGTTTTTTCTGTTTTTTTTTTTTTTTTTTTTTTTTTTTTTTTTTTTTTATTTTTTTTTTTTTTTTTTTTTTTTTTTTTTTTTTTTTTTTTTTTTTTTTTTTTTTTTTTTTTTTTTTTTTTTTTTTTTTTTTTTTTTTTTTTTTTTTTTTTTTTTTTTTTTTTTTTTTTTTTTTTTTTTTTTTTTTTTTTTTTTTTTTTTTTTTTTTTTTTTTTTTTTTTTTTTTTTTTTTTTTTTTTTTTTTTTTTTTTTTTTTTTTTTTTTTTTTTTTTTTTTTTTTTTTTTTTTTTTTTTTTTTTTTTTTTTTTTTTTTTTTTTTTTTTTTTTTTTTTTTTTTTTTTTTTTTTTTTTTTTTTTTTTTTTTTTTTTTTTTTTTTTTTTTTTTTTTTTTTTTTTTTTTTTTTTTTTTTTTTTTTTTTTTTTTTTTTTTTTTTTTTTTTTTTTTTTTTTTTTTTTTTTTTTTTTTTTTTTTTTTTTTTTTTTTTTTTTTTTTTTTTTTTTTTTTTTTTTTTTTTTTTTTTTTTTTTTTTTTTTTTTTTTTTTTTTTTTTTTTTTTTTTTTTTTTTTTTTTTTTTTTTTTTTTTTTTTTTTTTTTTTTTTTTTTTTTTTTTTTTTTTTTTTTTTTTTTTTTTTTTTTTTTTTTTTTTTTTTTTTTTTTTTTTTTTTTTTTTTTTTTTTTTTTTTTTTTTTTTTTTTTTTTTTTTTTTTTTTTTTTTTTTTTTTTTTTTTTTTTTTTTTTTTTTTTTTTTTTTTTTTTTTTTTTTTTTTTTTTTTTTTTTTTTTTTTTTTTTTTTTTTTTTTTTTTTTTTTTTTTTTTTTTTTTTTTTTTTTTTTTTTTTTTTTTTTTTTTTTTTTTTTTTTTTTTTTTTTTTTTTTTTTTTTTTTTTTTTTTTTTTTTTTTTTTTTTTTTTTTTTTTTTTTTTTTTTTTTTTTTTTTTTTTTTTTTTTTTTTTTTTTTTTTTTTTTTTTTTTTTTTTTTTTTTTTTTTTTTTTTTTTTTTTTTTTTTTTTTTTTTTTTTTTTTTTTTTTTTTTTTTTTTTTTTTTTTTTTTTTTTTTTTTTTTTTTTTTTTTTTTTTTTTTTTTTTTTTTTTTTTTTTTTTTTTTTTTTTTTTTTTTTTTTTTTTTTTTTTTTTTTTTTTTTTTTTTTTTTTTTTTTTTTTTTTTTTTTTTTTTTTTTTTTTTTTTTTTTTTTTTTTTTTTTTTTTTTTTTTTTTTTTTTTTTTTTTTTTTTTTTTTTTTTTTTTTTTTTTTTTTTTTTTTTTTTTTTTTTTTTTTTTTTTTTTTTTTTTTTTTTTTTTTTTTTTTTTTTTTTTTTTTTTTTTTTTTTTTTTTTTTTTTTTTTTTTTTTTTTTTTTTTTTTTTTTTTTTTTTTTTTTTTTTTTTTTTTTTTTTTTTTTTTTTTTTTTTTTTTTTTTTTTTTTTTTTTTTTTTTTTTTTTTTTTTTTTTTTTTTTTTTTTTTTTTTTTTTTTTTTTTTTTTTTTTTTTTTTTTTTTTTTTTTTTTTTTTTTTTTTTTTTTTTTTTTTTTTTTTTTTTTTTTTTTTTTTTTTTTTTTTTTTTTTTTTTTTTTTTTTTTTTTTTTTTTTTTTTTTTTTTTTTTTTTTTTTTTTTTTTTTTTTTTTTTTTTTTTTTTTTTTTTTTTTTTTTTTTTTTTTTTTTTTTTTTTTTTTTTTTTTTTTTTTTTTTTTTTTTTTTTTTTTTTTTTTTTTTTTTTTTTTTTTTTTTTTTTTTTTTTTTTTTTTTTTTTTTTTTTTTTTTTTTTTTTTTTTTTTTTTTTTTTTTTTTTTTTTTTTTTTTTTTTTTTTTTTTTTTTTTTTTTTTTTTTTTTTTTTTTTTTTTTTTTTTTTTTTTTTTTTTTTTTTTTTTTTTTTTTTTTTTTTTTTTTTTTTTTTTTTTTTTTTTTTTTTTTTTTTTTTTTTTTTTTTTTTTTTTTTTTTTTGAATGCTGAACAAAAAGATCGAACAGCTGCAGATAACAGAGCTAGGTCATGCTTATACAAAGCTCTACCGGATGAAATCTATGGCTCTGTTGATTCTTATGATACAGCCAAGGAGATATGGGATGAGGTGGCTAGACAGATGGAAGGAGCTGACGTGACTTCGACGATAAGATTGACCAATGTTTTGACTGAGTTTGACAACTTCGCCAAATTGCCAAATGAATCTCTTGAAGCTGTCTACTACAGATTCTGCAATGTCATAAATGAACTGAGGAAGAACAATGTCAAGAAAACAGAGATTGAGTTAAACATCAAATTCATCAAAGCTCTTGGTCCAGAATGGGAAGATTTTGGAACACAGATCAAGCAACATCAAAATCTGACCAAGTTCACCATTCATACTCTTTATGAATCTTTCAAACTCAATGAAAACCAAGTCCTAAACAAAGCTTCATCAAGCAAAATGCCAGAAGTTGTATCTACTGATCCTTTGGCATTGATAGTTGAGAAGAAGATTTCTGAAGCTCTTAAGAGGCAAATGGTAGTTGTTTCTTCATCTGATGAGGAGGGAGATGATCTGATGGCTACAAGAGATGGTGTTTCAGATGAACTATATCAAGCTCTTGCCGCGGTAACAAAGCATTTCAAGAGAAAATTTTACAAAGCGAGGCCAACAAACAACAATCTCCGCACTTCTTCTACAAGTGCATTTCCCAAGAAGGAACACTATCATCCTAAGAGTAATGAGCAAGGAGAAGCTAATGGATTAAAACATGGTGAAAAGAAGGAAGCTTATGAGAAACAAGTTGTTGAGAAGGGTAAGGCATCAGACAAAAAGTGCTACAATTGTGGTATTCCTGGACATTTTGCTGTTGATTGCAAACAACCTCGAAAGCGGAATTATGAGTATTACAAGCAGAAGATGCTGTTAGCCAAACAAGTTGAAGCAGGACATGCATTGCTCGCTGAAGATGACAAATGGCTATTACTCACAGATGATGAAGATCAAGATCTCTCTGCTAATGTTTGCTTTATGGCAAGGTTGGCCAAGGACAAAGTCTTTGAAGCAGAAAGTACTGATGATGAATACCCAGATGATGAGGTAACTCTCGACTCTACTTTTTCTTTGATTAAGGACAAAGAGTCATGTAGATTAGCTTTATCAAATTTGACAACTCATATCAAATCTTTAGCCAACAAAAACAAAAAGTTGAAAAATAGTATTTCATTTTCTAAAAGTGAATTTTCAAAACTTCTTGAAGAACATTCAAAATTACTTTTTGAACATGATGCTATTAAACAAGATTTTCAAGCATACAAAGATAAGATGTTGGTTAAAGAATGTGAGTTGAATGTCTCTCCTGATTCTAAGTTATTACAAAAATGTCACAATCTTGAAAAGACCATTCATGATCTTGAAAAGGCCAATCAAGATCTTGAAATTCAAAAGACCAATGAATGGCTTCGGGCAAATGCAAGACAAATGGATGTTGATATTCTTAATAAAAAGCTCCAAGAAGCTAAACCAAACAATGTTGAATTCGAAAGGAAGATTTCTGATTTAAATCATAATTGTTTTCTAAAAGGCATTGAGATTGAGAATCTTGAAAAACAAGTTGAGGAATTTAAAAAGAATATACTTTTCTATCAAGAAAAGTTATATAAAGTTGAACAAAATCCTCTCTTGGATTTCACTGCCTATTTCAACAAGTCAAAAATTGACAAAACAGATCTTCTTCTCGGGTTGGGATTTGAGAATATCACACCATTACAAAAAGCCAAAGAGGAAATTGAACCCCTGTATGATGAAAAATTTCTACGACTTGGTATGATACAACAATTTATTCGTCCATTGGATGACGAATTTGAGACTGATGAAGTTGAGAGAATACCAAAACAAGAATTTTTGGTTAATTATGATGCAATAAATGATTCATACAAAACTAAAGAATCTTCAATTTTCAAATTGGAAGAAATTGAATCAAATTTTCAAAACCAAGAATCTGTCGGTACTCCACCTAAACCAACTAAAATGTATTTTCCAACCACATTTTTGGAAAAACAAATAGAAGGTTTACAACAAAAGGTGAAATCTCAACAAAAAGTTATTAATCACCTCAAGTCTCAAAGTCCGAATTCAGAGGATAAATGTATTGTTGTTGATACTAAGAAAGTTTGTGAGAATGTTTCTACTCAAACTGACCAAAGTGCTTTAGTAGACAATTCTACCCAAACTACTTGTGATTCATCTACCAATACCTCTATTCAGACCTTGACTGATTCTCTTGAATGTACTTGTCAAAATACTGCTACATTTATAGCTGATGATTATGTGCAATCTGATTTATCTGATGAAGAACTTGCACATAGTTTAGTTTTGATATGGTACTTCTATAGGTTTTTCACATGCAACACTGTTGATGAGTTAGTTGTTCACCCTAAGCCTAGTGCTAGTATAGGTGTTGATACGTCTACTCAATTTTCTTGTGAGACCAAAGATGTGTCAGTTCAAGTTGACCTAATTTCCGAGACTACCCATGATGTGAAGTTGGACACCAAGATTCCTGATTTTTCAAAACTTTCAAATGAATTTGAAACTAATCAATCTCCATTGAAATTTTCTTTTTCAAAAGATTTCACAAAGGATGATTTTGATAAATTCATGGAGGGAGAATATGTTTTTAATTCAGAAACTGAGAAAAAGATTGAATCTACCAAAATCAAAGTTGAAACAAAAGTGGAATCTCAAAAACCATTGTCCAAAGCTCCAACTTCATATTACTCAAAGAAACGAGTTAAGACCAAACTCGTCAAGACTGAACCAAAGACCATTAAGTTAGAAACCTTTGTTGCTACCCCAGTGAAACATGTCAAAGAGGAACAAGCTGAGAAAAAGATTGAATCTACCAAAATCAAAGTTGAAACAAAAGTGGAATCTCAAAAACCATTGTCCAAAGCTCCAACTTCATATTACTCAAAGAAACGAGTTAAGACCAAACTCGTCAAGACTGAACCAAAGACCATTAAGTTAGAAACCTTTGTTGCTACCCCAGTGAAACATGTCAAAGAGGAACAAGCTGAGACCCCACACAAGACAAAGTACACCAAAGTGAAACTTCCGAAAGACTATTCTAATGCTTCTCAATCTAGCTCTCAATCTAGCTTTATACCTAAGGTGTCTAAGTCTAGCTCAGTTTCGCTAACTAAGGATGCATCAAATGGTACAACTAGATATAGGGATAGATATGGATGGTTTTCTCATGATAAACCAAAGAAGCAAGAAGTTTCCTCACCTCCAAAAGATTCCAAAAAGATGAAAGTGTTTAAAACTCCTAGTTCTAATCTTCTTAGTTTCAATTCAACAGGTGGAAAGAGCATAACTAGTGGTGCTAAATGGGTTGCTAATACATTAGTACCTAAGATCACTAGTAATCAAAAGGATGTTGAGAAAAAGAAGAAAAGAAGGAGGAGAAAGGCTGTTAATAGGAGGAAGGGTGTTCCTGTTAATCAAAACAATTTTTCTTTGTTAAATAATGTTGAATATGCCAAGGCAAGACCTTGTGAGCTTGTAAACAATCTTAATTCCCGTACTTGTGTAGGTGATGTTGATGCTTGTAGACATGTTACTTTTAATTCTCATGTGAATGTTCGTACTTTTTATTCAAATGTGTTTGTTGATAATGTGCTTGTTAATGCTTATGTTGATTCGAAAACATGTTTGAATGCGATTCCTAAGTTATATACCCTGCCTGTTTTAACTAACCATAAAGGACCCGTCTTCAAGTGGGTACCTAAAAACGGTTAAATTTCTTTGATTGCAGGAAATAACCATCTGTGTTTGGATACTCGATTCCGGGTGTTCGAAGCACATGACTGGAAATAAATCTTTGCTCAAGAATTTTGTTGAACGATTCATGGGAACAGTTCGCTTTGGAAACAACAATTTCGCTCCTATCTTAGGTTATGGAGACATTGAACGAAATGGAATTGTCATCAAGAAAGTTCACTATGTTGAAGGATTAAGTCATAACTTGTTCAGTGTTGGACAATTCTGTGATAACAATCTTCAAGTTCTTTTTCGAAAATCTCTTTGCAAAGTCCAAACTCTAGATGGAGTTGATATTCTTTGTGGTGATCGTGATGATAATCTTTTTACCGTCAATCTCGATGATAACCAACCAACCGATAATATTTGTCTCATTTCAAAGGCTACTTCAAAGAATTCTTGGTTATGGCATAGAAGGCTTTCTCATCTGAATTTCCAAACCATCAATACTTTGGTCAACAAGCATCTTGTTGAAGGCTTACCTGACTATAAGTATGAAAGTGAGCATGTTTGTCCTTCTTGTGCTGTTGGGAAGATTAAGAGAACTTCTCATAAACCGAAGAAATCTCCAAATTCTTTAGCACCTCTTCATTTGCTTCACATGGATCTTTGTGGGCCGATGAAAGTACAAAGCCGAAATGGGAAGAAATACATCTTGGTTATTGTTGATGATTATTCAAGATATACTTGGGTCAAGTTCCTTGCATCCAAAGATGAAACAACTCAGATGTTGATAGATTTCATCACTAATACTCAAGTAAATCTTCAACTTCCAGTTCGTTACATCCGTTCGGATAACGGTACTGAATTCAAGAATGCTGTTTTTGATGAATTCTGCAAATCCAAAGGTATTACTCATCAATTCTCAGCAGTTCGCACCCCACAACAAAATGGTGTTGTTGAAAGGAGAAATCGATCGCTGGTGGAAGCAGCAAGGACAATGCTTGCTTATTCCAAATTGCCATCCAATATGTGGGCTGAAGCTGTTGACACTGCTTGTCACACTCAGAATCGGTCCATTATCAATCAGCGTTTCGAAAAGACTCCTTATGAGGTTGTTAACAAACGCAAACCCAACATCAACTACTTTCATATATTTGGGTGTGTTTGTTACACTTTGAATGATCGGGAGAATCTTGGAAAGTTCGAGAAGAAAGGTGATGAAGGATATTTTGTTGGTTATTCCAAAACATCAATTGCCTACCGAATCTATAATCGTCGAACAAACACAATTCAAGAAACAATGAATGTTTGGTTTGATGAGATGTCAGGCATGATTTTTGAGCAAGAAAGTTTGCTACCAACAAGTAATGATCCAAGTGCTTCAAGTACTTCTACAAGGAATTCTACCTTAGCTTCTAAATTCAAGAAGTTTCCAACTCCAACAAGTGATGAATTAGATATTCTTTTTGAAGAATTCTATAATTCAAAACCGATTCATGATCAAGAACCTTAGGTCATCGTTGAACCAATTCAAAACAATGAACCTCTTCATAACAACGATCCAGTTCCTGACATCATTCATGAATCTTCATCAAGTTCTTCTGAGCAAGAATCCTCTTCTAATGATTCTTCTCCACCATCCTCTCCTGATAATTCTTCTCAAGTGAATGTTCAAGAACAACCTTCTCGATTTACTCAGACAACAAATCCTTTGAACACTCCAAATGTGTATGTACCACTTGACTTTGATCATCCAGCTTATGAGGAAAGAGTTATACCAAGTTATGATTCCATCTCTCAACAAAACTCAAGTTTCAATGATGGTGATGTTGATCTTCAACAACAAGATCCTCTTCCTCATGCTCACAAGTGGACATGTATGCAGAAATACCATCCTACTGATCAAATAATTGGAGATCCACAAGCAGGAGTAACTACTCGTACTTCAATAAATGAGTGTCTTGTTGCACTTTCTCTTAGCAATATCGAACCCAAAACAGTATCTGAAGCTCTTCGTGATCCAGAGTGGGTTAAGGCAATGCAAGATGAACTCGCACAATTTGAAAGACTGAAGGTATGGAGATTAGTTCCAAATCCTAGAAAAGATGATCCAATCGGAACAAAGTGGATATTCAAAAACAAAAAGGATGAGAATGGAGTGGTAGTAAGAAATAAAGCTCGACTTGTTGCAAAGGGTTATTGCCAACAACCTGGTGTTGACTTCGACGAAACTTTTGCTCCAGTTGCAAGAATGGAGGCCATTCGAATATTCTTAGCTTATGCCGCATTCCGAAACTTTACTGTGTTTCAAATGGATGTGAAGACTGCTTTCTTGAATGGTGACCTCAAAGAAGAAGTTTACGTTGATCAACCAGAAGGTTTTGTTGATCCTCAAAGGCCAAACCATGTCTACAGGTTAGATAAGGCTCTCTACGGTCTTAAGCAAGCACCCCGAGCATGGTATGATTCTTTAACTACTTTCTTACTAAGAGGTGGCTTTACCAAAGGCACAATTGACCCTACCTTGTTCATTCGCAAACAAGGTAAGCATGTTCTACTTGTTCAAATATATGTTGATGACATTATCTTTGGGTCGACCAGTCAAACATTTTGCCGAAACTTTTCATCTCTTATGGTTAATCATTTTGAAATGAGCATGATTGGGGAAATGAATTACTTTTTGGGTCTTCAAATCAAACAATTACCAACTGGTATTTTTATATCACAAGGTAAATACATAAATGACATGTTGAAAAAGTTTGATATGACTTCATGTTCTTCAATTTCTACCCCAATGGCTGCTCGAACAAACATAAATGCTGATACAAATGGGAAACCATTTGACCAAAAGAGATATCGAAGTATGATTGGTTCGTTGTTGTACCTAATAGCATCTCGCCCAGATATAATGTTTGCAACATGTATGTGTGCTAGATATCAAGCTGCTCCAACTGATTTACATTATCAAGCTGTGAAACGAATCTTTCGTTATCTGAAGGGTACACCCGATTTAGGTCTCTGGTATCTAAGGGATACTGGATTCAATCTAACTGCATATTCAGATGCAGATCATGCTGGTTGTAAACTTGATCGCAAGAGCACTTCCGGTACTTTACAATTTTTAGGCGATAAAATTGTGAGTTGGTCTTCCAAGAAACAGAATTGTGTATCACTATCAACGGCTGAAGCTGAATATGTGGCTGCGGCTAGTTGTTGTGCTCAAGTTTTATGGATGAAGACACAACTAACTGATTATGGTCTGAAATATGATCATATTCCTATCTATTGTGATTCTCAGAGTGCCATTGCCATTGCAGTCAACTCAGTAAACCACTCTCGATCAAAGCATATTGATGTTAGATATCATTTTCTCAAAGATCATATTGAGAAAGGTGACATCGAACTCTACTTTGTGGGTACTGACTTTCAACTTGCAGATTTGTTCACAAAACCATTGGATGAAAAGAGGTTTAACTTTCTTATCTCCAAGCTTGGTATGTTAAATCTTAAACCTTAACTCTTTTTCCATTTGAAGGAATTCTTGACACATTCCAGAAAAACAAAATAAAAATTTGAAAAGAGAAAATCAAATACAAAATTGCAAATTTTCAAAAATAAACAAAAAGATATTTATTTCAAAGTGGCTTGCATATACTATGTATGCAACCCGTTCTTAAATGATATATTTATTTTAGAGTGTTTATACATTCTAAGATCTTGTTATTATACATATAGATTGATATAAGATAACAAGGAATCGAACGCCTTTGTGTACTCCCTTGCTGTCTCATCTTGAACAATTGATTGGGTTATCATTTGCTTAAATGTTTTAATTGCCTCCAACGTGTTGCTGTAAGATGCGACGGATTGAACGCCTTTGTGTACTTCCAAGTGTTCTTATATGAATATGTATGTGTAATAGCAATCAAGTTTTTCAAATAAAGTTTTCAAACTCTCAATTGTTGATGTGAGAAGCAAAGGATCGAACGCCTTTGTGTACTTCCAAGTGTTCTTATATGAATATGTATGTGTAATAGCAATCAAGTTTTTCAAATAAAGTTTCAAGTAATTTTCAAACTCTCAATTGTTGATGTGAGAAGCGAAGGATCGAACGCCTTTGTGTACTCCCTTGCTGTCTCATCTTGAACAATTGATTGGGTTATCATTTGCTTAAATGTTTTAATTGCCTCCAACGTGTTGCTGTAAGATGCGACGGATTGAACGCCTTTGTGTACTCCCTAGCTGTCTTACTATGAACATTGTTGTTGAAGCAAAACTTTGTGTTTCTCAAATGAAAAATCTTGTTCACAATAGACTCTCAAATTTTCCGAATATATCACAACAAAGATTTTACTCATTTTGATCTCACAAAAACAATTTTTGCTCCACCTTTCTATGAAAAACATTTTGATCTATTCTTGCATAGATTAAGGAGGAGTTTGTGATTTCAAAAACTTTCAAAACTTCAAATGTGTTTCAAATTTTTCATTCACACATTTGATGTTTTTCCAATAATTTTCAATCAAAAGAAGTTCGGTGATTAGTGTGCACATGAGAGATAAGTTTTTCTCAAAATTTACTCCATGAATTTCATCATCGCCGATGAGTTCTAACCCCGGAGTATTCACTTCTTTCATTAGATAGTGAGGGTATTTTGAGTGATGTTGTTTTCGTGCAAATAGGATGGAGGGAGTAAAGTCGAAAAGTGAGAGGTTACGGTGAAATGATGATGTGAGAAAGGGCTAAAAGAAACAAAAGCCCTCCCCAAATTCTCAAAAAGCCGGGTAAAACACGTTTCTATTGGATGTCATTTGTTGATATCTCGATATTGAAGAAGTCTTCATGGACCCAGTGAAGCGATGCACATCTTTTCCTAACCACTCAAGTATTTCTTAACAAATGCTTGTTTCATTTCTCACGGAGATTTTCACATTTCTATTGACTCTTCATTTGGAAGATGTTGATATTGAAAAAGGGCGACATTCTGCTCCAGTCCCCGACTTCATTTGATCACGCTGTGTCTAGAGCTATCTTGATTGGTCATTAATTTGATCATCATTCATTTTTTTTAGAACACATTCGAGTCATATCTTTGTGATATTATTGCTTATCTTTGTGATATAGCCGGAACATTCGTAGTGATATCTTAATTGATATTCCACGTGATATTATGCTTATCTTTGTGATCATTAATTTGATCTTCATTCATTTTTTTGACACATTCGAGTCATATCTTTGTAATATTATTGCTTATCTTTGTGATATAGCCGGAACATTTGTAGTGATATTATTTTTTTTGACACATTCGAGTCATATCTTTGTAATATTATTGCTTATCTTTGTGATATAGCCGGAACATTTGTAGTGATATTATTTTTTTTGACACATTCGAGTCATATCTTTGTAATATTATTGCTTATCTTTGTGATATAGCCGGAACATTTGTAGTGATATCATATTTTTTTTGACACATTCGAGTCATATCTTTGTAATATTATTGCTTATCTTTGTGATATAGCA
Source organism: Erigeron breviscapus (assembly GCA_034093135.1). Classification (NCBI taxonomy): domain Eukaryota; kingdom Viridiplantae; phylum Streptophyta; class Magnoliopsida; order Asterales; family Asteraceae; genus Erigeron; species Erigeron breviscapus. The sequence continues at coordinate 7,331,249 of CM067169.1, read as the reverse complement.
TCATTTGTAGTATTATTGTATCTTTTGATCATTCATTTTTTTTGACACATTCGAGTCATATCTTTGTAATATTATTGCTTATCTTTGTGATATAGCCGGAACATTTGTAGTGATATCATATTTTTGATATTATTGCTTATCTTTGTGATATTATTGCTTATCTTTGTGATATTATTGCTTATCTTTGTGATATTATTGCTTATCTTTGTGATATTATTGCTTATCTTTGTGATATTATTGCTTATCTTTGTGATATTATTGCTTATCTTTGTGATATTATTGCTTATCTTTGTGATATTATTGCTTATCTTTGTGATATTATTGCTTATCTTTGTGATATTATTGCTTATCTTTGTGATATTATTGCTTATCTTTGTGATATTATTGCTTATCTTTGTGATATTATTGCTTATCTTTGTGATATTATTGCTTATCTTTGTGATATTATTGCTTATCTTTGTGATATTATTGCTTATCTTTGTGATATTAGCTATCTTTGTGATCATTAATTTGATCTTCATTCATTTTTTTTGACACATTCGAGTCATATCTTTGTAATATTATTGCTTATCTTTGTGATATAGCCGGAACATTTGTAGTGATATCATATTTTTGATATTATTGCTTATCTTTGTGATATTATTGCTTATCTTTGTGATATTATTGCTTATCTTTGTGATATTAGCTATCTTGATTGGTCATTAATTTGATCTTCATTCATTTTTTTTGACACATTCGAGTCATATCTTTGTAATATTATTGCTTATCTTTGTGATATAGCCGGAACATTTGTAGTGATATTATTTTTTTTGACACATTCGAGTCATATCTTTGTAATATTATTGCTTATCTTTGTGATATAGCCGGAACATTTGTAGTGATATTCATATTTTTGATATTATTGCTTATCTTTGTGATATTATTGCTTATCTTTGTGATATTATTGCTTATCTTTGTGATATTATTGCTTATCTTTGTGATATTATTGCTTATCTTTGTGATATTATTGCTTATCTTTGTGATATTAGCTATCTTGATTGATATTAATTTGATCTTTTCATTCATTTTTTTTGACACATTCGAGTCATATCTTTGTAATATTATTGCTTATCTTTGTGATATAGCCGGAACTTTGTAGATGATTATTGTATTTTTGATCATTATTTTTTTTGACACATTCGAGTCATATCTTTGTAATATTATTGCTTATCTTTGTGATATAGCCGGAACATTTGTAGTGATATCATATTTTTGATATTATGATCGTGATATTAGCTATCTTGATTGGTCATTAATTTGATCTTCATTCATTTTTTTTGACACATTCGAGTCATATCTTTGTAATATTATTGCTTATCTTTGTGATATAGCCGGAACATTTGTGTGATATCATATTTTTGATATTAATTTGATCTTCATTCATTTTTTTTGACACATTCGAGTCATATCTTTGTAATATTATTGCTTATCTTTGTGATATAGCCGGAACATTTGTAGTGATATCATATTTTTGATATTATTGCTTATCTTTGCATGAAAATCTTCAGACATTGGGGAGTCAATATCATCCCATTCTGGAACATTCCCAACTGTCTGTACACCAGACTGTTCACCAGTCTCTACATTTTCTTGTTCACCAGCTTCAACATTCAAATCCAGTGGAGCCTCTTGCTCACCAGAAGCATGTTCAACAGTCTGAACATCTTCTACTTCTTCAACAACTTCTTCTTGTACAACAGCCTGGACATCAGTATCCACTCTCTGTTCAAATTGTACACCAGATTCAATATTCTCTTCTTCAAAAATAGGAGACCCATCAACATTCATTATATCACCAGGATGGGTTGATGGATTTACCTGGACTCCACCTCTCATCAGACGCCTATGTGATCTGGGTCGTCTGGAAAGCTCAACAATTTCTTGACTTGAACTTTCTGGAGCCACTTGCCTTATGGGCTGTACAGCCTCTATTATCTGTACATCATCACCAGATGGTCCTTCAACATCTTGAACACTATCTGGACCCATTTCAGCTGCTTCCCTCTGGAAGGAAAGCATGGACTGAGGAATATCCACCTCATCCACTGAAGACCTAAGGTTGACTAGGTCCCTCATATACTCACTCATAGAAAAGTGAGTAGTATCCATATCATACTGGTCGCCAAGTGCATTCTTAAACATAAGTGAAAGGAATCGAATATAAGGAATGAATGGCTTTCTTCCTTTCACTTTTAGGCGCTCAACCAGGTCGTCAAAAAGAATTTGGGCAAAATCAACCCTTAGCCCAAACCACAAGCAATAGGCAATCTGGAGGTGGGTTTGATTAATCTGGTCTAACCCTCCAGAGCTGCCTCCTAGACACTCAACAATATGCGTGAAGAAATATCTCCATGAGTCTGACAGCTTGCTCATGTAGATAGTTCCCTTTCTGGATAGCTGCCCATGCTCATCCAAAATATCTGTATGCCCCATTAACCTGCATACTTCCCTTGTGTTTATACCAGTGGGAAGTTCGATCGGCAACTCATTCTGTTCATGATAGTTCAACTGGAGAACAGACCTGAGAAGACTTGCAGTGAAACCAAGGGATCTGGTACCTCCCTTGAGAGTATAGTTGATCGATGAAGTTTCATCGTCATATTGAGCCGTGTACCAGAATTCACACAAATACTCGTGGTACATCCTACCAGGATTTAATGTCAATGCACCATACAATGGGCAAGAAAGAAAGAAAGAATTTAATCTCCCAATGATCGATTGGGCATCATGAACACTGGACAGAGAGAGTCTTGCCATCCAGTTATTCATATTTATCCTTATGGCACTTGCCTCAAGATTGATGTGAGGTGCCCTATCAACATTATCCGAAGGAACAAATTCATTGGCAAGCAGATTTCTAAGAGATCTTGACTGTCTAGGTGCCATTATGAGAATAGATGAAAATGAAATTGAATTTAAGGTTATGATGAAGATTTGATGATTTGCAGTAAATATGAGAGATTTTAATGATTGGAAAAGAATGAAGAATTGAATGAAGGAATTTGAAGATTTGGGAGTAAATGTTCGAAGTAAATGTAAAGGTGAAAGTGAAAGTGGGTATATATAGGAGAGATAATGTGGAACTCAAACAGATTAATTTGAAATTATCAAATATAATTTTTGATCGGGTTTTGAGATCCGCATTTAATTACATCACATCACCCATAAATGGGTGATGGTTCACCGCCCACAAAAACTAATCAACTTGTACTTTTGGTTTTCCCAAGGTAAAAAGACCATCATTGTTTGAAAAATTTACATGCCACGTAGGATTCATAAGATAAATATCTTCGAAAAAGTTTGCTTACGTGGCACTCACAAAGATCAAGTATTTGAAAATATTATGACAAATTTCAGTGCATCTGGAGGTTGACTAGACACTCCAGTATCACTGGTGGATTAGTCCAGTGAACATGTACTGATGGTACACTGGAGGGACTCTCCAGTAAAGTACCAGTGAATACCATTTTTGAAAGACTGGTAACCTCAAACTTGCACGTCAACTAATATAGACAAATGAGAGGGACACATTTACAAGGAGACAAAAGTCAACTCAAACATGCACTTCAACCTATCCAGTTACCAGTGAGAGGGACATATTTACAAAGCACCAGTAATATTTTCTGAAGAATTTGTCCAGTGAGAAATAAATTCCCCCTGAACTTAAAACACTTTTAATAGGAAAATATTTTTCAAGTCTTCCCTGGAATGTTGTTCCAGAAATCTAATAATGCAAAGATAGTACACAAAGGCGTTCAATATCTGAGCAGTCACCAGATTTAAGGATTTAACATTCCCAACTCACCAACAAGATATTCAAAGTTTTGACATCCAGAGGTTTGGTAAAAATGTCAGCGAGTTGTTTGTCAGTGGGAATAAAATGGAGTTCAATGTTGTTTTTCATAATATGATCTCGAATGAAATGGTACCTTAGATCAATGTGTTTGGTTCTGGAGTGCATGACTGGATTGTTTGAGATAGCGATGGCACTGGTATTATCACAAAAGATTGGAGTCTTTGAGTATTTAATACCATAATCAAGCAACTGGTTCTTCATCCAGAGTATCTGAGCACAACAACTGGCTGCAGACACGTATTCAGCTTCAGCAGTAGACAATGAAACTGAAGTTTGCTTCTTACTGGTCCAGCTGACCAGTTTGCCACCTAGGAAATGACATCCACCAGTTGTGGATTTCCTATCTATCTTACAACCTGCATGATCTGAATCTGAATAACCCATTAGATCCATGCCTGAGCCTTTGGGGTACCAAAGACCTAGACTGGGGACACCTTTAAGATACTTCAGTATGCGCTTTACAGCAAGCATATGAGATTCCTTTGGATTAGACTGATATCTGGCACATAAACATGTTGAAAACATAATATCTGGTCTACTGGCAGTTAAATACATCAGTGAACCAACCATGCCTCTATATACAGTGGTGTTCACTGGTTTGCCATCTGGATCCGAGTCCAGTGTCAGTGGTGCAGAAATTGGAGTTGGTTTAGATGGTGAAGAATTCATATCAAATTTCTTTAAAAGATCTCTAACATATTTTTCCTGATTAATAAAAATGCCATCATTGTTTTGTTTAATCTGGAGTCCAAGAAAATATGTTAATTCACCCATCAAACTCATTTCATATTCAGTGGACATGATTTTTGAAAATTTCTTGCACATGTTTTCATCAGTAGACCCAAAAATTATATCATCAACATAAATTTGTACCATTAACAGATTACCTTTCTCATGAAGAATGAACAAGGTATTGTCAATTGCACCTCGTTTAAAGCCATTTTTCAACAAATATTTAGTCAGAGTATCATACCAGGCACGTGGGGCTTGTCTGAGGCCATATAGTGCTTTGTCCAGACGATATACCCAATGTGGATGCTTGTCATCAACGAAACCTGGAGGTTGTCTGACGTAAACTTCTTCTTCAAGCTTTCCATTCAAGAAAGCACTCTTCACATCCATCTGGTAGACCTTGAACTGATGATAAGCAGCGAATGCTAAGAAAATTCTGATCGCTTCAAGTCTAGCCACTGGAGCAAATGATTCATCAAAGTCGACATCTGACTGGCAGTAGCCTTGTGCTACCAGTCTGGCCTTGTTTCTTATTACGTGGCCATCTTCATCTACTTTGTTCCTGAAGACCCATCTTGTTCCAATTGGTTCTTTCTTTCCAACTGGGAAAGGAACTAGATACCATACCTTGTTCCTTTCAAACTGGTGAAGCTCTTCTTGCATAGCAGTCACCCAGTTTGGATCTTCCAGAGCCTCGTCAATCTTCTTTGGTTCTATCAAAGATAGAAAACTGACGTATAAGCATTGATCACTGGAGGCTCTTCTGGTCTGAACACCACGACTGGAGTCACCTATGATCTGATCAATAGGATGAGCTTTTGTCCATCTGGAGTACTGACCAGGATTCTTACTGACAACAATATCAGTGCAAGAATTCAGTTGAGTCTCCTCTGAAATTGCTTCAGGAGGAGGTTCTTCATAAACTACTTCAACATCTTCATCTGATTCATTTAAATCACGATTTGCATCATGAAATTCTTCATATGAAGGCATTTCTTGTAGTACTGGTTCAGTTTGGTCACCAGAAGACATTTCTGGTAAGTGCTCAACTGACACTGATACTGGGGGAGTAGTACGCACGTCTGATCCAATATTAATTTCAGAGGGTAGTTTGAAAATAATAGAAGGATAGAATGGAGTACTACTGGAGACTTTCTTTTTCTGAACAGGTTCCAGATCTGGATGACTGGAAACTGTGTCTGGTGAATCATCCATTTTGTCGTTTATTGGATCAGATTCACAAAAGACAATTGGAGTGACTGGGGGAGTGTCAAGGGCTGGCTTCTTGTTGATTGCAGCATTGTTTCATCGAATGTTACATGAATTGACTCATGGACCTTCTCCAGTCTCTTGTTATAGACTCTGAAGGCCTTGCGAATGGCTGAATAGCCTAAGAAATACCCTTTATCAGCTTTGGCATCAAATTTGCCTAACTGACTGGAGTCGTTCAGGATGTAAACTGGACATCCAAAAACGTGAAATAACCAATATTTGGTTTTCTATTTCTTAAGACTTCATAGGCTGTCTTTTTGTGTCTTTTGATGTACACTGATCGATTCTGGGTGTGGCAAGCAGTTGCAATTGCTTCCGCCCAGAAACTGGTAGACAGTCCAGATTCAGCAAGCATACTCCTGGCAGCTTCTATCAGCGTTCGATTTTTCCTTTCCACCACTCCATTCTGTTCTGGAGAGCGGGCTGAAGAGAAGTTCTGGGAGATGCCAGTGTCAGTACAGAATGACTCCAGAGTTGCATTCTGGAATTCTGTTCCATTGTCACTTCTTAACTGACACACTTTTCGACTGTACTTGAGCTCAATTTGCTTGATAAGACTGATGATTTCAGCAGCAGCTCACTTTTGGACCTCAGAAAGATCACCCAACAATATCTGGAGAATTCATCTACGATCACCAGGGTGTATCTTTTACCAGCACGAGTCTGAACGTTCACTGGACCAAAAAGATCCATATGAAGCATATGAAGAGGTTCAGATATGCTGAAATTCTATCTGGTCTTGAAACTGGTACGCTTTTGCTTACCCATCTCACATCCTGGACATGGTCTTTCCTTTTTGAAGGAGACTGAAGGTATCCCATCAGCAAGTTGTTTTCTGGACAACTTGTTAATGTTTTTGAAATTTAAATGGGATAACCTTTTGTGCCATAACCAGTTTGTGTCTTCATCAGCTTGAGTATAGAAACACTGCTCTGAAGGAGAGCTTTCCATATCCATCACGTACACATTCCCTTTCTGGGAGCAATCAACACTACCTTCCAGTCCTTGTTGAATACGATGCCCTGAGCAATATTGAATAAGACTTGATAGCCATCGTCACACAGTTGACTTACACTGATCAAGTTATATTTCAAACCATTCACAAATGCAACACGTCTGAACTTGACTTGTCCATTGTTCAGAACACCATATCCCTCAGTCTTTCCACAACCATCATTTCCAAAAGTGATGGAGGGTCCATCAGAAATGGTGAACTCCTCCAGTAGGGTCTTACATCCGGTCATCGTCCTGCCAGCTGCACTGTCAAGATACCAGATATATTTCTTTCGATCGCCCTACACATACACCAGATATTGATCAGTTAGATTTGGGAACCCATCTACTGATGGGTTCACTGGAGCCTCCCTTATAGGTTCCAGGGGCAATCTGGTCTAGCTCACTTTCTTCAACAGTGGTCTTAGTTGAAAAGACCACTGGGGTTGATAGATTTAAAACCTTTTCCTTTTTCTCAACTGGAGAAATAAATTTGTCTTTCTTTGAAAAAGGTTTTGTATTTTGTCTAGGGCCAGATGAAGTACCCTCAATAAAGTTTAATCTTGCATTAAAACTTTGTGATTGACGAGTCAGAATTTGAATCTGGCTCTCTATCTTGGACAAAATATTTTCTTCAGATGATACCTTAGCCTTTCCAGTCCAAGGCTTTGGTAAGGGATTGGTTTGAGGCAAAGGTCTATTCTGCTTCACCTTTTTAACTGGAGCAGTCATCTGGACAGCTCCAGTCTTAACCTCTGGGCATTGAACTGGGTAAAAATTGGTCTTGTCAGTGGAAGAACTGGATGCAAATTGTCCAGATGGCCTATTTGCTCTTGCTTTGAAACGGTTAAACGTTTTAGCAATCATTGCAACAAGGTCATCATCTTCAGTTTCATCACAACAGTCTGGAGAGACTTGACTGGTTTCTCCAGAATCCATGAGTTCAGACACCATCTTCTTCATAGAAAATACATTCTTAGAAGATATCAGTGTTGTACCTTGTGGTTCAGTATGACTGACCACATTAGGAGTACTGGAGGCATGGTTATAGGCATCTCGTTCTGCAACCACTCTCTGAGCTTGATTTTCTTCAGTGTACCTGAAAGCTCCATAAAGAGTTGAGAGAGTGTGTGTGTGCAGAGTTTTTCCTTGTCAATTGTTCAGTTACCAGAACCTGGGCTTGAAATGCCAGTTCAATGTCTTGAAGTTCTTTTAATTTTGATTTTAAAGCATTTATTTCAGAAGAATCTGTTTCTAGACCATTTACACCATCAGATCTAACAGTTTCTACAAAAATTAAATCAGAATTAAGAGCTTCAGCAATGTCCAATTTTAGTTCTTGGTCAGTTGCATTATCATAATCACTAACCTTCTTGATAACAATGTCCACCCATCGTCCAGATGTGACATCTTCCTTCACCAGGAGCTCTTCGTCTGCCAGAGCCATGTAGCAGCAATCTCTTTCCTCTTCTTCATCAGCAGATGAGTCATCAGAAGGAACCCACTTCTCTTCAGTTGTTGCAATCATGCACTTATTATTGGTTTCCATTTGTTGTGCCATGAGAGCAATTTGGGCCTTAAGCTTTTTATATTTCATTTTATAGCTATCATCAGGCTTATTATTTGAAGAGAATTGACCAGGCTTGGATACAAACTGGTTGGACCTGCACTATTTCATGAAATGACCCTTTTTGCCACACTTAAAGCATGTCAAATTGGTCTTGTCAGTGGAAGAACTGGATGCAAATTGTCCAGATGGCCTATTTGCTCTTGCTTTGAAACGGTTAAACGTTTTAGCAATCATTGCAACAAGGTCATCATCTTCAGTTTCATCACAACAGTCTGGAGAGACTTGACTGGTTTCTCCAGAATCCATGAGTTCAGACACCATCTTCTTCATAGAAAATACATTCTTAGAAGATATCAGTGTTGTACCTTGTGGTTCAGTATGACTGACCACATTAGGAGTACTGGAGGCATGGTTATAGGCATCTCGTTCTGCAACCACTCTCTGAGCTTGATTTTCTTCAGTGTACCTGAAAGCTCCATAAAGAGTTGAGAGAGTGTGTGTGTGCAGAGTTTTTCCTTGTCGTAAGACTAGGATCATATGAGACCATTTGGTGGGAAGAATGTCACAAAATTTCTCCAGAAGTATATCCTTGTCCTTCTCAACCCCAAGACCTCTTAATTGGTTTATGATACTCATAAATCTGGTGTAAGTACCAGTGAGAGACTCGTTAGGTTGAGCAAAAAATGACTCATACCTCTTGTTTAAGGAGACCTTTCTGGTGACAATGGTGTCATCTCCTCCTTCGTGTTGGTTCAAAAGTTCATCCCACATGGTTTTTGCACTAGGAAAAAGAACTAGTGTGGGAATTAGGGTTTCTGGAACGGCCCCGAGGATCATGTTTTTAAGGAGGGTGTCTAAATTCACCAATCTCCTCTCCTCTTCTGACCAATGTTCCTCCCTTTTTTCCCTTCCTCTTCTAGATCCAGAAGGATCAAGAAGTGGATTGAGAGGTGATGTAGGCACATAAGGACCTTCGTTTAAAATCTTCATCATGTTCCTCTCAATACCAGTGACATGTAAAACCATCCTAGCCTTCCACGTACCAAATTCATCACTGTTCCCACTGAATTTAGGAACAGGATTATTTGAGTAGTGCACATGCATGTGTGGAGAAGCAGGAGTAGGAGGAGGTGGTGGATTAGTGTTATTAACATTTTGTGGTTCATTTTGATCATTAATATTTGCATTAGGATCGGGACCATAACTAAAACCTTGTGTATTTTCTTGGTTAGCCATCGAGAAACAGATCTAGGCAATGTTTAGCCTTCTGCTCTGATACCAAATGTGAGTCCCTTTAAGTTCGGGATGGTTAACCTAGAAAGTGTAAAATACAACAAGTCTAATAATCACTAGATATGGACTAGTATTACTTGTAAATAAATATGCAAGATATATAAACAAAGTAATATAAGACTTAAAGCAATAAACAAGTAAAGTGGAACATTATGTATTTTTCATGGGTACTTTATTTATGATGTTAAATAAAATACAAGGTTGTTGCGGAATCAAGATAATACAATTAAGTATGTATCCTAACAACCTATGAGTTACAAATGATCTATATTTGTCAAATAACTCTTTAGGATCGAGATACTTAAAGTTGTGAAGTATCCCTGTTTAAGATCGAGAGTATTTGGACAAATTCACTTTCATGCAAGGTGTGTGCTTAAAAGTATTTATGTCAAGGAATGACTTTGTATTTATAGGCAACAAAATTCACCAGTGAATTTTGTGCCGTACAAATATGGTTGCATATATTTAATGATCCGACAAGAACATTAAATGTATTGGATAAGGAATAAGGATAAAGTCACATCAAGTGCAAGTGTATCCTTTTATCCAACCACCTTAACACACGTATACTATGTTAAAGAACAAGTGGATTGTTCTTTGGAAAGTGTGTTAAAGGCAAAAGTCAATCCTCGATATCAGTGTTCAGACTTGTAAGGTCTAGAACACTAACAATCCTCCAGTGTACAGATCTGGTAAGACTTCCAGTTGTAACATCCCAAACTTTTCTTTAAGATTTGACTAACGCCGTTAGGTCAACTTTATGTGTGTCGTTAAGTTTAATGTGAATATATGCATATACGTAGGTAATGTGTGAGATGTGTGGGGTTTGAAAAACCTAATTGTTAATGTAGTATAAATGTGTGAAATATGAAGAATTATGTCTATGTAGTGACCTTTAATGAAGGGCTAATGTTGTATATGGTCAATAAAGAAGTTTGTGACCAATAATGAAGGATTAGGAAGCCTAGGGACTAGTTTTGACTTGTGTGGAAAGTCAAAAACGGGATTAGTAGCTTGGGGGCTGTCATTAGGTCATTATTTGCAGATCTTATTCTCCCTAATTGAGCCCTAAGCCTTCCCTTAGCCTCCTCTCATCAATTCTCAAGCCAAAAAGTTGTTTTGCGTGTGAATTGGTGGTCATTGTCAAGAGTATTTGCATCCTATTTGTCATTAGCAGGTAATAATCAATTAATTGATTGTATTTTCAGATTCAAAGTTGTTTTATAATGAATCAAATCTGATTGAAAAGGGGTTTTGCAAAGAAATTAGGGTTAAAGAGGTGTTTTGGTCAATTAACGTTCAAAACGGTGTTAAGCGAGTCCATAATCGATCTTGATAATCAAAAGATGTTTATTTGTGTCAAAAACATGTTTGGGAAGAATCCTTGATCGATCGAATTCTGGAAAAATTGAAGAAGTTAGTCGTTTTGGAATTCTGGACGAAATTAAGATTAAATTCGTAGCTGGGTCTAAATTCGTTCGAACGAAGATAACCTTTATCTTCGTAAGAACGAAGATAACCTTTATCTTCGTAAGAACGAAGATAACCTTTATCTTCGTAAGAACGAAGATAATCTTCGTAAGAACGAAGATAACCTTTATCTTCGTAAGAACGAAGATAACCTTTATCTTCGTAAGAACGAAGATAACCTTTATCTTCGTAAGAACGAAGATAATCTTCGTTAGAACGAAGATAACCTTTATCTTCGTATGAACGAAGATAATCTTCGTAAGAACGAAGATAACCTTTATCTTCGTAAGAACGAAGATAACCTTTATCTTCGTAAGAACGAAGATAACCTTTATCTTCGTAAGAACGAAGATAACCTTTATCTTCGTATGAACGAAGATAATCTTCGTAAGAACTGTAGCTAAGTTCGTAAGAAGGATTTTCCAGACTAAGTTCGTGAGGTTTGTTAAGTTTGTTTGAGTCCCAAATGACTTATATTTCATATGTTAATGTACGATAGGTGTCGGGGATTACTGATAAGCACTATTAGCTATTTGTTTGCGCACGTACACTACTACCAGGTAAGATACACTACTTTGATACGCTGGGGGATCAACTAAAAGCTGGTTTCAAATCGTAAACACTTCCATTCGGTATCTTTATATTGCATGTGGGCATATGGGTTACTTGGGAAGTATTATGGGTTATGCAGTTGACCATGAGACCTGAGATGCAGTCCCTATTGTAGTGTAATGTAGTATGTAGCTATGCAGTTGATGTAGTTTAATGAAGTATCTTGATATGCATGATATATAGAAATGAAGTTGATGTGTGATATGCATGCTTGACTTGTACGCCTAGTTCACTAGACTTGCTAGGTTACTATGTCACTTGCACGTTTAAGGATCCAAACGTAATGAAGTTAAAGTGTGTGAATGTCTAGGAATGTGTGTTACCTAGACTATATGTGTGTGAATGTCTAGGAATGTGTGTTACCTAGACTATATGTGTGTGAATGTCTAGGAATGTGTGTTACCTAGACTATATGTGTGTGAATGTTTGGGAATGCAGGGACCCAATCTATATGTGTAAAATTGAGCTCATAAAACTAATGCAGGGAAAGTGTTAAGCTTAACCCGTACTTGTCTCAGCCGGATGAGTGCGTTGATGCAGTTGTTGCTTGGGTGGCTCCTCGCAACATGGTCTTTATAACGCAGGGCGAGTAATACGAGAGGTTTGACCAACCTCCGCATACGGATTACTCTTGGATTGGCTTGCCACTCCTTAACGACGTAAGATGAGTAGTCTTTTGACTGATCATCCAGTCGGGTGTGATGCAGGGCACACTTATATGCAGTTAACAAAGATACGTGTGACAATGTGTGAACTAATGCAGGATAGGTATTTGTAGGATGCCTTAGTTTTAATGAAAGATGATATAGGATGGGTTGGGACGAGTGCGAGTGTGATAGGGCTTATGAGATGTTTACGTTACGATGATATGTTTTAGCCTTATCTTAGCAAGCATTTTGCTTTAATTTGCGCTTATCGACTCTACCTTTTTATTAAAGGAAAATGGTTAACACTCGCAACCGCAACTTCCGACGTGATGGAGCTACTGCTAGCATTACCCCACCTGTCCATCCAGGTGCAGGCGCTGCAAATGCTGTTGTGGTTCCTCCTAATGTCGTTCAAGCCCCTCGGTTTAAGTTTGAAAGTTTCCAGAAGTGTGGAGGTCAGAAGTTTGATGGAACCCTTAATGCAGTGGGTTGCATGGAATGGCTCGATGATACGGAGATGGTCTTTGAAGCCTGTGACTGTCCCGAGGATAAGAAGGTGTTGTGCGCTAGTCGAATGTTGAAAGAAGGTGCTCGGGATTGGTGGAAGAGCATTACTATTTCGATGACTCCAGCTATGGTATCTGCTATCTCGTGGGCTAACTTTAAGCAGAAATTCATTGAGGAATATATTGGGGTTCATGAGCAGCGTAAGATGGAAAAGGAGTTTCGTGCCTTGACGGCTGAAGTCGGAAAGGTCAACGAGTATGCTCGTTCCTTCATGGAGAAGATGAAGTTCGTGGGTCATTTATTCCGTACTGATGCGGATCAGGTTGCTTGCTATGTTGATGGTTTGCCTCCGAGTTATCGAGGTATCTGCAGGCAGCACAAGACTCTGACTGAAGCTATCAAGGAGTCTAAGAAGCTTGACGATGATTTCGCTTCGGACAAGAAGGTTGAGAAGAGTGATGATAAGAAGTCGGGGTTTAAAAGAAGGTCAAATTGGTCTTCCAATAACAATAATAATAATAATAATAATAATAATAATAATAATAATAATAATAATAATAATGAATGAATAATAATAATAATAATAAAATAATAATAATAATAATAATAATAATAATAATAATAATAATAATAATAATAATAATAATAATAATAATAATAATAATAATAATAATAGCTTAATAATAATAATAATAATAATAATAATAATAATAATAATAATAATAATAATAATAGTAATAATAATAATAATAATAATAATAATAATAATAATAATAATAATAATAATAATAATAATAATAATAATAATAATAATAATAATAATAATAATAATAATAATAATAATAATAATAATAATAATAATAATAATAATAATAATAATAATAATAATAATAATAATAATAATAATAATAATAATAATAATAATAATAATAATAATAATAATAATAATAATAATAATAATAATAATAATAATAATAATAATAATAATAATAATAATAATAATAATAATAATAATAATAATAATAATAATAATAATAATAATAATAATAATAATAATAATAATAATAATAATAATAATAATAATAATAATAATAATAATAATAATAATAATAATAATAATAATAATAATAATAATAATAATAATAATAATAATAATAATAATAATAATAATAATAATAATAATAATAATAATAATAATAATAATAATAATAATAATAATAATAATAATAATAATAATAATAATAATAATAATAATAATAATAATAATAATAATAATAATAATAATAATAATAATAATAATAATAATAATAATAATAATAATAATAATAATAATAATAATAATAATAATAATAATAATAATAATAATAATAATAATAATAATAATAATAATAATAATAATAATAATAATAATAATAATAATAATAATAATAATAATAATAATAATAATAATAATAATAATAATAATAATAATAATAATAATAATAATAATAATAATAATAATAATAATAATAATAATAATAATAATAATAATAATAATAATAATAATAATAATAATAATAATAATAATAATAATAATAATAATAATAATAATAATAATAATAATAATAAATAATAATAATAATAATAATAATAATAATAATAATAATAATAATAATAATAATAATAATAATAATAATAATAATAATAATAAGATTATACATCAAAATATAATAATAATAATAATAATAATAATAATAATAATAATAATAATAATAATAATAATAATAATAGTTACATTTTATAAAATTATTATATTTTTATAATAATAATAATAAATAATAAAAAAATAAAAATAAAATAATAATAATAATAAGTCTTTACTTCCGCAATTTAACACCGTTAGGTGAAAAGTTTTGAAAACCCATATTTTTAAACGACGGGTGTTACAAGTTGGTATCAGAGAAGTGGTTTAAGTGAACCAAGGCCTATTAACCATAGGATTTGGACTTAAACTTAAGATATGCATGCTAGGTATTTGTAGGATGCCTTAGTTTTAATGAAAGATGATATAGGATGGGTTGGGACGAGTGCGAGTGTGATAGGGCTTATGAGATGTTTACGTTACGATGATATGTTTTAGCCTTATCTTAACAAGCATTTTGCTTTAATTTGCGCTTATCGACTCTACCTTTTTATTAAAGGAAAATGGTTAACACTCGCAACCGCAACTTCCGACGTGATGGAGCTACTGCTAGCATTACCCCACCTGTCCATCCAGGTGCAGGCGCTGCAAATGCTGTTGTGGTTCCTCCTAATGTCGTTCAAGCCCCTCGGTTTAAGTTTGAAAGTTTCCAGAAGTGTGGAGGTCAGAAGTTTGATGGAACCCTTAATGCAGTGGGTTGCATGGAATGGCTCGATGATACGGAGATGGTCTTTGAAGCCTGTGACTGTCCCGAGGATAAGAAGGTGTTGTGCGCTAGTCGAATGTTGAAAGAAGGTGCTCGGGATTGGTGGAAGAGCATTACTATTTCGATGACTCCAGCTATGGTATCTGCTATCTCGTGGGCTAACTTTAAGCAGAAATTCATTGAGGAATATATTGGGGTTCATGAGCAGCGTAAGATGGAAAAGGAGTTTCGTGCCTTGACGGCTGAAGTCGGAAAGGTCAACGAGTATGCTCGTTCCTTCATGGAGAAGATGAAGTTCGTGGGTCATTTATTCCGTACTGATGCGGATCAGGTTGCTTGCTATGTTGATGGTTTGCCTCCGAGTTATCGAGGTATCTGCAGGCAGCACAAGACTCTGACTGAAGCTATCAAGGAGTCTAAGAAGCTTGACGATGATTTCGCTTCGGACAAGAAGGTTGAGAAGAGTGATGATAAGAAGTCGGGGTTTAAAAGAAGGTCAAATTGGTCTTCCAATAACAATAATAATAAGAAGTTCCGTGGAAGTGGTAGTTCGAGTGGTGACAAGGATAAAAAGAAGAATGGTTCATGGTGTACATTTTGCAAGACAATTCATGAAGGGCATTGTACCGACAAGACAAGAAGGTGCCATAAGTGTGGGAAGTCGGGACATCTTGCCACTGAATGTAGGGACAAGACTCGTTGCTACAAGTGCCAAGAAACGGGTCATCTCATTGCCGATTGTCCACAGATGAAGAATGTTGGAAAGAAGACCGCCACGACAGCAACAAAAGTGAGAGCTCTTCAAATGACGGTTGATGACGCAAGGAACAACGATGAAGTGGTATGTGGTACTTTCCTTGTTAACTCAAAGCCTGCCTCTGTTTTATTTGATTCAGGTGCAAATAGGTCGTTTGTGTCCACATTATTTGCTCCTAAGCTAGAAAGAGTCACTACTCCCTTAGATTGTTCATTAGAGGTAGAAATTGCTAATGGTACGGTTAATAATATACGTGTGGGTTATGACGATTGTGACATTGAGATTGAAGGTCGTTCTTTTCCAGTCCAACTATTGCCTACTACCTTAGGTGGTTTTGATGTAGTGATTGGTATGGATTGGTTGGCTAGAAATGAAGCTAGTATTTTATGTTCCCAAAAGATAATTCGATTGCCTATATCCGAGGGTAAAGTGATAACGGTGTATGGAGACAAGAAGAGAGGAGGAATAAAGATTATTAGTATGATGAAAGCTATTAAATGTATAAGGAAAAACAAGAGCCATTTCTTGGCTTATGTCATTGATGCAAGAAAAGAGAAGTCTCCAATCGCTAGTGTTGATGTAGTATCCAATTTCCCCGATGTGTTTCCCGATGATCTACCCGGTATTCCTCCCGATCGTGAAGTTACTTTTCAGATAGATCTTATTCCCGGTGCTACACCCGTTGCTAAAGCACCTTACCGATTAGCTCCTACAGAAATGAAGGAATTAATGACGCAACTTCAGGAGTTACTTGACAAGGGGTTCATACAACCTAGTTCCTCGCCTTGGGGAGCTCCGGTTCTCTTTGTTAAGAAGAAGGATGGATCGATGCGCATGTGTATTGACTATCGTGAGTTGAACAAACGAACGGTCAAGAACAAGTATCCTCTCCCGAGAATTGATGATCTTTTTGATCAACTACATGGTGCTTCGTATTTTTCAAAGATTGATTTGCGGTCCGGTTATCATCAGTTGAAGGTAAAGAAGGAAGATGTAGCAAAGACAGCTTTCCGGACTAGATATGGTCATTATGAGTTCTTGGTCATGCCATTTGGGTTGACCAATGCTCCAGCCGCGTTTATGGACTTAATGAATCGGGTATGCCGCCCCTTTCTAGATCATTTTGTTATTGTGTTTATTGACGATATTTTGATCTATTCTAAGTCAGAGGATGAACACCGTGAGCATTTGAAAGCAGTTTTGGAGGTGTTGAGGGAGAAGAAGTTGTACGCAAAGTTTTCTAAATGTGAGTTTTGGCTCCGAGAAGTGCAGTTTCTTGGTCATGTTATTTGGGTTGACCAATGCTCCAGCCGCGTTTATGGACTTAATGAATCGGGTATGCCGCCCCTTTCTAGATCATTTTGTTATTGTGTTTATTGACGATATTTTGATCTATTCTAAGTCAGAGGATGAACACCGTGAGCATTTGAAAGCAGTTTTGGAGGTGTTGAGGGAGAAGAAGTTGTACGCAAAGTTTTCTAAATGTGAGTTTTGGCTCCGAGAAGTGCAGTTTCTTGGTCATGTTATTACATCAGAAGGTATTAAAGTAGATCCTTCAAAGATTGAAGCTGTTTCAAAGTGGGAGCAGCCAAAGACTCCTACCGAGATTAAGAGTTTTCTTGGTTTGGCTGGGTATTATAGAAGGTTTATTCAGGATTTTTCCCGAATAGCCAAGCCTATGACGGAATTAACAAAGAAGGGTGTGAAGTACGAGTGGACTGAAAAGCAGGAAAATGCATTCCAAACGTTGAAAAAGAAGTTGTGTGAAGCTCCTATCCTTGCCTTGCCTGAAGGTACTGATGATTTAGTGGTATATAGCGATGCTTCTATTACGGGTTTGGGTTGTGTCTTAATGCAGAGAGACAAAGTGATTGCCTATGCTTCACGTCAGTTGAAGCCTCATGAGAAGAATTACCCTACCCATGATCTTGAGCTAGCGGCGGTTGTGTTTGCATTGAAATTATGGAGACATTACTTATATGGTACTAAATGCACACTTTTCACCGACCATAAGAGTTTACAATATATGTTTACTCAAAAGGAGATGAATGTGAGACAAAGAAGGTGGATGGAATTACTTAAAGACTATGATTGTGAAATCAAATACCATCCGGGTAAAGCCAATGTAGTGGCGGATGCACTAAGTAGGAAAGTGCAAAGCTCTTCTTGTAAGTTGATGAGCATGCAAGTTCAAGCCAAGTCGGGTCTATTAGATCGAATTAAAGAAGCACAAGAGATGGCATTAATGAAGGATAATATTGATAAAGAGAGTATTGGGAAGAAGAAACGACTTGTGATGGAGACTAATAGCCGTGGGTTTAAAACATACAAGGGTCGTATTTGGGTGCCACTGCTTGGTGGTAACCGGGAGTTGATCCTTGAAGAGGTCCATAGAAGTAGGTATTCGATGCATCCCGGTGTCACCAAAATGTATGCAGATTTGAAGCCGATTTATTGGTGGCCGGATATTAAAGGTGAAGTAGCTCATTTTGTAGCAAAGTGTTTGACATGTGCACGTGTGAAAACGGACCATAAAAAGCCGTATGGTTTGTTGCATCAATTAGACGTTCCCGAGTGGAAATGGGATCATATCACGATGGACTTTGTAACGAAGCTACCGAAAACGCCGAAAGGGAATGATATGATTTGGGTGATTGTAGATAGATTGACGAAGAGTGCTCATTTTCTAGCTACCCGACAAGATGTGCCTTTAAAGAAGATGGCAAAGATGTATATAGATGAAGTTGTCTCGAAACATGGAGTTCCATTGTCTATTGTCTCGGATAGGGACACTAGATTTGTGTCTAAATTTTGGAAGGGTCTTCAACGAGAATTGGGTACTAGAGTGAACTTGAGTACCGCCTATCATCCTCAAACCGATGGGCAAAGTGAGAGAACCATCCAAACCTTAGAGGATATGTTGAGAACGTGTGTACTAGACTATGGTGGAGCATGGGATGAACACTTGAAGTTGATTGAATTTGCTTATAATAATAGTCACCATGCAAGTATTGGAATGCCACCATTTGAAATGTTATATGGAAGGAGATGTAGGACTCCAAGTTGTTGGATGGAGCCCGGTGAAAAGCAGTTAACCGGTCCCGAAATTATTGAAATCTCCGCTGAGAAAGTTAATGTAGCTAAAGAAGCTTTACGTGTGGCCAGAGAAAGGCAGAAAACTTATGCAGATAAGAAAAGGAGACCAATGGAGTTTAATGTAGGTGACTTAGTGATGCTGAAAGTGTCACCATGGAAAGGAGTAATCCGATTTGGAAAGAAGGGCAAGTTGAGTCCAAGATTTATTGGACCTTTTAAAATCTTGAAACGCATTAAGGATGTAGCATATCAGTTGGAATTACCTCCAGAATTGGATGGAATTCACAACACCTTTCATGTATCCTACCTAAGGAAGTGTTTAGCCGAGGAGTCAAGTGTGATTCCAATTCAAGATGTGAGCATTGACCCAATGAAGAAAATGGTTGAAGAACCAGTGGCAATACTTGGAAGGAAGCAAAAGAAGTTACGCAGGAAAGTGATAGATCTTGTCTTGATAAAGTGGAAGCATAATCATGGAGAAAGCTTGACTTGGGAAACTGAAGCAGTAATGAAGGAGAATTATCCCGAGTTGTTCCTTAATGATGAGATTCCGGGGACGGAATCCTCTTAAGGGGGAGGTAATTGTAACATCCCAAACTTTTCTTTAAGATTTGACTAACGCCGTTAGGTCAACTTTATGTGTGTCGTTAAGTCTAGTGTGAATATATGCATATACGTAGGTAATGTGTGAGATGTGTGGGGTTTGAAAAACCTAATTGTTAATGTAGTATAAATGTGTGAAATATGAAGAATTATGTCTATGTAGTGACCTTTAATGAAGGGCTAATGTTGTATATGGTCAATAAAGAAGTTTGTGACCAATAATGAAGGATTAGGAAGCCTAGGGACTAGTTTTGACTTGTGTGGAAAGTCAAAAACGGGATTAGTAGCTTGGGGGCTGTCATTAGGTCATTATTTGCAGATCTTATTCTCCCTAATTGAGCCCTAAGCCTTCCCTTAGCCTCCTCTCATCAATTCTCAAGCCAAAAAGTTGTTTTGCGTGTGAATTGGTGGTCATTGTCAAGAGTATTTGCATCCTATTTGTCATTAGCAGGTAATAATCAATTAATTGATTGTATTTTCAGATTCAAAGTTGTTTTATAATGAATCAAATCTGATTGAAAAGGGGTTTTGCAAAGAAATTAGGGTTAAAGAGGTGTTTTGGTCAATTAACGTTCAAAACGGTGTTAAGCGAGTCCATAATCGATCTTGATAATCAAAAGATGTTTATTTGTGTCAAAAACATGTTTGGGAAGAATCCTTGATCGATCGAATTCTGGAAAAATTGAAGAAGTTAGTCGTTTTGGAATTCTGGACGAAATTAAGATTAAATTCGTAGCTGGGTCTAAATTCGTTCGAACGAAGATAACCTTTATCTTCGTAAGAACGAAGATAACCTTTATCTTCGTAAGAACGAAGATAACCTTTATCTTCGTAAGAACGAAGATAACCTTTATCTTCGTAAGAACGAAGATAACCTTTATCTTCGTAAGAACGAAGATAACCTTTATCTTCGTAAGAACGAAGATAACCTTTATCTTCGTAAGAACGAAGATAACCTTTATCTTCGTAAGAACGAAGATAACCTTTATCTTCGTAAGAACGAAGATAACCTTTATTTTCGTAAGAACGAAGATAATCTTCGTTAGAACGAAGATAACCTTTATCTTCGTAAGAACGAAGATAACCTTTATCTTCGTAAGAACGAAGATAACCTTTATCTTCGTAAGAACGAAGATAACCTTTATCTTCGTAAGAACGAAGATAACCTTTATCTTCGTAAGAACGAAGATAACCTTTATCTTCGTAAGAACGAAGATAACCTTTATCTTCGTAAGAACGAAGATAACTATCTTCGTAAGAACGAAGATAACTATCTTCGTAAGAACGAAGATAACCTTTATCTTCGTAAGAACGAAGATAACCTTTATCTTCGTAAGAACGAAGATAACCTTTATCTTCGTAAGAACGAAGATAACCTTTATCTTCGTAAGAACGAAGATAACCTTTATCTTCGTAAGAACGAAGATAACCTTTATCTTCGTAAGAACGAAGATAACCTTTATCTTCGTAAGAACGAAGATAACCTTTATCTTCGTAAGAACGAAGATAACCTTTATCTTCGTAAGAACGAAGATAACCTTTATCTTCGTAAGAACGAAGATAACCTTTATCTTCGTAAGAACGAAGATAACCTTTATCTTCGTAAGAACGAAGATAACCTTTATCTTCGTAAGAACGAAGATAACCTTTATCTTCGTAAGAACGAAGATAACCTTTATCTTCGTAAGAACGAAGATAACCTTTATCTTCGTAAGAACGAAGATAACCTTTATCTTCGTAAGAACGAAGATAACCTTTATCTTCGTAAGAACGAAGATAACCTTTATCTTCGTAAGAACGAAGATAACCTTTATCTTCGTAAGAACGAAGATAACCTTTATCTTCGTAAGAACGAAGATAACCTTTATCTTCGTAAGAACGAAGATAACCTTTATCTTCGTAAGAACGAAGATAACCTTTATCTTCGTAAGAACGAAGATAACCTTTATCTTCGTAAGAACGAAGATAACCTTTATCTTCGTAAGAACGAAGATAACCTTTATCTTCGTAAGAACGAAGATAACCTTTATCTTCGTAAGAACGAAGATAACCTTTATCTTCGTAAGAACGAAGATAACCTTTATCTTCGTAAGAACGAAGATAACCTTTATCTTCGTAAGAACGAAGATAACCTTTATCTTCGTAAGAACGAAGATAACCTTTATCTTCGTAAGAACGAAGATAACCTTTATCTTCGTAAGAACGAAGATAACCTTTATCTTCGTAAGAACGAAGATAACCTTTATCTTCGTAAGAACGAAGATAATATCATCGTAAACACTTCCATTCGGTATCTTTATATTGCATGTGGGCATATGGGTTACTTGGGAAGTATTATGGGTTATGCAGTTGACCATGAGACCTGAGATGCAGTCCCTATTGTAGTGTAATGTAGTATGTAGCTATGCAGTTGATGTAGTTTAATGAAGTATCTTGATATGCATGATATATAGAAATGAAGTTGATGTGTGATATGCATGCTTGACTTGTACGCCTAGTTCACTAGACTTGCTAGGTTACTATGTCACTTGCACGTTTAAGGATCCAAACGTAATGAAGTTAAAGTGTGTGAATGTTTAGGAATGCAGGGACCCAATCTATATGTGTGAAATTGAGCTCATAAAACTAATGCAGGATAGGCACATTTAGGATGATTATCCTAATTAATATGAAGTCGAAATGTAGTATATGTGTGAAATTGAGCTCATAAAACTAATGCAGGGAAAGTGTTAAGCTTAACCGGTACTTGTCTCAGCCGGATGAGTGCGTTGATGCAGTTGTTGCTTGGGTGGCTCCTCGCAACATGGTCTTTATAACGCAGG
Organism: Erigeron breviscapus; assembly: GCA_034093135.1. Classification (NCBI taxonomy): domain Eukaryota; kingdom Viridiplantae; phylum Streptophyta; class Magnoliopsida; order Asterales; family Asteraceae; genus Erigeron; species Erigeron breviscapus. The sequence continues at coordinate 7,308,593 of CM067169.1, read as the reverse complement.
GCGAGTAATACAAGAGGTTTGACCAACCTCCACATACGGATTACTCTTGGATTGGCTTGCCACTCCTTAACGACGTAAGATGAGTAGTCTTTTGACTGATCATCCAGTCGGGTGTGATGCAGGGCACACTTATATGCAGTTAACAAAGATACGTGTGACAATGTGTGAACTAATGCAGGATAGGCACATTTAGGATGATTATCCTAATTAATATGAAGTCGAAATGTAGTATATGTGTGAATGTGTGATGTGTGTTGTGCCTAATAAAACTTGTCTAATAATAAAGATTGTTTTAATTGGACAAATGCTTTTAATTAAGTGTTATCTTACTTAGCTATTCTTATAGCTAACACTTGCTTCTTTAATGTGGTTGTTCCCTCAGGTTTAGCTTGATGGAATTAGATGAAGTATGTGTGAGCTTGGGTAGATTCATTGAAGGAGCCTTAGCTATCCATAGACGATTCTTTGCTTAGACATTTATTTACATTTCGTACTTAATGTCGAACTTATGTTGTGACGTGTGAACGGTTGTTTTGTGTTGGGCAACCGTTGGGTTTTCATTTGAACTATTGTTTGATATGGCATGTAACACCAAATAAATGCAGAAACCGAAATGTTTTTATCGGTTTTGACTTTTACAGTCTTTACTTCCGCAATTTAACACCGTTAGGTGAAAAGTTTTGAAAACCCATATTTTTAAACGACGGGTGTTACACCAGTGGACTCCGCCATTTATTAAGTCTTCTTCCTTCAGACTTCAGTCTTTGACTTCAGTCAGAATGTCTTCAGTAGAGTAGATCTGGACTGGGGTGAAGTCTTCAGTGAGCTCATCTGGAGAATACTCCAGATTTCCTATACAAGTATTGCTCACTAGTCTTCAATTATTTCTGGACAAATCTTCAGAGGGACTCCAGATTCCAAGTCTGGAGTAGGTCCAGTAGAATACGTTTTCTGGTCAGATCTTCAGTGAGGCTCCAGTAGTCGGGTCTGGAGCAAGACCAGCAAAACAAGTTTTCTAACAAACCTAAGTAAGGTTCCAGTAGTCCAGTCTGGAGCCAGTCCAGTAAGTCTGGACTAAATCTGGACCTAACAATTGTAACACCCGTTTCGTAAAAATATGGATTTCCAAAAACTTTTGCCTAACGGCATCAACTATGCGGAAACGATTTATTAAAAACTCTCAACAAGGAAAACAGTTGAGAAGCAATAGTGGTGTTACTAACGTATCGTAGAAATAATAAAAGAAAATCCATAAGATTGCCCAACATAAAGCAATCAAAACAGCAGTCATTACATAGGGTTCCAAAAGGAAAACAATATCATAAAGTCTATGAGAAACTATTGGGTAGACTAAGGCCATCTTGATCATCTACCCATCTCTCATCAAAGCTTCACACGTCATCTCACTGCTTAACCTGAGGGGAACAACACATTTAAAGAACAAGTGTTAGCTATAAATAGCTAAGTAAGATAACACCAGGTTTAAGCAAAACATTTCATCCATTTAAATCGTCCTTTTAAAACTTTAAGTCATTTTAATTAGGCATACATATCATCATATAAACATATCCACGTCACATATAAGCATAGAGTTCATGACCCTAAATGTGCCTAATCAATTTCGTCACTTTGATTCATCTCGTTAAATTGTGACTAGGTCACCGTTAAGTTGTAACCGAAGTTACCGTTAAGTTGTAACCGAAGTTACCGTTAAGTTGTAACCGAAGTTACCGTTAAGTTGTAACCGAAGTTACCGTTAAGTTGTAACCGAAGTTACCGTTAAGTTGTAACCGAAGTTACCGTTAAGTTGTAACCGAAGTTACCGTTAAGTTGTAACCGAAGTTACCGTTAAGTTGTAACCGAAGTTACCGTTAAGTTGTAACCGAAGTTACCGTTAAGTTGTAACCGAAGTTACCGTTAAGTTGTAACCGAAGTTACCGTTAAGTTGTAACCGAAGTTACCGTTAAGTTGTAACCGAAGTTACCGTTAAGTTGTAACCGAAGTTACCGTTAAGTTGTAACCGAAGTTACCGTTAAGTTGTAACCGAAGTTACCGTTAAGTTGTAACCGAAGTTACCGTTAAGTTGTAACCGAAGTTACCGTTAAGTTGTAACCGAAGTTACCGTTAAGTTGTAACCGAAGTTACCGTTAAGTTGTAACCGAAGTTACCGTTAAGTTGTAACCGAAGTTACCGTTAAGTTGTAACCGAAGTTACCGTTAAGTTGTAACCGAAGTTACCGTTAAGTTGTAACCGAAGTTACCGTTAAGTTGTAACCGAAGTTACCGTTAAGTTGTAACCGAAGTTACCGTTAAGTTGTAACCGAAGTTACCGTTAAGTTGTAACCGAAGTTACCGTTAAGTTGTAACCGAAGTTACCGTTAAGTTGTAACCGAAGTTACCGTTAAGTTGTAACCGAAGTTACCGTTAAGTTGTAACCGAAGTTACCGTTAAGTTGTAACCGAAGTTACCGTTAAGTTGTAACCGAAGTTACCGTTAAGTTGTAACCGAAGTTACCGTTAAGTTGTAACCGAAGTTACCGTTAAGTTGTAACCGAAGTTACCGTTAAGTTGTAACCGAAGTTACCGTTAAGTTGTAACCGAAGTTACCGTTAAGTTGTAACCGAAGTTACCGTTAAGTTGTAACCGAAGTTACCGTTAAGTTGTAACCGAAGTTACCGTTAAGTTGTAACCGAAGTTACCGTTAAGTTGTAACCGAAGTTACCGTTAAGTTGTAACCGAAGTTACCGTTAAGTTGTAACCGAAGTTACCGTTAAGTTGTAACCGAAGTTACCGTTAAGTCATTTGGGACCCAAACGAACCTTACAGACCTCACGAAATTAGTCTGGAAAATCCTTCTTACGAACTTAGCTACAGTTCTTACGAAGATAGCAAAACGAAGATAGATTTGTTCTTACGAAGATAGCAAAACGAAGATAGATTTGTTCTTACGAAGATAGCAAAACGAAGATAGATTTGTTCTTACGAAGATAGCAAAACGAAGATAGATTTGTTCTTACGAAGATAGCAAAACGAAGATAGATTTGTTCTTACGAAGATAGCAAAACGAAGATAGATTTGTTCTTACGAAGATAGTTTGTTCTTACGAAGATAGCAAAACGAAGATAGATTTGTTCTTACGAAGATAGTTTGTTCTTACGAAGATAGCAAAACGAAGATAGATTTGTTCTTACGAAGATAGCAAAACGAAGATAGATTTGTTCTTACGAAGATAGCAAAACGAAGATAGATTTGTTCTTACGAAGATAGTTTGTTCTTACGAAGATAGCAAAACGAAGATAGATTTGTTCTTACGAAGATAGCAAAACGAAGATAGATTTGTTCTTACGAAGATAGTTTGTTCTTACGAAGATAGCAAAACGAAGATAGATTTGTTCTTACGAAGATAGCAAAACGAAGATAGATTTGTTCTTACGAAGATAGTTTGTTCTTACGAAGATAGCAAAACGAAGATAGATTTGTTCTTACGAAGATAGTTTGTTCTTACGAAGATAGTTTGTTCTTACGAAGATAGCAAAACGAAGATAGATTTGTTCTTACGAAGATAGTTTGTTCTTACGAAGATAGCAAAACGAAGATAGATTTGTTCTTACGAAGATAGTTTGTTCTTACGAAGATAGTTTGTTCTTACGAAGATAGCAAAACGAAGATAGATTTGTTCTTACGAAGATAGTTTGTTCTTACGAAGATAGCAAAACGAAGATAGATTTGTTCTTACGAAGATAGCAAAACGAAGATAGATTTGTTCTTACGAAGATAGTTTGTTCTTACGAAGATAGCAAAACGAAGATAGATTTGTTCTTACGAAGATAGTTTGTTCTTACGAAGATAGTTTGTTCTTACGAAGATAGTTTGTTCTTACGAAGATAGCAAAACGAAGATAGATTTGTTCTTACGAAGATAGCAAAACGAAGATAGATTTGTTCTTACGAAGATAGTTTGTTCTTACGAAGATAGTTTGTTCTTACGAAGATAGTTTGTTCTTACGAAGATAGCAAAACGAAGATAGATTTGTTCTTACGAAGATAGTTTGTTCTTACGAAGATAGCAAAACGAAGATAGATTTGTTCTTACGAAGATAGTTTGTTCTTACGAAGATAGCAAAACGAAGATAGATTTGTTCTTACGAAGATAGTTTGTTCTTACGAAGATAGTTTGTTCTTACGAAGATAGTTTGTTCTTACGAAGATAGCAAAACGAAGATAGATTTGTTCTTACGAAGATAGCAAAACGAAGATAGATTTGTTCTTACGAAGATAGCAAAACGAAGATAGATTTGTTCTTACGAAGATAGTTTGTTCTTACGAAGATAGTTTGTTCTTACGAAGATAGTTTGTTCTTACGAAGATAGTTTGTTCTTACGAAGATAGTTTGTTCTTACGAAGATAGTTTGTTCTTACGAAGATAGTTTGTTCTTACGAAGATAGCAAAACGAAGATAGATTTGTTCTTACGAAGATAGCAAAACGAAGATAGATTTGTTCTTACGAAGATAGTTTGTTCTTACGAAGATAGTTTGTTCTTACGAAGATAGCAAAACGAAGATAGATTTGTTCTTACGAAGATAGCAAAACGAAGATAGATTTGTTCTTACGAAGATAGTTTGTTCTTACGAAGATAGTTTGTTCTTACGAAGATAGTTTGTTCTTACGAAGATAGTTTGTTCTTACGAAGATAGTTTGTTCTTACGAAGATAGCAAAACGAAGATAGATTTGTTCTTACGAAGATAGTTTGTTCTTACGAAGATAGCAAAACGAAGATAGATTTGTTCTTACGAAGATAGTTTGTTCTTACGAAGATAGTTTGTTCTTACGAAGATAGTTTGTTCTTACGAAGATAGCAAAACGAAGATAGATTTGTTCTTACGAAGATAGTTTGTTCTTACGAAGATAGTTTGTTCTTACGAAGATAGCAAAACGAAGATAGATTTGTTCTTACGAAGATAGTTTGTTCTTACGAAGATAGTTTGTTCTTACGAAGATAGTTTGTTCTTACGAAGATAGTTTGTTCTTACGAAGATAGCAAAACGAAGATAGATTTGTTCTTACGAAGATAGTTTGTTCTTACGAAGATAGCAAAACGAAGATAGATTTGTTCTTACGAAGATAGCAAAACGAAGATAGATTTGTTCTTACGAAGATAGTTTGTTCTTACGAAGATAGTTTGTTCTTACGAAGATAGTTTGTTCTTACGAAGATAGTTTGTTCTTACGAAGATAGTTTGTTCTTACGAAGATAGTTTGTTCTTACGAAGATAGTTTGTTCTTACGAAGATAGCAAAACGAAGATAGATTTGTTCTTACGAAGATAGTTTGTTCTTACGAAGATAGTTTGTTCTTACGAAGATAGCAAAACGAAGATAGATTTGTTCTTACGAAGATAGCAAAACGAAGATAGATTTGTTCTTACGAAGATAGCAAAACGAAGATAGATTTGTTCTTACGAAGATAGTTTGTTCTTACGAAGATAGCAAAACGAAGATAGATTTGTTCTTACGAAGATAGTTTGTTCTTACGAAGATAGTTTGTTCTTACGAAGATAGCAAAACGAAGATAGATTTGTTCTTACGAAGATAGCAAAACGAAGATAGATTTGTTCTTACGAAGATAGTTTGTTCTTACGAAGATAGTTTGTTCTTACGAAGATAACCCTAGATTAAGCTAATCCTAACCTAAACCCGTTTTTAACTTTACACCTTTGGCAAAACTAGTCCCTGGACTTCATATTGACTTCATTTCGCTTAAAAACACCTATTGGGGATACATATAACACACTAAAGCACTTTCGCACACTACAAAGGCCTTTTACACAGCATTTAGTCCACTTTATTGTCACTCATTAAAGATAATTAAATCTCACATATAGGGCACATAAACATATAAACACACATTTTACCACATAACATATCACGGACTTAGAATTTGACCTAACGACGTTAGTCAACAGAAACGATTAAGTTTTGGGATGTTACAATTACCTCCCCCTTAAGAGGATTCCGTCCCCGGAATCACTTCAGCATCAAAAAGGTGGGGATAGGTCTCCCGCATTACGGACTCGGTCTCCCAAGTCATACTTTCGCCGTGATTGTGTTTCCACTTAATAAGAACTAGATCGATAGTCTTTCGTCGTAACTTCTTTTGTTTCCTTCCCATTATAGCAACAGGTTCATCAACAATCTGCTTGTTTGGATCAATACTTACGTCCTCGAGTGGAATGACATCCGCTTCATTTGCATAGCATTTACGTAGATAACACACATGAAATGTGTTGTGAATTCCATGAAGTTCTGGAGGTAATTCCAGTTGAAATGCCTGTTCATTAACCTTTTTAATGATCTTAAAAGGTCCAATGAATCTAGGGCTTAGCTTTCCTCGTTTGCCAAATCGTAATACACCTTTCCAAGGCGACACCTTGAGTAAAACCATTTCACCTTCTTTAAAATCAAACGGCCTCCTTTTCTTATCGGCATATGACTTTTGCCTTTCGCGAGCAATACGCAAGGCTTTCTTTGCAACATTAACTTTATCGGCCGTAATTTGTACTACTTCAGGTCCAGCAAATTGCTTTTCCCCGGGCTCCAACCAACAACTAGGAGTCCGACACTTTCTACCATATAACATCTCATAAGGTGGCATTCCGATGCTCGCATGATAACTATTGTTGTACGCAAACTCGATAAAAGGTAGGTGTTTATCCCACGAACCACCATAATCCATTACACATGCTCTGAGCATATCTTCAAGCGTTTGAATAGTCCTTTCACTTTGCCCATCAGTCTGCGGGTGATAGGCTGTGCTCAGACGAACTTGAGTACCAAATTCCCGTTGAAAACTCTTCCAAAACTTGGATACAAAGTGAGCATCACGATCAGACACAATCGATATCGGAACACCATGTTTAGTAACCACTTCTTTAATATACAATGTAGCGAAATTCTCCATAGGAGCATTCTCACGAACTGGGAGGAAATGGGCACTCTTCGTTAATTGATCGACAATAACCCATATCATATCGTGACCACGAGGCGTCCTCGGAAGTTTGGTTACAAAATCCATTGTAATGTGATCCCATTTCCATTCAGGGATCTCGAGTTGCTGAAACTTCCCGTAAGGCTTTTGGTGTTCAGCTTTTACTTTAGCACATGTCAAACACTTCTGTACGTACATCATCACATCGTTTTTAATACTGGGCCACCAATAAATCGGCTTCAAGTCCGCATGCATCTTTGTGGCACCAGGGTGTACAGAATATTTAGTCTTGTGAGCTTCGTCCATCACTAACTCACGATTGCCTCCATATAGAGGAACCCATATTCTACCTTTGTAAGTTCGAAGACCGCGACTATTTTCTTCCATTTCAAGTCTATTTTTCTTCTTTTTCCCAATAGACTCCTCTTTCACATTCTCCTCCTTCAACGCTTCAATTTGAGCTAATCGAATAGGTTCCATTAAGTTCGACTCAACCTTCGTAATCATTGCACATAACCTACTCTTCGCATATCCTTTGCGGCTCAAGGCATCAGCAACCACATTAGCTTTGCCTGGGTGATATTTAATCTCACAATCATAATCCTTTAATAACTCCATCCACCGTCGTTGTCTAACATTCATGTCCTTCTGAGTAAACACATACTGTAAGCTTTTATGATCCGTATAAAGGGTACACTTCGTACCATACAGATAATGTCGCCATAATTTCAGAGCAAAAACAACAGCAGCCAGCTCAAGGTCATGAGTAGGATAGTTCCGCTCATGAGGCTTCAGCTGTCGAGAGGCGTAAGCGATAACTTTGTCTCGTTGCATTAATACACACCCTAACCCCGTGATGGATGCGTCACTATAGACAACTAAATCATCGGTTCCTTCGGGTAAAGCTAAGACTGGAGCTTCACACAACTTCTTTTTCAACGTCGTGAAGGCTTTCTCTTGAGCATCGGTCCACACAAACTTCACACCTTTCTTCGTTAATTCAGTCATTGGCTTGGCAATGCGTGAGAAATCCTGAATAAAACGTCGATAGTAGCCAGCCAAACCGAGAAAACTCTTAATTTCAGTAGGAGACTTAGGCTGCTCCCACTTCGACACCGCTTCTATCTTCGAAGGATCTACTTTTATACCATCAGAGGAGATGACATGGCCGAGGAAATGAACTTCCTTTAGCCAGAACTCGCACTTGGAGAACTTAGCATATAGCTTTTTCTCTCTGAGGACTTGAAGGACAGCTCTCAAATGCTCTCTATGTTCCTCTTCCGACTTTGAATACACAAGGATGTCGTCGATGAAAACGATAACGAAATGATCCAAAAACGGTCGACAGACACGGTTCATCAAATCCATAAACTTCGCTGGAGCATTTGTCAAACCGAATGGCATGACAAGGAACTCGTAATGACCATAACGAGTTCGGAACGCTGTTTTGGCTACACTTTCCTCTTCAACCTTCAGTTGATGATAGCCAGATCGTAAGTCGATCTTCGAAAAATAGGAAGCACCTTGAAGTTGATCGAACAAATCATCAATGCGAGGGAGTGGATATTTATTCTTCACCGTTCTTTTATTCAGCTCGCGATAATCGATACACATGCGCATGGATCCGTCTTTCTTCTTTACGAAAAGGATAGGAGCACCCCATGGAGAGGAACTCGGACGAATGAAACCTTTATCTAAAAGTTCCTGAATTTGGGTCATCAGCTCCTTCATCTCCGTCGGAGCTAATCGATAGGGAGCTTTGGCTACAGGAGTAGCACCAGGAATGAGGTCAATAGAAAATTCAACCTCACGATCAGGAGGAAGACCTGGAAGATCTTCAGGGAAAACATCAGGAAACTCGGAAATAACCTCGACATCAGAGACTGTAGGCTTCGCGATACGAGAATCGATGACATAAGCTAGAAAATGTGACTTAGTTTGCCGTATACAACGAAGGGCTTTCATCATCGAGATCACCTTAACATTTCCCGGCTTCTTGTCACCATAAACACAGACACCTTTACCATCAGGGGTAGCGATACGAACTATTTTCTTTGCACATAAGACGACAGCATCATTTTTAGACATCCAGTCCATACCGAGTATAACATCAAAACTATGGATAGTAGCAGGTAGCAAGTTAGCAGTAAAACACCGACCCTCTATCTCTAAAGGACAATCAGAATAACCCTCACGTACGATAGACGTTGTGCCGTTAGCCACCTCTACTTCAATAGGACACCTTAAGGGACTCGTAATCATGTCTAATTTAGGAGCAAACAGAGTAGACACAAAAGATTTGTTCGCACCAGAATCAAATAACACATTAGCAAGTTTGGAGTTAACAATAAGGGTAGCAGTAACTACCTGGTCGTCATCTTTGGCCTCTTCAGCCGTCATCTGATAAGCACGGGCTTTGGCTTTGGGAGCTTCCGTCTTCTTTCCCTCGTCCTTCTTCATTTGCGGACAGTCGGCAATACGGTGCTTTGTGTCTCCACATTTATAACATCTTGCTTTGTCAGTGCATTCATCAACGGTATGACCCTGTGCTCCACACCTATTGCACCTGCGGGTCTTAGCAGAACACTGACCAGAATGAATAGCTTTGCAGCTAGAGCACCATTTTCCGTCCTTGTCTGTCTTTCCTCGTCCTTCTTCATTTGCGGACAGTCGGCAATACGGTGCTTTGTGTCTCCACATTTATAACATCTTGCTTTGTCAGTGCATTCATCAACGGTATGACCCTGTGCTCCACACCTATTGCACCTGCGGGTCTTAGCAGAACACTGACCAGAATGAATAGCTTTGCAGCTAGAGCACCATTTTCCGTCCTTGTCTGTCTTTCCCTTGTCGGAGGACGAAGATCCCTTGAATTTCTTACCAAAACGGTTAGATCCACCGAATCTCCTCTTATTACCAGACTTCTTCTCATCATCTTTCTTTTCCACTTTCTTATCCGTAGCAAAATCATCATCAAGCTTTTTAGACTCTTTGATAGCTTCAGTTAGAGTCTTGTGCTGCCTACAAATACCTCGATAACTCGGAGGTAAACCATCAACATAGCAAGCAACCTGATCTGCATCAGTACGGAACAGATGGCCCACGAACTTCATCTTCTCCATAAAGGAACGAGCATAATCATTGATTTTACCCACTTCAGCCGTCATCTGATAAGCACGGGCTTTGGCTTTGGGAGCTTCCGTCTTCTTTCCCTCGTCCTTCTTCATTTGCGGACAGTCGGCAATACGGTGCTTTGTGTCTCCACATTTATAACATCTTGCTTTGTCAGTGCATTCATCAACGGTATGACCCTGTGCTCCACACCTATTGCACCTGCGGGTCTTAGCAGAACACTGACCAGAATGAATAGCTTTGCAGCTAGAGCACCATTTTCCGTCCTTGTCTGTCTTTCCCTTGTCGGAGGACGAAGATCCCTTGAATTTCTTACCAAAACGGTTAGATCCACCGAATCTCCTCTTATTACCAGACTTCTTCTCATCATCTTTCTTTTCCACTTTCTTATCCGTAGCAAAATCATCATCAAGCTTTTTAGACTCTTTGATAGCTTCAGTTAGAGTCTTGTGCTGCCTACAAATACCTCGATAACTCGGAGGTAAACCATCAACATAGCAAGCAACCTGATCTGCATCAGTACGGAACAGATGGCCCACGAACTTCATCTTCTCCATAAAGGAACGAGCATAATCATTGATTTTACCCACTTCAGCCGTCAAGGCACGAAACTCTTTTTCCATTTTGCGCTGCTCATGAACTCCAATATATTCTTCAATAAATTTCTGTCTGAAGTTAGCCCACGTAATAGCAGATACCATAGCTGGAGTCATCGAAATGGTAATGCTCTTCCACCAGTCCCGAGCACCTTCTTTCAACATCCTACTAGCACACAACACTTTCTTATCCTTGGGACAATCACAAGCTTCAAAAACCATCTCAGTATCATCAAGCCATTCCATGCAACCTACTGCATTAAGTGTTCCATAGAATTTCTGAGCTCCACACTTCTGGAAACTTTCAAACTTGAATCGAGGGGCGTGAACATCATTAGGAGGAACCACATTAACATTAGCATGGGGAATAACCACATCATCGACCGGTGGCTCAGTGTGGTGAGAAGGCACAGAGTGACTGTTACCAGTTCTGTAAGTGCACGTTTTGGTGCACAATTTGTGTCCGATGCATCTCAATTAAAGGGCTGTTACTTTACAGAGATTTTCCAGACAACAGGACAAACTCGTGTGAACAGTACCACGAGTTTGGACAAACTCGTGTGAACAGTACCACGAGTTTGGACAAACTCGTGTGAACAGTACCACGAGTTTGGACAAACTCGTGTGAACAGTACCACGAGTTTGGACAAACTCGTGTGAACAGTACCACGAGTTTGGACAAACTCGTGTGAACAGTACCACGAGTTTGGACAAACTCGTGTGAACAGTACCACGAGTTTGGACAAACTCGTGTGAACAGTACCACGAGTTTGGACAAACTCGTGTGAACAGTACCACGAGTTTGGACAAACTCGTGTGAACAGTACCACGAGTTTGGACAAACTCGTGTGAACAGTACCACGAGTTTGGACAAACTCGTGTGAACAGTACCACGAGTTTGGACAAACTCGTGTGAACAGTACCACGAGTTTGGACAAACTCGTGTGAACAGTACCACGAGTTTGGACAAACTCGTGTGAACAGTACCACGAGTTTGGACAAACTCGTGTGAACAGTACCACGAGTTTGGACAAACTCGTGTGAACAGTACCACGAGTTTGGACAAACTCGTGTGAACAGTACCACGAGTTTGGACAAACTCGTGTGAACAGTACCACGAGTTTGGACAAACTCGTGTGAACAGTACCACGAGTTTGGACAAACTCGTGTGAACAGTACCACGAGTTTGGACAAACTCGTGTGAACAGTACCACGAGTTTGGACAAACTCGTGTGAACAGTACCACGAGTTTGGACAAACTCGTGTGAACAGTACCACGAGTTTGGACAAACTCGTGTGAACAGTACCACGAGTTTGGACAAACTCGTGTGAACAGTACCACGAGTTTGGACAAACTCGTGTGAACAGTACCACGAGTTTGGACAAACTCGTGTGAACAGTACCACGAGTTTGGACAAACTCGTGTGAACAGTACCACGAGTTTGGACAAACTCGTGTGAACAGTACCACGAGTTTGGACAAACTCGTGTGAACAGTACCACGAGTTTGGACAAACTCGTGTGAACAGTACCACGAGTTTGGACAAACTCGTGTGAACAGTACCACGAGTTTGGACAAACTCGTGTGAACAGTACCACGAGTTTGGACAAACTCGTGTGAACAGTACCACGAGTTTGGACAAACTCGTGTGAACAGTACCACGAGTTTGGACAAACTCGTGTGAACAGTACCACGAGTTTGGACAAACTCGTGTGAACAGTACCACGAGTTTGGACAAACTCGTGTGAACAGTACCACGAGTTTGGACAAACTCGTGTGAACAGTACCACGAGTTTGGACAAACTCGTGTGAACAGTACCACGAGTTTGGACAAACTCGTGTGAACAGTACCACGAGTTTGGACAAACTCGTGTGAACAGTACCACGAGTTTGGACAAACTCGTGTGAACAGTACCACGAGTTTGGACAAACTCGTGTGAACAGTACCACGAGTTTGGACAAACTCGTGTGAACAGTACCACGAGTTTGGACAAACTCGTGTGAACAGTACCACGAGTTTGGACAAACTCGTGTGAACAGTACCACGAGTTTGGACAAACTCGTGTGAACAGTACCACGAGTTTGGACAAACTCGTGTGAACAGTACCACGAGTTTGGACAAACTCGTGTGAACAGTACCACGAGTTTGGACAAACTCGTGTGAACAGTACCACGAGTTTGGACAAACTCGTGTGAACAGTACCACGAGTTTGGACAAACTCGTGTGAACAGTACCACGAGTTTGGACAAACTCGTGTGAACAGTACCACGAGTTTGGACAAACTCGTGTGAACAGTACCACGAGTTTGGACAAACTCGTGTGAACAGTACCACGAGTTTGGACAAACTCGTGTGAACAGTACCACGAGTTTGGACAAACTCGTGTGAACAGTACCACGAGTTTGGACAAACTCGTGTGAACAGTACCACGAGTTTGGACAAACTCGTGTGAACAGTACCACGAGTTTGGACAAACTCGTGTGAACAGTACCACGAGTTTGGACAAACTCGTGTGAACAGTACCACGAGTTTGGACAAACTCGTGTGAACAGTACCACGAGTTTGGACAAACTCGTGTGAACAGTACCACGAGTTTGGACAAACTCGTGTGAACAGTACCACGAGTTTGGACAAACTCGTGTGAACAGTACCACGAGTTTGGACAAACTCGTGTGAACAGTACCACGAGTTTGGACAAACTCGTGTGAACAGTACCACGAGTTTGGACAAACTCGTGTGAACAGTACCACGAGTTTGGACAAACTCGTGTGAACAGTACCACGAGTTTGGACAAACTCGTGTGAACAGTACCACGAGTTTGGACAAACTCGTGTGAACAGTACCACGAGTTTGGACAAACTCGTGTGAACAGTACCACGAGTTTGGACAAACTCGTGTGAACAGTACCACGAGTTTGGACAAACTCGTGTGAACAGTACCACGAGTTTGGACAAACTCGTGTGAACAGTACCACGAGTTTGGACAAACTCGTGTGAACAGTACCACGAGTTTGGACAAACTCGTGTGAACAGTACCACGAGTTTGGACAAACTCGTGTGAACAGTACCACGAGTTTGGACAAACTCGTGTGAACAGTACCACGAGTTTGGACAAACTCGTGTGAACAGTACCACGAGTTTGGACAAACTCGTGTGAACAGTACCACGAGTTTGGACAAACTCGTGTGAACAGTACCACGAGTTTGGACAAACTCGTGTGAACAGTACCACGAGTTTGGACAAACTCGTGTGAACAGTACCACGAGTTTGGACAAACTCGTGTGAACAGTACCACGAGTTTGGACAAACTCGTGTGAACAGTACCACGAGTTTGGACAAACTCGTGTGAACAGTACCACGAGTTTGGACAAACTCGTGTGAACAGTACCACGAGTTTGGACAAACTCGTGTGAACAGTACCACGAGTTTGGACAAACTCGTGTGAACAGTACCACGAGTTTGGACAAACTCGTGTGAACAGTACCACGAGTTTGGACAAACTCGTGTGAACAGTACCACGAGTTTGGACAAACTCGTGTGAACAGTACCACGAGTTTGGACAAACTCGTGTGAACAGTACCACGAGTTTGGACAAACTCGTGTGAACAGTACCACGAGTTTGGACAAACTCGTGTGAACAGTACCACGAGTTTGGACAAACTCGTGTGAACAGTACCACGAGTTTGGACAAACTCGTGTGAACAGTACCACGAGTTTGGACAAACTCGTGTGAACAGTACCACGAGTTTGGACAAACTCGTGTGAACAGTACCACGAGTTTGGACAAACTCGTGTGAACAGTACCACGAGTTTGGACAAACTCGTGTGAACAGTACCACGAGTTTGGACAAACTCGTGTGAACAGTACCACGAGTTTGGACAAACTCGTGTGAACAGTACCACGAGTTTGGACAAACTCGTGTGAACAGTACCACGAGTTTGGACAAACTCGTGTGAACAGTACCACGAGTTTGGACAAACTCGTGTGAACAGTACCACGAGTTTGGACAAACTCGTGTGAACAGTACCACGAGTTTGGACAAACTCGTGTGAACAGTACCACGAGTTTGGACAAACTCGTGTGAACAGTACCACGAGTTTGGACAAACTCGTGTGAACAGTACCACGAGTTTGGACAAACTCGTGTGAACAGTACCACGAGTTTGGACAAACTCGTGTGAACAGTACCACGAGTTTGGACAAACTCGTGTGAACAGTACCACGAGTTTGGACAAACTCGTGTGAACAGTACCACGAGTTTGGACAAACTCGTGTGAACAGTACCACGAGTTTGGACAAACTCGTGTGAACATCTTAAGTTTAAGTCCAAACCCTATGGTCAATAGGCCTTGGTTCACTTAAACTACTTCTCTGATACCAAATTGTAACACCCGTTTCGTAAAAATATGGATTTCCAAAAACTTTTGCCTAACGGCATCAACTATGCGGAAACGATTTATTAAAAACTCTCAACAAGGAAAACAGTTGAGAAGCAATAGTGGTGTTACTAACGTATCGTAGAAATAATAAAAGAAAATCCATAAGATTGCCCAACATAAAGCAATCAAAACAGCAGTCATTACATAGGGTTCTGTGAGTCCCGTTTATAAGCTCGAGATGGTTAACTAAGAATGTGTAAAATACAACAAGTTTAATAAGCACTAGAATTGGACTAGTATTACTTGTAAATAAATATGCAAGATATATAAACAAAGTAATACAAGACTTAAAGCAATAAACAAGTAAAGTGGACCATTATGTATTTTTCATGGGTATTTCATTTATTGATGTTTAAATAAAATACAAGGTTGTTGCGGAATCAAGATAATACAATTAAGTATGTATCCTAACAACCTTTGAGTTACAAATGATCTATATTTGTCAAATAGCTCTTCAGGATCGAGATACTTAAAGTTGTGAAGTATCCCTGTTTAAGATCGAGAGTATTTTAGACAAATTCACTTTCATGCAAAGTGTATGCTTAAAAAGTATTTTGTTCAAGGATATGACTTTGTATTTATAGGCAACAAAATTCACCAGTGAATTTTGTGCCGTACAAATATGGTTGCATACATTAATGGTCCGACAAGAACATTAAATGCATTGGATAAGAATAAGGATAAAGTCACATCAAGTGCAAGTGTATCCTTATATCCAACCACCTTAACACACGTATGCTTTGTTAAGGAACAAGTGGATTGTTCCTTGGAAAGTGTGTTAGGCATAAGTCAATCCTTGATATTAGTGTTCAGACTTGTAGGATCTAGAACACTAACAATCCTCCAGTGTACAGATCTGGTAAGACTTTCCAGTGGACTCCGCCATTTGTTAAGTCTTCTTCCTTCAGACTTCAGTCTTTGACTTCAGTCAGAATGTCTTCAGTAGTGTTGATCTGGACTGGGGTGAAGTCTTCAGTGAGCTAATCTGGAGAATGCTCCAGATTATCTATACAAGTAAATGCTCACTAGTCTTCAATTATTTCTGAACAAATCTTCAGAGAGACTCCAGATTCCAAGTCTGGAGTAGGTCCAGTAGAATATGTTTTCTGGTCAAATCTTCAGTGAGGCTCCAGTAGTCGAGTCTGGAGCAAGACCAGCAAAACAAGTTTTCTTAACAAACCTAAATAAGGTTCCAGTAGTCCAGTCTGGAGCCAGTCCAGTAAGTCTGGACTAAATCTGGACCTAACAAATTCCCCCTATTTGTTTAGAAATAATGCAAGTGTTTTCAGACTTATAGATATACAAATTAGTATGTCTGGAAAACACTTGGTCGATTTAAGTCTAAAAAATCTAAGTTACTGGAAAACACTTGGTCGATTTAAGTCTAAAAAATCTAAGTTACTGGAAAACACTTTATAGATCATGAGTGTTTTCAGTTTCATCTTTTAAGTTCTAACTTAGACTAAATCTGGTCATTTACTTATACAAAGTAGAAACTTGCAACTATTATAACTTTCATCAAAAAGGAAAACAATTACAACTTTCATAAGTCATTAATTACAATAAGTACAATGAAAAGAGTTCAGGCCCTTCTTCTCGACGTCCTTTCTGGAGCATCTTCAGTAGCCTTCCTCTTAGGAGATGGAGATGAAGATGGAACAGACACTGGTGGTCTCAGACCCAACACAGCTTCCATTTGTTTGATTCTCTTCCAGACCTTTTCAATTCTTTTCATAAAAGCCTTTGCGTCTGGAGAGAGGTCAGTCTTATCTTTGAAGGTCATTCCTATCTCTTTTAGTTCAGTCCATCCAAATGCTTGGACTGAAGTATCTTTTCTCTCATCAGTGAAGTTACCTTCTCTGGTCAACTTCACATTAAACCTGGTCATACCTTGATGATGTTCAGCCAGTGAGATTTCAGCATTGATAATTTTTCTTGCATTGGCCCTGAACTTCATCATTTCATCATACTTTGCCCTCTGCTTAGCCAACTGGACCATATCTTCAGTATCCCTGGATACACCACTCTGTTGTCCTTCAGTGGACTGGGGTTCTTGTCTATTGATCTTCAGAGTTGTATCCAAAGGAATAAAGGTGCTAACATCACCATCTTTTATTGCCTTCAGTTGCTTGGCAGTTAGCTTGGGCAGACCAGTCATCCTCTTTCTGTATTCCAACTCCAGAGCACCAGCATTTCTTCTTATTTTCTTCTGGAGGCTTACCAGCTCCTCCTTTCTTTGTCTGATGAGCTCTGGAATGGACACACCATAAATCAATGAGTCATATACCTGTTCTTCTTCAGTATAGAACGAGCGTATATGGACATCATTCAGTGCATCAAGACATTGATGAACTCTTGGATCCTCCTTCATCCTTTTAAATACGTCAATATTTACGCCTAACCTGCCAGCGTTATAGGAGTCCAGAGTACCCATTGTTGCCATATCCCTAAGATGGGCCAGCAGTTCATTCTTCTGGTTTGTCTTGTAAATTTCTATCATGATGCACTGTTGTTCCAACTTCTTTGATGTTTCATTGTCAACATCTTCAGTCTGAACTTCCTCTTCACCAGACACCATCTTTTCTTTTCCTTTAACTGCCTTCAGTGTGGTAGGAATGTCTGGGAAGGTTTCAAACTGGGGCTCGGCTTCAGTACCAGCAGCCTCTTCTTCAGTAAGCCCGGCTTCAGTGCCATATGCTTGTTCAGTAAGCCCGGCTTCAGTGCCATATGCTTGTTGTGCCATTTGTTTCAGAGTTTGGTCACCAGATGATGGAACAGACGATTTTTCCCCCTTGGAATGATCTGTTCTTGACTTCAGATCATTCCATAAATCTTCCATCATTAATCTATCCAGTGAGCCAAAAGTTCTTCCTTGTTCTGGCAAGGAACCAGTCAAACCCTTCTTTAGGACCAGCACTTCTTTCTTTAAATTATCAATTTGTTGGGGCAAGTGCTTTGGCATCTTTTCTTCCAGGAGCTTTTCAATCTGGGGTAACACTCCATCTTGAATGTTGCGAAGGACAGTCCCAGAAACCTCTTCACATAACTCTTTCAGCATGTTGTTTCTGAACTTCCTTGTACACGCATCACTGATCATACTTACAACTTCTCCTTGTTCCAGTGTAGGCCTACTCTCCAGAGAGCTTACCCTGAACACCAAATTCTGAACCTCTTCTTTCAGCCCTGCCAGTGGTTGAATAACTTGACTTTCCACTGCAGTCTGAACAGAATTAACCAACCTGTTCTCTAAGCCCTGGACTGCCACCTTAATCTTTTCAGTGTTTGTGTTCGTGGCCAGTACCAGTTCATCCAACTTCTCAAATACTAACTTCTCATTCCCAGCGAATAAGTTCATTTCTGATGAAAGATTTGTTGTCAACAATGACTTGAAGTCAGAAATAACTTGGGAAGATGAGTGTAGTGATCTCTCCAGGTCCGCCACCTTAATTAAAAGGCCTTGGACCTCGGATGAAGAAGAAGTGGAGAGACCAGTCGGTGGTTCCAGTGAGGAGGGTAATCTGGTCATAAGAGGAACTTGTGCCCAGTCCTCTTCAGTTACAGCTTCAGACACTGCAACTGGTGACTCCGGCGCACGAGGAGGAGGTTGAGATTCTGTAGGTTGATGTGTTGCTGGTGTGAAGTATTGGGTGTTTTCAGGAATTGAAGGTGGTGGAGGTGGTGGCATTGATTCTGAAGGGGGTTGTGTGGATTCTGGTGGAGGTTGAGTTGATTCTGGTAAATTTGAAGGTATTCTGGTGGAGGTTGAGTTGATTCTGGTAAATTTGAAGGTATTTCTGGTGGATTTACCTCTACTTGTTCATCCTCACCCAGAAAGTTTAAACTTGTATCAAATCCCTCAGACATGGGGGAATCAACATCATCCCATTCTGGCACAATCCCAACTGCCTGTTCACCAGTCTCTACACCAACTTCTACATTTAAATCCAATGGAGCCTCCTGCTCACCAGAAGCATGTTCTTCAGTTTGAACACCTTCAACAACTTCAGCAATACTGGGAACATCTTCTTGTACTACAGCCTGGACTTCAGTGTCCACTCTCTGTTCAGATTGTACAAGAGATTCAGTATTTTCTTCAAAGATGGGAGATCCATCAACATTTATAGTATCACCAGGATGGGTTGATGGATTTACCTGGACTCCACCTCTTGTCAGACGCCTATGAGATCTTGGTCGTCTGGAAAGCTCAACAGTTGCTTAGACTTGAGCTTTCTGGAGCCACTTGCCTTATGGGCTGTACAGCCTCTATTATCTGCACATCACTACCAGATGGTTCTTCAACAGCTTGAACCCTTACTGGACCCATTTCGACTGCTTCCCTCTGGAAGGAAAGCATGGACTGAGGAATATCCACCTCATCCACTCTGGACCTAAGATTAACAAGGTCCCTCATATACTCACTCATTGAGAAGTGAGTGGTTTCAAAATCGTACTGGTTGCCTAATGCATTTTTGAACATTAGTGAAAGGAATCTAATGTAAGGAATGAAAGGCTTCCTTCCTTTCACCTTCAGGCGCTCAACCAGGTCGTCAAACAATATCTGGGCAAAATCAACCCTTAGCCCAAACCAAAGACAATAAGCAATCTGGAGGTGTGTTTGATTGATCTGGTCCAATCCTCCAGAGCTTCCTCCAAGACACTCAACGATATGCGTGAAGAAGTATCTCCACGAATCTGACAACTTGCTCATATAAATGGTTCCTTTTCTGGATAGCTGCCCATGCTCATCCATTATATCAGTATGCCCCATAAGCCTGCATACTTCCCTTGTGTTGATACCAGTGGGAAGCTCTATTGGCAACTCATTCTGTTCATGATAGTTCAACTGGAGAACAGACCTGAGAAGGCTAACAGTGAAGCCAAGATTTCTTGTACCACCCTTCAAAGTATAATTGATCGATGACGTTTCATCGTCATATTGGGCTGTGTACCAGAACTCACACAAATATTCGTGGTACATTCTACCAGGGTTTAATGTTAATGCACCATAGAATGGGCAAGAAAGGAAAGAAAGAATTTAATCTTCCTATGATTGATGTAGCATCATGAACACTGGACGAGCGAAAGGCGTGCCATCCAATTGTTCATGTTTATCCTTATGGCACTTGCCTCAAGAGTGATGTGAGGTGCCCTATCAACATTATCTGAAGGAACGAATTCATTTGCAAGTAAATTTCTAGGAGTTCTTGACTGTCTAGGTGCCATAATGAGAATAGATGAAAATGAAATTGAATATTAAGGAGTTTATGAAGAATTTAATGAATTTAGAGTTAATGAAGAATTTAAGAATTGAATGAAGGAATTTTAAGATTTGGGAGTAAATGTTCGAAGTAAATGAAATTGAAAGTGAAAGTGGGTATTTATAGGAGAGATAATGTGGAACTCAAACGGTTAATTTGAAAATATCAAATGTAACTTTTGATCGGGTTTTGAGATCCGCATTAAATTACATCACATCACACATAAATGCATGACGGTTTACAGCCCACCAAAACTAACCAACTTGTACTTTTGGTTTTCCCAAGGTAAAAAGACCATCATTTTTGAAAAATTTGTATGCCACGTAGGATTCAAGATAAATATCTTCGAAAAAGGTTTGCTTACGTGGCACATACAAAGACCAAGTATTTTGAAAATATTATGACAAATTTCAGTGCATCTGGAGGTTGACTAGACGCTCCAGTATCACTGGTGGATTAGTCCAGTGAACATGTACTGATGGTACACTGGAGGGACACTCCAGTAATGTACCAGTGAATACCATTTTTGAAAGACTGGTAACCTCAAACGTGCACTTCAACTAATATAGACAAATGAGAGGGACACATTTACAAGAAGACAAAAGTCAACTCAAACACGCACTTCAACCTATCCATTTACCAGTGAGAGGGACATATTTACAAAGCACCAGTAATATTTTCTGAAGAATTTGTCCAGTGAGAAAATAAATTCCCCCTAAACTTAAAACACTTTTAATAGAAAATATTTTTCAAGTCTTCCCTGGAATGTTGCTCCAGAAATCTAATAATTGCAAAGATAGTACACAATGGCGTTCAATATCTGAGCAATCACCAGATTTAGGGATTTAGCATTCCCAACTCACCAACAAGATATTCAAAAGTTTTGACATCCAGTGGTTTGGTAAAAATGTCAGCGAGTTGTTTGTCAGTGGGAATAAAATGGAGTTCAATATTATTTTTCATAATATGATCACGAATGAAATGATACCTTAGATCGATGTGCTTCGTTCTGGAGTGCATGACTGGATTGTTTGAGATAGCTATGGCACTGGTATTATCACAAAAGATGGGAGTCTTTGAATATTTAATACCATAATCAAGCAACTGGTTCTTCATCCAGAGTATCTGAGCACAACAACTGGCTGCAGACACGTATTCAGCTTCGGCAGTGGATAATGAAACTGAAGTTTGCTTCTTACTGGTCCAGCTGACCAGTTTGCCACCTAGGAAATGACATCCACCAGTTGTGGATTTCCTATCTATCTTACAACCTGCATGATCTGAATCTGAATAACCCATTAGATCCATTCCAGAGCCTTTGGGGTACCAAAGACCTAGACTGGGAGCACCTTTTAGGTACTTCAGTATGCGCTTTACAGCGAGCATATGAGATTCTTTTGGATTAGACTGATATCTGGCACATAAACATGTTGAAAACATAATATCTGGTCTACTGGCAGTTAAATACATCAGTGAACCAACCATGCCTCTATATACAGTGGTGTTCACTGGTTTGCCATCTGGATCAGAGTCCAGTGTCAGTGGTGCAGAAATAGGAGTTGGTTTAGATGGTGAAGAATTCATATCGAATTTCTTTAAAAGATCTCTAACATATTTTTCCTGATTAATAAAAATACCATCATTGTTTTGTTTAATCTGGAGTCCAAGAAAATATGTTAATTCACCCATCAAACTCATTTCGTATTCAGTGGACATGATTTTAGAAAATTTCTGGCACATATTTTCATCAGTAGACCCAAAAATTATATCATCAACATAAATTTGTACCATTAACAGATTACCTTTCTCATGAAGAATGAACAAGGTATTGTCAATTGCACCTCTTTTAAAACCATTTTTCAACAAATGTTTAGTCAGAGTATCATACCAGGCACGTGGGGCTTGTCTGAGGCTATATAGCGCTTTGTCCAGACGATATACCCAATGTGGATGCTTGTCATCAACGAAACCTGGAGGTTGTCTGACATAAACTTCTTCTTCAAGCTTCCCATTCAAGAAAGCACTCTTTACATCCATCTGGTAGACCTTGAACTCATGATTAGCAGCAAATGCTAAGAAAATTTCTGGCACATATTTTCATCAGTAGACCCAAAAATTATATCATCAACATAAATTTGTACCATTAACAGATTACCTTTCTCATGAAGAATGAACAAGGTATTGTCAATTGCACCTCTTTTAAAACCATTTTTCAACAAATGTTTAGTCAGAGTATCATACCAGGCACGTGGGGCTTGTCTGAGGCTATATAGCGCTTTGTCCAGACGATATACCCAATGTGGATGCTTGTCATCAACGAAACCTGGAGGTTGTCTGACATAAACTTCTTCTTCAAGCTTCCCATTCAAGAAAGCACTCTTTACATCCATCTGGTAGACCTTGAACTCATGATTAGCAGCAAATGCTAAGAAAATTCTGATCGCTTCAAGTCTAGCCACTGGAGCAAAAGATTCATCAAAGTCGACATCTGACTGGCAGTAGCCTTGTGCTACCAGTCTAGCCTTGTTTCTTATTACGTGGCCATCTTCATCTACTTTGTTTCTGAAGACCCATCTTGTTCCAATTGGTTCTTTCTTTCCAACTGGGAAAGGAACCAGATACCAGACTTTGTTCCTTTCAAACTGGTGAAGCTCTTCTTGCATAGCAGTCACCCAGTTTGGATCTTCTAGAGCCTCGTCAATCTTCTTAGGTTCTATCAAAGATAGAAAACTGACGTATAAGCATTGATCACTGGAGGCTCTTCTGGTCTGAACACCACGACTGGAGTCACCTATGATCTGATCAATAGGGTGAGCTTTTGTCCATCTGGAGTACTGACCAGGATTGTTATCAGTAACAATATCAGTGCAAGAATTCAGTTGAGTTTCCTCTGAAGTTGCTTCAGGAGGAGGTTCTTCATAAACTACTTCAACATCTTCATCTGATTCATTTAAATCACGATTTGCATCATGAAATTCTTCATATGAAGGCATTTCTTGTAGTACTGGTTCAGTTTGGTCACCAGTAAACATTTCTGGTAAGTTCTCAACTGACACTGATACTGGGGGAGTAGTACGAACATCTGAACCAATATTAATTTCAGTGGGTAGTTTGAAAATAATAGAAGGATAGAATGGTGTACTACTGGAGACTTTCTTTTTCTGAACAGGTTCCAGATCAGGATGACTGGAAACTGAGTCTGGTGAATCATCCATTTTGTCGTTTATTGGATCAGATTCACAAAAGACAATTGGAGTAACTGGGGGAGTAGTCAGGGACTGGCTTCTTGTTGATTGATACATTTGATTCATCAAATGTGACATGAATTGACTCATGGACCTTCTCGAGTCTCTTGTTGTAGACTCTGAAGGCCTTGCGAATGGCTGAATAGCCCAAGAAATACCCTTCATCAGCTTTGGCATCAAATTTTCCTAGCTGACTGGAGTCGTTCAGGATGTAAACTGGACATCCAAAAACGTGAAAATAACCAATATTTGGTTTTCTATTTCTTAGAACTTCATAGGCTGTCTTTTTGTGTCTTTTGATGTACACTGATCGATTCTGGGTGTGGCAAGCAGTTGCAATTGCTTCTGCCCAGAAACTGGTAGACAGTCCAGATTCAGCTAGCATACTCCTGGCAGCTTCTATCAGCGTTCGATTTTTCCTTTCCACAACTCCATTTTGCTCTGGAGAGCGGGCTGAAGAGAAGTTCTGGGAGATGCCAGTGTCAGTACAGAATGACTCCAGAGTTGCATTTTGGAATTCTGTTCCATTGTCACTTCTTAACTGACACACTTTTCGACTGTACTTGAGCTCAATTTGCTTGATAAGACTGATGATTTCAGCAGCAGCTTCACTTTTGGACCTCAGAAAGATTACCCAACAATATCTGGAGAACTCATCTACGATCACCAGGGTGTATCTTTTACCAGCACGAGTCTGAACGTTCACTGGACCAAAAAGGTCCATATGAAGCATGTGAAGTGGTTCAGTAATGCTGAAATTCTGTCTGGTCTTGAAACTGGTACGCTTTTGCTTACCCATCTCACATCCTGGACATGGTCTTTCCTTTTTGAAGGAAACTGAAGGTATCCCATCTGCAAGTTGTTTTCTGGACAACTTGTTAATGTTTTTGAAATTTAAATGGGACAACCTTTTGTGCCATAACCAGTTTGTGTCTTCATCAGCTTGAGTATAGAAACACTGCTCTGAAGGAGAGCTTTCCATATCCATCACGTACACATTTCCTTTTCTGGGAGCAATCAACACTACCTTCCAGTCCTTGTTGAATACAATGCCCTGAGCAACATTGAATAAGACTTGATAGCCATCGTCACACAGTTGACTTACACTGATCAAGTTATATTTCAAACCATTCACAAATGCAACTCGTCTGAACTTGACTTGTCCATTGTTCAGAACACCATATCCCTCAGTCTTTCCACATCCATCATTTCCAAAAGTGATGGAGGGTCCATCAGAAATGGTGAACTCCTCCAGTAGGGTCTTACATCTGGTCATAGTCCTGCCAGCTGCACTGTCAAGATACCAGATATACTTCTTTCGATCGCCCTACACATACACCAGATATTGATCAGTTAGATTTGGGAACCCATCGACTGATGGGTTCACTGGAGCCTCCCTTATAGGTTCCAGGGGCAATCTGGTCTAGCTCACTTTCTTCAACAGTGGTCTTAGTTGAGAAGACCACTGGGGTTGATAGATTTGAAACCTTTTCATTTTTCTCAACTGGAGAAATAAATTTGTTTTTCTTTGAAAAAGGTTTTGTATTTTGTCTAGGGCCAGATGAAGTACCCTCAATAAAGTTTAATCTTGCATTAAAACTTTGTGATTGACGAGTCAGAATTTGAATCTGGCTCTCTATCCTGGACAAAATATTTTCTTCAGATGATACCTTAGCCTTTCCAGTCAAGGGCTTTGGTAAGGGATTGGTCTGAGGTAAAGGTCTATTCTGCTTCACCTTTTTAACTGGAGCAGTCATCTGGACAGCTCCAGTCTTAACCTCTGGGGATTGAACTGGGCAAAAGTTGGTCTTAGGAGTTATAGGCTTATCATAAACAGTTGTGGGCCTTAACACCTCTGGTAATCGATCGATTACTGGAATTAATGATGCTATATTTGTATTTCCATCTAAATATGCTCGTTTTTGAGCAGGAAATTGTTTTACTGAAGCATCATATGGCTTTTTAGTTTCTAGCCATGACTTAATTACCAGTTTTTCTTTCTCTAAAATGATCTCAAGATCTTGTTTTTCTTGGATCAATTGTTCAGAACACCATATCCCTCAGTCTTTCCACATCCATCATTTCCAAAAGTGATGGAGGGTCCATCAGAAATGGTGAACTCCTCCAGTAGGGTCTTACATCTGGTCATAGTCCTGCCAGCTGCACTGTCAAGATACCAGATATACTTCTTTCGATCGCCCTACACATACACCAGATATTGATCAGTTAGATTTGGGAACCCATCGACTGATGGGTTCACTGGAGCCTCCCTTATAGGTTCCAGGGGCAATCTGGTCTAGCTCACTTTCTTCAACAGTGGTCTTAGTTGAGAAGACCACTGGGGTTGATAGATTTGAAACCTTTTCATTTTTCTCAACTGGAGAAATAAATTTGTTTTTCTTTGAAAAAGGTTTTGTATTTTGTCTAGGGCCAGATGAAGTACCCTCAATAAAGTTTAATCTTGCATTAAAACTTTGTGATTGACGAGTCAGAATTTGAATCTGGCTCTCTATCCTGGACAAAATATTTTCTTCAGATGATACCTTAGCCTTTCCAGTCAAGGGCTTTGGTAAGGGATTGGTCTGAGGTAAAGGTCTATTCTGCTTCACCTTTTTAATAACAATGTCCACCCATCGTCCAGATGTGACATCTTCCTTCACCAGTAGCTCTTCATCTGCCAGAGCCATGTAACAGCAATCTCTTTCCTCTTCTTCATCAGCAGATGAGTCATCAGAAGGAACCCACTTCTCTTCAGTCTTTGCAATCATGCACTTATTATTAGTTTCCATTTGTTGTGCCATGAGAGCAATTTGGGCCTTAAGCTTTTTATATTTCAATTTATAGCTATCATCAGGCTTATTATTTGAAGGGAATGGACCAGGCTTGGATACAAACTGGTTGGATCTGCACTCTTTCATGAAATGACCCTTTTTGCCACACTTAAAGCATGTCAAATTAGTCTTGTCAGTGGAAGAACTGGATGCAAATTGTCCAGATGGCCTATTTGCTCTTGCTTTGAAACGGTTGAACGTTTTAGCAATCATTGCAACAAGGTCATCATCTTCAGTTTCATCACAACAGTCTGGAGAGACTTGACTGGTTTCTCCAGAATCCATAAGTTCAGACACCATCTTCTTCATAGAAAATACATTCTCAGAAGATATCAGTGCTGTACCTTGTGGTTCAGTATGACTGACCACATAGGAGTACTGGAGGCATGGTTATAGGCATCTCTTTCTGCAACCACTCTCTGAGCTTGATTTTCTTCAGTGTACCTGAAAGCTCCATAAAGAGTTGAGAGAGAGTGTGTGTGCAGAGTTTTTCCTTGTCTTAAGACTAGGATCATATGCGACCATTTGGTGGGAAGAATGTCACAAAATTTCTCCAGAAGTATATCCTTGTCCTTCTCAACCCCAAGACCTCTCAGTTGGTTTATGATACTCATAAATCTGGTGTAAGTACCAGTGAGAGACTCATTAGGTTGAGCAAAAAATGACTCATACCTCTTGTTTAAGGAGACCTTTCTAGTGACAATGGTGTCATCTCCTCCTTCGTGTTGGTTCATGAGTTCATCCCACATGGTTTTTGCACTAGGAAAAAGAACTAGTGTAGGGATTAGAGTTTCTGGAACGGCCCCGAGGATCATGTTTTTAAGGAGGGTGTCTAGATTCACCAATCTCCTCTTCTCTTCTGACCAATGTTCCTCCCTCTTTTCCCTTCCCCTTCTAGATCCAGAAGGATCAAGAAGTGGATTGAGAGGTGATGTAGGTACATAGGGTCCTTCATTTAAAATTTTCATCATATTCCTCTCAATACCAGTGACATGTAAAACCATCCTAGCCTTCCACGTACCAAATTCATCACTATTCCCATTGAATTTAGGAACAGGATTGTTTGAGTAGTGCACATGCACATGTGGAGAAGCAGGAGTAGGAGGAGGAGGATTAGTGTTATTAACATTTTGAGGTTCATTTTGATCATTGATATTTACATTAGGATCGGGACCAAGACTAAAACCTTGTGTATTTTCTTGGTTAGCCATCAAGAAACAGATCTAGGCAATGTTTAGCCTTCTGCTCTGATACCAAATGTGAGTCCCGTTTATAAGCTCGAGATGGTTAACTAAGAATGTGTAAAATACAACAAGTTTAATAAGCACTAGAATTGGACTAGTATTACTTGTAAATAAATATGCAAGATATATAAACAAAGTAATACAAGACTTAAAGCAATAAACAAGTAAAGTGGACCATTATGTATTTTTCATGGGTATTTCATTTATTGATGTTTAAATAAAATACAAGGTTGTTGCGGAATCAAGATAATACAATTAAGTATGTATCCTAACAACCTTTGAGTTACAAATGATCTATATTTGTCAAATAGCTCTTCAGGATCGAGATACTTAAAGTTGTGAAGTATCCCTGTTTAAGATCGAGAGTATTTTAGACAAATTCACTTTCATGCAAAGTGTATGCTAAAAAGTATTTTGTTCAAGGATATGACTTTGTATTTATAGGCAACAAAATTCACCAGTGAATTTTGTGCCGTACAAATATGGTTGCATACATTAATGGTCCGACAAGAACATTAAATGCATTGGATAAGAATAAGGATAAAGTCACATCAAGTGCAAGTGTATCCTTATATCCAACCACCTTAACACACGTATGCTTTGTTAAGGAACAAGTGGATTGTTCCTTGGAAAGTGTGTTAGGCATAAGTCAATCCTTGATATTAGTGTTCAGACTTGTAGGATCTAGAACACTAACAATCCTCCAGTGTACAGATCTGGTAAGACTTTCCAGTGGACTCCGCCATTTGTTAAGTCTTCTTCCTTCAGACTTCAGTCTTTGCAATCATGCACTTATTATTAGTTTCCATTTGTTGTGCCATGAGAGCAATTTGGGCCTTAAGCTTTTTATATTTCAATTTATAGCTATCATCAGGCTTATTATTTGAAGGGAATGGACCAGGCTTGGATACAAACTGGTTGGATCTGCACTCTTTCATGAAATGACCCTTTTTGCCACACTTAAAGCATGTCAAATTAGTCTTGTCAGTGGAAGAACTGGATGAGAGGTGATGTTGGTACATAAGGTCCTTCATTTAAAATTTTCATCATATTCCTCTCAATACCAGTGACATGTAAAACCATCCTAGCCTTCCACGTACCAAATTCATCACTATTCCCATTGAATTTAGGAACAGGATTGTTTGAGTAGTGCACATGCACATGTGGAGAAGCAGGAGTAGGAGGAGGAGGATTAGTGTTATTAACATTTTGAGGTTCATTTTGATCATTGATATTTACATTAGGATCGGGACCAAGACTAAAACCTTGTGTATTTTCTTGGTTAGCCATCAAGAAACAGATCTAGGCAATGTTTAGCCTTCTGCTCTGATACCAAATGTGAGTCCCGTTTATAAGCTCGAGATGGTTAACTAAGAATGTGTAAAATACAACAAGTTTAATAAGCACTAGAATTGGACTAGTATTACTTGTAAATAAATATGCAAGATATATAAACAAAGTAATACAAGACTTAAAGCAATAAACAAGTAAAGTGGACCATTATGTATTTTTCATGGGTATTTCATTTATTGATGTTTAAATAAAATACAAGGTTGTTGCGGAATCAAGATAATACAATTAAGTATGTATCCTAACAACCTTTGAGTTACAAATGATCTATATTTGTCAAATAGCTCTTCAGGATCGAGATACTTAAAGTTGTGAAGTATCCCTGTTTAAGATCGAGAGTATTTTAGACAAATTCACTTTCATGCAAAGTGTATGCTTAAAAAGTATTTTGTTCAAGGATATGACTTTGTATTTATAGGCAACAAAATTCACCAGTGAATTTTGTGCCGTACAAATATGGTTGCATACATTAATGGTCCGACAAGAACATTAAATGCATTGGATAAGAATAAGGATAAAGTCACATCAAGTGCAAGTGTATCCTTATATCCAACCACCTTAACACACGTATGCTTTGTTAAGGAACAAGTGGATTGTTCCTTGGAAAGTGTGTTAGGCATAAGTCAATCCTTGATATTAGTGTTCAGACTTGTAGGATCTAGAACACTAACAATCCTCCAGTGTACAGATCTGGTAAGACTTTCCAGTGGACTCCGCCATTTGTTAAGTCTTCTTCCTTCAGACTTCAGTCTTTGACTTCAGTCAGAATGTCTTCAGTAGTGTTGATCTGGACTGGGGTGAAGTCTTCAGTGAGCTAATCTGGAGAATCCTCCAGATTATCTATACAAGTAAATGCTCACTAGTCTTCAATTATTTCTGGACAAATCTTCAGAGAGACTCCAGATTCCAAGTCTGGAGTAGGTCCAGTAGAATATGTTTTCTGGTCAAATCTTCAGTGAGGCTCCAGTAGTCGAGTCTGGAGCAAGACCAGCAAAACAAGTTTTCTTAACAAACCTAAATAAGGTTCCAGTAGTCCAGTCTGGAGCCAGTCCAGTAAGTCTGGACTAAATCTGGACCTAACAGGTTCCAAAAGGAAAACAATATCATAAAGTCTATGAGAAACTATTGGGTAGACTAAGGCCATCTTGATCATCTACCCATCTCTCGTCAAAGCTTCACACGTCATCTCACTGCTTAACCTGAGGGGAACAACACATTTAAAGAACAAGTGTTAGCTATAAATAGCTAAGTAAGATAACACCAGGTTTAAGCAAAACATTTCATCCATTTAAATCGTCCTTTTAAAACTTTAAGTCATTTTAATTAGGCATACATATCATCATTACATCATATCATTAACCACCGTTCATCATAACATATCATATCGTTAAACATATCATCACATATCATATCATAAACGTATCATCACATATCATATCGTTAAACATATCATCACATATCATATCTTAAACATATCATCACATATCATATCGTTAAACATATCATCACATATCATCTCGTTAAATTGTGACTAGGTCACCATTAAGTTGTAACCGAAGTTACCGTTAAGTTGTAACCGAAGTTACCGTTAAGTTGTAACCGAAGTTACCGTTATCATATAGGGTATGAGTTTGTGTGTAGGCGGTCATACGACCTCAGGGGGAACCTCACACCCGACTTGATGGAGAAGTCTTTCGACGGTCCATCTGCGTCGTTAAGGAAAGACAATGTCGATCCTTGAGTAGCACGTTATGTTCATGACATTAGGTGGGTCATCAGGCCACCCGAAACTACTCGCCACGTATGACTGTTGCAAGGAGCAACCCAAGCAACCACCTCAGCGTACCTATATCCACCGTCAGGCACGGGTTATGCATAACACTTATCATTTAATTAGCTCGAGCATTTACCACATTTAGTTTAGGTTTCTTATGTTATCCTAAACTAGTCATCATCTATCATCATTTCACGTTAGGGCCCTTAAAATGTGCACGTGTCATGGCAACCTAAAAAGGTCTAGTGTTCTAGATGAACAAGCCACATATACATGCACATATCATCATTACATCATATCATTAACCACCGTTCATCATAACATATCATATCGTTAAACATATCATCACATATCATATCATAAACGTATCATAACATATCATATCGTTAAACATATCATCACATATCATATCATAAACGTATTTACGGGGAAGCATTTTAGGCATAGGCATCGTCATCTTTAATCCCCGAATACCTCCCATATCAACCCAACCACAATATAGGTTATACATTATCGTTTTGGAGGTTATAGTTTATGAAACCATTTTTTGTTGCACCCTCAGCGTGACAAAAGTAGTGTATCTTACCTGGTAGTAGTGTACGCGCGTAATGAAAGGCTAAAAGTGCTTAACAATAATCCCCGACACCTAAGATACATTAATATACAAAATATAAGTCATTTGGGACCCAAACGAACCTTACAGACCTCACAAAATTAGTCTGGAAAATCCTTCTTACGAACTTAGCTACAGTTCTTACGAAGATAGTTTGTTCTTACGAAGATAGTTTGTTCTTACGAAGATAGTTTGTTCTTACGAAGATAGCAAAACGAAGATAGATTTGTTCTTACGAAGATAGCAAAACGAAGATAGATTTGTTCTTACGAAGATAGCAAAACGAAGATAGATTTGTTCTTACGAAGATAGCAAAACGAAGATAGATTTATTCTTACGAAGATAGCAAAACGAAGATAGATTTGTTCTTACGAAGATAGCAAAATGAAGATTATCTTCGCAAGTACAAAATCAGACTCAGCTAACGAATTTAACGTAATTTCGTCCAGATTTCAAAAACGACCAAGTTCTTCGATTTTTCCATAAACGAACGATTAAATCTTCTCCCAAAACATGTTTTTGACATAAATAAACATCCATTGATCATCAAGATCGATTATAGACTCGTTAAACATCGTTTTGAACATTAATTGACTTAAACATATTTTAAACCCTAATTCTATCAAAATCCCTTTTTAATTCAGATTTGAATCATTATGAAACAACCTTGAATCTGAAAATATAAGTAATAAATCGATGATTACCTTGAACAAACAATGGCCGATTCAATCCAATGCCAAAAACACACGATCGATTAACCAAGACTTGAAGATTTTGCTTTAGAATTCAAGAAAAGGTTTTAATAAACTTTGTGTTTATTCTTTTAATGTTGTTGAGGCTGGAAAATAACCCTAGATTAAGCTAATCCTAACCTAAACCCGTTTTTAACTTTACACCTTTGGCAAAACTAGTCCCTGGACTTCATATTGACTTCATTTCGCTTAAAAACACCTATTGGGGATACACATAACACACTAAAGCACTTTCGCACACTACAAAGGCCTTTTACACAGCATTTAGTCCACTTTATTGTCACTCATTAAAGATAATTAAATCTCACATATAGGGCACATAAACATATAAACACACATTTTACCACATAACATATCACGGACTTAGAATTTGACCTAACGACGTTAGTCAACCGAAACGATTAAGTTTTGGGATGTTACAACAATTCTCGTCTACCTATAATTAGTAAACGACCATTAGACAAACTAATACTCACATTATTAAAGTCATATCCCAGGACTACACACCTACAAACATGACTCACGACAACGACATATGCATTGGAGGTTCAAAAGTTAACTCATTTTAAATTCAGACTGTATTGCGCCGCAACATACCACATTGCGCCGCAACTTATCTCCCTGCATTTCAGTTGCGCCGCAACTTACATGTTGCGCCGCAATTCAAGACCTCAGTTGCGCCCGCAACTTATCTTTCTGGAAACTAGTTGCGCCGCAACTAGGCATTGCGCCGCAACCAGGCCCGATTCAGCACAACTTTGATCGATTAAACCCCAACCCAAAACCAAACGACCCCAGATCACTTACATGACTTTTATACATCAAAATCCTTCATTTTCAAACCATTGTAATGCAATAAACTCCTTGCTTAAACCACACATGAATTGCATCATAAAACAAACGTTATTTCGACATCAATTGATCCTCCAATGACCTAAATCTGATTTCTTTTGACTCATACAATTGAAAAGACATAAAATCCAAATCACTATACCTTTCCCACCTGTAGATCACAAAGAGGATGCAAAAGACTCGATCAAACACTCCTAAATCACACTTTTTGAAGGATTTTCGGCTTAGAATTTGATGTAAGATTAGGGGGGCGGTTAGGGCTTGAGAAGAGAGTGATAATATCATCAAACAACAACTAATGACCACCCTTAGGGACCTAAACCCGTTTTTGACTTTCACCCTTTGTCAAAATTGGTCCTTAAGCTTCATAAAGTCATATTATTAGCCCAAAACACCTCTATGGACTATATACAACTCATTAAACACTTTTAACACCTCAAAAAGGCATTTAACTACATCTTAACCACATTACTACATCAATCAATAAGACATTCAAGTCTCACACGCATAACACATTAACTACATATAAGCATTAAATCCATCAAAGACTTAACGACACGTTATGTTGACTTAACGACTCTAGTCAACCGTTAAATAAAAGGATTGGGATGTTACAGATCTACACCCTCGTAACACCTCCATATCATCCGAAAGATCAAGCATCAATTATCAACAACAATTATCATTCAACAAACAATTATTAGGTCAAATTAATTAGGGTTCGTGGTGTTGATTCGAAGGAGCGGCATTAAGGACTGCGTAACTTCGATATCCCTATCATTAGTTTGATCTCTCTTTTACTTTTATTATTGTTAGCATACTTATTTGCAAGACTCGTGTATTTGACAATTATTATTGTGGATCTTTTTATATTAATGATTGTTAGTAGTATTTGTTTTGCTATGAGTACCTAGATAGTTATGCATCTGCTTGGATAATATGATCATGTCTATGTAGTGATATTATTTGCTTATAGTTGTTGAACCATTTTTATGCTTGACCTAGTTAAAGTAGGTTGGGGACTTGACAGGAAGCCAAACTACTTGGGTGACTTGACAGGAATCCCGTTAAACTATAAAGGTTAGGTCATAAAAACAGACTTAGTTTATAATCTTAATTAGGGGACTTGATAGGAAGCTTAATTAAAGGGTTAGGTGACTTGACAGGAATCTTGACCACTTAGACCGGAGGGACTTGACAGGAAGCTTGGTCGTGATTAGTCGTTCAACAATTATAAGTAATTTGGTAGATGATCTAGGTGGCATGTGAACTGTTTCCAAGTAGATGTATCCTTTCATTATAATTGTCTTTGTTTCACTTTTCAAATCATTTCATACTTCCTCGCTAGACCAAGCGGTTGGAAACTTTTGTTAGTTTTAGTTAATTAAGTAGTGACAAACCCCCAACAATCTTAGAATTACACCTAGCTGCATTCTTAGACATAGTCCCTGAGAACGATCCTGGTCTTACCGATTTGCTATACTATAAACGATCGGGTCCACTGCCCGAGAGTGAGTGTAGTAGAGAAGTTAACCTTGTAATAAATAAATTTAAAACTTGTTAGGAATTTAAGTTAACAAA
Organism: Erigeron breviscapus; assembly: GCA_034093135.1. NCBI lineage: Eukaryota > Viridiplantae > Streptophyta > Magnoliopsida > Asterales > Asteraceae > Erigeron > Erigeron breviscapus. Next base: position 7,273,944 of record CM067169.1, on the reverse strand, counting down.
TCTCGCTCATCAGTGTATTTTTCCTTGAGCTCTTGTTTGAAGATCAAGGAGAAAAACCTTGTATAAGGGATAGTATAAGATCGATTGCTGGCTTGAACTTTTGACTTTATGTCTTCAAAGACAAAAAGCAAAATCAATGAACCTTCCAGTGGCTATAACGTGAATTATTTGCATGTTGCTGGCTGTGGCTTGATCAAATGATCCAGAGTTACCACCCAAGCACTTGATAACATGGGCAAACAGTAATCTCTAAACACCGGGGAGATTTTTCTTGGTTGGGTTGCTGGGTACAGCTTCAGGCTTTTCCAAATTTGTACCATAACCAATGGTTGGCAACCATTCCTTCCATTGCTCTACAGTTGTTGGATCCACAAACGGTCTTTCTTTTGTCTGATCAGGAAGGCCAAGAGCTGTTCGAAGAATTTTTGGTGTTATTGTGATGGTTTGCTGCTTCTTTCTTATAGTGCCAGTGATGGCACTAATGCTCACGTGATAATCACATGTCCACCAAAACTCTCAAAGAAGGTAGATATACATATCTTCTGGATCAGCATAAATAGCACTACTTGCAGGGCATGCTTTTATAAAATCTAGCATCTGTTGATACCCTGTAATGCCAGAGGGAACTTCAAGAGAACCCAAATAATTATTAGATTTAATGGAGATTATTTGAGCTTGAAATTTCACTTTAGATGATGGAGCAATTCTTTCAGGATCATATGTTTTAGAATGCATGTAAAGAGGAACATGTTTAAGAGCTTTTTGAGTTGCCATATCATCAGGCAACTCAACATGAGTGGGTGATTCTGGTTGCAGTTGTTCGGATGAAGAAGCCATTTTAGATTAAGAATTTTAGAAATATGAAGAAGAAGAAGAAGAATCAGTGAAAGGAAATAGAAAAGATTTTAAGAAGTTTGAGAGAGATTTGAAGAATAAGAGAATAGGAAGGTAAATTATGAGAGTATAATGGACGGAGATGAAAGGATTTGGCTATATATATAGTATGGATATGGGCCCCATATCTGCAAAAGTGAACCGTCACTTATACTCTCTTTCATACGTAATATATACATATATATTTAATATAAAAAATGGTTTTGTAAATTAAAAAAAGTACAAAATACTAATTTTTAAATTTAAAAATACGTTTAATATACGTATGTGAGTAACGTATAAAAGTGGTTTGATGTGACAACTTGTACCACGATTTCAAAAATACTCGAGTGGTTACGGTGGATACAGTGTACAAGTTGCCCATTAGGGAGAAAATCGAGGTAACCGTTTGAAATTCCAATAAAATATTAATAAATATACTTGGTGGATATGCTCACACGATAAAATAGTTGAGATTGAAGTATATCCACTGACTTTTAGAAAATCTGGTTACCTTATTTAGAGAAAGAGTTAGTCAGCGACTTCTCAACTAATGATGGTCGCTGACAAACTTTATACAATTTTTGGCAAATTGTCAGCCATCAACGGATTTAGTTAGTCTTTACCAGAGCCGTTTGCTGCTGGACTAGATGGAAACTTTTAGCTTTCCATTGCTTTTATTTTGCTTTTTCCCAAAGCAACAGGGACTAACGGATTTGATAAGTCTTTACCAGAGCCGTTTGCTGCTGGACTAGATAGAGACTTTTAGCTCTCTATTGCTTTTATTTTGCTTTTTCCCAAAGCAACAGGGACTAACGGATTTGGTAAGTCTTTACCAGAGCCGTTTGCTGCTGGACTAGATGGAAACTTTTAGCTTTCCATTGCTTTTATTTTGCTTTTTCCCAAAGCAACAGGGATAAACGGATTTGATAAGTCTTTACCAGAGCCGTTTGCTGCTGGACTAGATGAAGACTTTAAGCTCTTCATTGCTTTTAGGTTCAGCGAGTAAGACAGACTTAAACTCGCTGATGAGTTTTGACTATTAGAGTCAAATTTCAAATTTTCAGAGAGAGATAAGTTGAAATGTAGCAAACATCAAATCTCATGTTGCTGATTCACCATTCAGCATTCCCAACTTGCTGACCAGATACTTAAATCTGGTATCATCTAAAGGTTTAGTGAATATGTCAGCAAGTTGGTCATTGTAAAGAATAGAATTCGAGCTTATGTGTGTGTAAGTGTGTGTAACAATGGAGGTTTTAAGAGAGAGAAAGTAGAGAGAGAAAGAGTGTTTGGCAGGGAAAGATTAGTTTGTATTATAAGGTGAAAGGTTACATTTTGAATTATGGAGGGGGTTTATATACCTATACACATATTACAATATGCCCCCTTCCATACTTAAACATTTACAATGTAAGTACAAAAGATACAAATCAACTACTACATTTATATTTCTAACAATCTCCCCCTTAGTAGTGATTTGTGAAAAAGATCCAGTCTTTGTCCATCTTCAAACTCTAGTATTCGGTCTGTCTTTATTTGGATGCCAGAACCAATTTTCTCCTTCGGGTCTGTCATCTGGAACAATCATATTAGCTTCAAAATTTCTTGGAGGAATGTTATGTGGCCCTGGTAGATGACTAGGCTCGTACTTGATCCAGCAACCTCCTTTCCGACGAACAACATACTTCGACTTCTGAACATTCTTTGCTTCTCTCATCATTCGAATGCTGTCTCGGTACTCAAGCCTTTGATTGATCTTGGAGATTACTTTATCAAACACTTCCCTTTTCTTTTCATCTTGCTCATCTTCTTTCAAGCACAGCAACACATTTTTATAAAACTCCAATGTTCCATCAGAATAAGAAGCAAGTTCATCCATACGAATGAAAATCTTCTTCTTTCGGCTATTTAAAAAGACAACCCCAAAAGATGGTTCTTCGATGACATGACCAATACTGAGTTTTTCAATGTCTTCAGTGTAAAGACTCTGATCTGGATATGGAACATTTATCTTCCTCTTCACAACTTCAAACCCTATTTAAAAATCTTCCAGTGAAGCATATTGAATACAACTTGACATGTATCTTTTTACAGCATCAAAAGCAATTACATCTTCACGGTATCTTTGCATTGCATTCAGGAAATGGTTGTAGAGGAAGATAATGTCATCAACTGGCAAAAGTTTGAATTGGGCTTCTGTAAATCTGTAGATCTTGTTATTATCTCTTTTAACATGAAAACATGGAATAGAGATAGTAACTCTTTTAATCAATATCACTCTGATCAACACCAATATCTTATGATTTCTTTGTTCTTCCAGCAACTTTGGATTGTATTGTTTTGTAAGTTTAAGAAGCTCTGTGTATTCTTCTATTTGCCTTGCTTCCTTAAACTTGTACATCGAGTCTAACTCTGGTCTCTTGGTTTTAGTGACTTTAGTTGCTCCACAAAATATAGGATATGCCCTTTCCTCCAGATATCTCGATTTCTTAGCTGCTTCTTTAGGTTTGATGCCGAGAGCAACCATTCTTTCTCTATCCCTCAAGAAGTATCCCCGATTAATAAATCTTAGTTGTTCTTCAGTTAAATCAGTTGGAAAATAATCAGGAAGAACTTCCTTGGATATGATTGCCTCTCTCAAAACCTGTTTGTAAGTTGATTTCTTAAAGTTCTGAACTGCAGCTTCTGGAGTCTTTCTCAGATCATCAAAATTGTTAAATTCATTAAAATTGTAATGTTGTGGAGCTGAGCTAGCACGAACAGATGATTCTCCAACTTCAATTCTGCTTGAAGAACCTGTTTCAAAGTAATCAAGATCTGCAAATTCTTCAAACATTGGTTCCTCTACAGCTTCTACGTTCACAGGAGTTTCAACTATCTCTGGCTCATCCAATATTACATTATCCTTTATGGCCTCAATATCAGCTTCTCCTTCAGCATATTCAACTATATCATCTTCAATAACAAAACCTTCTTCTTCATCAACCTCAACATTCTCATATTCTTCTTCACTTTCTACTTCTGAATCAGCACCAAAGACGTCAACTAATCTTCTTTTAATCACATCATCTAAAGTTTCGTTCTCAGCTTGATTTCCACCCTCTGCTCTTTCTTGCATCACCACATCCTCAACATTCACATCAACTCTTGCCGAAGTATTTTCAATATTAGCTTGACCCTCTCCTTGGTTCTCCCCCTCGGGGTGATCATCAGAATCAGGATCATCCCATCTAGAAGCAACCGAGGCCGGTCGGCAAGATTCTAATGCTAACAACCTTAGCTCAAATGCAGCAAGTTTCGCATCATATTCAGCCTTTTGTCTTTCAACTTGATCTTGTAAAGCTTTGACTCTTCGTTCGTTAGCCATTTCTCTTTCTCTTACCTCAAGAGCATTCAACACACCCCTTTCAGTCATAGTCAACAAATCCCCTTCCGAACGTAGAATGCCAAGTAAAACTTCACATGCTTGATCTTTGGTTGGAAGATTTGTTGTGGTTGATGATGTTTGAATAGGTGTTTGTGTTCTTTGTGTTTGGGTAGGAGGTGGAGTAGCCAACCCGGGGGTTGTTTGCATATTTGAAATGTGACCTAAATTCAGCGAAGCTGATTCAGGATTTCCTGCGGATCCTCGGGTTATACCCTCACCGGCAGTTTCAGATTCATGGGCTTTGCAACCCGAATCAAGTGGTGTCCTAGACTGTGATAAATCACTGTCCGGGACTTGTTGTTGTTGGGCAACACCTCTCACAACACCGGGGTCACTGAGAATGCCCGTTAATACAGTCTCAGGTTGATCCTGAGGAACAGCAGTGTCACTACGGCATTCATACTGTCCCCCAGTCTCGGTCTGAGAACTGTTACCTGCGGCTAAAGCTGGCGTGATGTTAGCTAAGGCAGGATTTCCATGCTGTCCTTGAGGGTCACACAAAGTGGGTCCCCCTCCGCTTGTTCCGGCATCAGTACTCAACTGAGCTTGTGAATCCGTGTACCTAGGAGATCTAGACTCTTGTGCATGAAATGAAGGCGAGAGGTGGGGCTGGTCCTCTCTTATTTCAACACTCTCATCCTCCAAATGAGGAGAGTGTGGTGAGCGTGGCAGATCCCCGTGCATTTGTGAGACTAACTCCTGTTGTGAGGAGTCAGAATGGCTAGGAGAGTTTGGTGCAAGCGAGAATGGGCAGTTCCCGACTTCTACCCTAGGGTAAACAACCCGGCTAGACACATTGGTTTGAACTATCGGAGGGCCAACGTTTTCTTTATGCCCTTGTCCTAACCCGGACCGCACATCCTCTCTTACATTTTCAACTCCTCCCTCAATCCCGCCTTGTTCCTCCAGCACAACATCATCTCAGTGCCCCCCCCCCCCCCCCCCCCCCCCCCCCCCCCCCCCCCCTTTATGGCCTCAATATCAGCTTCTCCTTCAGCATATTCAACTATATCATCTTCAATAACAAAACCTTCTTCTTCATCAACCTCAACATTCTCATATTCTTCTTCACTTTCTACTTCTGAATCAGCACCAAAGACGTCAACTAATCTTCTTTTAATCACATCATCTCCAGTGCTAACATGCTCAGTTTCCAACTCAGATACAACATTATGAATTCCTTGAGTTACTTGTTCAGCATCCAACTCTGTCGAGGCACCAATATGTTCCGATCCAGCAGACTTATGTTTTCTTTTGGATTTCTTCTTCTTTGATTTCTTTGGTGACCTTCGAGCAGCCATTTTAAGTCTTCTACCTGGTGGTGGAGTTGGTTCATTAGGTAGTGTTGAAGCAAGCGGTGTTGGATTAAGTACAGGTGATGAGCGAGGTGGTGTTAAAGTTGGTGGGTTTGGTGAAACAACGGATGGTAAAGGTGTAGATTGTGTTGATTGATTTGATGGTGTAGGTTGAGAAACAGGTGAAGAAACAGGTTCAGGTGTTACAACATCTTGTTCAAACATAACTCTTTTCGATTTCTTCTCCTCTGCCCAGAAGTCCCCTCACCACTATCCCCTCTTTTTCTTTTATGTGACCTAGGACCCTCACTTGGCGACCTATGCACAGCTTGGGTAGGAGTCTGTCGGCTTTCAGACCCCATTGCTGTGGCTAACCACTCTCTATAAGTCCTAAGGTGGGGACTCTCAGCAGGAACCAGGTTTAGCAGAAATGGTGGAATTGGAAATGGTCTTGCAATCTCACTTCCTGTGCCTCTTATTCTCATGTTTGATTTATACATTGCAATCACACACTTGAAACTATCTTCCAACTTTGGTATCTCTTCAACATTATCAAGTACGTCTTCGATTATCAAGGTGAAGAATCGAATATAAGGAATGTATTTTCTTTCTTGAACATCCTTTCCTTTCACAACTTGTCTCATTTTGTCCCACACAATCTTGGCAAAATCACATTTAACATTATGAGTGACAGCATAGTATATTGACAGTGAGTGCTTTGTCATTGCATCAATCCCCTTCTGAGATGGCATCAGACAGGTGCTTAAGATATTGTACATTGTATGCCATAATGTAGCCACATTCATCCTTTTAAAATCCCTCATGGATGTCAATTCCCCTTCTGAGATGGCATCAGACAAGTGCTTAAGATATTTTACATTGTATGCCATAATGTAGCCACATTCATCCTTTTAAAATCCCTCATGGATGTCAATTCCCCTTCTGAGATGGCATCAGACAAGTGCTTAAGATATTTTACATTGTATGCCATAATGTAGCCACATTCATCCTTTTAAAATCCCTCATGGATGTCAATTCCCCTTCTGAGATGGCATCAGACAAGTGCTTAAGATATTTTACATTGTATGCCATAATGTAGCCACATTCATCCTTTTAAAATCCCTCATGGATGTCAATTCCCCTTCTGAGATGGCATCAGACAAGTGCTTAAGATATTTTACATTGTATGCCATAATGTAGCCACATTCATCCTTTTAAAATCCCTCATGGATGTCAATTCCCCTTCTGAGATGGCATCAGACAGGTGCTTAAGATATTGTACATTGTATGCCATAATGTAGCCACATTCATCCTTTTAAAATCCCTCATGGATGTCAATTCCCCTTCTGAGATGGCATCAGACAGGTGCTTAAGATATTGTACATTGTATGCCATAATGTAGCCACATTCATCCTTTTAAAATCCCTCATGGATGTCAATTCCCCTTCTGAGATGGCATCAGACAAGTGCTTAAGATATTTTACATTGTATGCCATAATGTAGCCACATTCATCCTTTTAAAATCCCTCATGGATGTCAATTCCCCTTCTGAGATGGCATCAGACAGGTGCTTAAGATATTTTACATTGTATGCCATAATGTAGCCACATTCATCCTTTTAAAATCCCTCATGGATGTCAATTCCCCTTCATATCAGACATGTGCTAGTTTGGTGCAAGCGAGAATGGGCAGTTCCCGACTTCTACCCTAGGGTAAACAACCCGGCTAGACACATTGGTTTGAACTATCGGAGGGCCAACGTTTTCTTTATGCCCTTGTCCTAACCCGGACCGCACATCCTCTCTTACATTTTCAACTCCTCCCTCAATTCTGCCTTGTTCCTCCAGCACAACATCATCTCCAGTGCTAACATGCTCAGTTTCCAACTCAGATACAACATTATGAATTCCTTGAGTTACTTGTTCAGCATCCAACTCTGTCGAGGCACCAATATGTTCCGATCCAGCAGACTTATGTTTTCTTTTGGATTTCTTCTTCTTTGATTTCTTTGGTGACCTTCGAGCAGCCATTTTAAGTCTTCTACCTGGTGGTGGAGTTGGTTCATTAGGTAGTGTTGAAGCAAGCGGTGTTGGATTAAGTACAGGTGATGAGCGAGGTGGTGTTAAAGTTGGTGGGTTTGGTGAAACAACGGATGGTAAAGGTGTAGATTGTGAAGGTGAAGATTGCGAAAAGTGAACGGTTGGTGTAGATTGTGTTGATTGATTTGATGGTGTAGGTTGAGAAACAGGTGAAGAAACAGGTTCAGGTGTTACAACATCTTGTTCAAACATAACTCTTTTCGATTTCTTCTCCTCTGCCCAGAAGTCCCCTCACCACTATCCCCTCTTTTTCTTTTATGTGACCTAGGACCCTCACTTGGCGACCTATGCACAGCTTGGGTAGGAGTCTGTCGGCTTTCAGACCCCATTGCTGTGGCTAACCACTCTCTATAAGTCCTAAGGTGGGGACTCTCAGCAGGAACCAGGTTTAGCAGAAATGGTGGAATTGGAAATGGTCTTGCAATCTCACTTCCTGTGCCTCTTATTCTCATGTTTGATTTATACATTGCAATCACACACTTGAAACTATCTTCCAACTTTGGTATCTCTTCAACATTATCAAGTACGTCTTCGATTATCAAGGTGAAGAATCGAATATAAGGAATGTATTTTCTTTCTTGAACATCCTTTCCTTTCACAACTTGTCTCATTTTGTCCCACACAATCTTGGCAAAATCACATTTAACATTATGAGTGACAGCATAGTATATTGACAGTGAGTGCTTTGTCATTGCATCAATCCCCTTCTGAGATGGCATCAGACAGGTGCTTAAGATATTGTACATTGTATGCCATAATGTAGCCACATTCATCCTTTTAAAATCCCTCATGGATGTCAATTCCCCTTCATATCCCAAAGCATGTACAGCTGTCAACATTTCATCAACTGATGGCAACTCTTCATATTCTTCTTGTTCAGGAAAACCAATGATCGATCTGAATTCATCTAATGTGAATTGGCAGTTAAACACATTATCATCTGATTGTAAAGAGTATCTAAAGCATTCTTCTTGATGATGTCTTTTATTGGCTTTTACAAACTCAATTGATTCCCATAACTCAAATATGTACTTTTCGGGAACAATTGCACCACTAGTCAAAGCAGTTTCCAATGGATGGTGGCTTAGAATCTCCGTTATGATTGGGAATTTGGATGTGAATGGTATATGAAGAGCTTGATTGGCTTGCATCTTCATTGTTGCACCTTCTTGGAACATCACCATCTTTGTTTTTATTATTTTTCTGAAAAATAAGACTGACCAAAGTTTGACCAGAAAAACAATTTAAACACAGAAAAAATAACACACCAACATTTAATAAACACATTTAATACACAAAGACAATGTTTCGCACATATATCAGAAATGAGAAAACAAAGTAGTACACAAAGGCGTTCAATACCTTGCTTCTCACCCTAATATATATACGAAACATGACGATATATAGAATCACATAAGTATTGAAAGATAAGAAAACAAAGGTAGTACACAAAGGCGTTCAATACCTTGCTTCTCACCCTAATATATATACGAAACATGACGATATATAGAATCACATAAGTATTGAAAGATAAGAAAACAAAAGTAATTTTTTTTTAAAAACAACACAAAAAAATAATAAAAAAATTTTCTCAAAAATTTTGCCCAGAAATTAATAAGGAACAAAAATTGATTTTGGCAAAAACTTTTGAAAAATTTCATGATTTGCCGAGAAAAAATCTCGGCAAATGAGCTTTTTAGATTAGACTTCCTTGAATATATGAAAATTCCTTTGATTTGATCAACAAGAGTGTTGACAAATGTTAAAGAAATATTTCAATGATAAAATGTGCATTTGCCGAGCAAAAATCTCGGCAAATGAGCTTTTTAGATTAGACTTCCTTGAATATATGAAAATTCCTTTGATTTGATCAACAAGAGTGTTGACAAATGTTAAAGAAATATTTCAATGATAAAATGTGCATTTGCCGAGATAAAATCTCTGCAAATGGCACATTTGATATTAAACCAGAAAAATGATCAAGTCTTTTTAAAAGATTTTAAGCATTTGCCGAGATAAAATCTCTGCAAATGGTACATTTAGATTTCAAGACTTAAGAAAACATTTTCACAAAATGTTGATTTGCCGAGATAAAATCTCTGCAAATAGACAATTTAAGACTTTGAAAATTTTCTTGTGAAAAACATGCATTTGCCGAGCAAAAACCTCGGCAAATGGCCTTTTTGATTTGAAAATTTGGTTAAGACAAAATATTCACAAGTTTTTGTTTTGACAAACAAAATTTTTTAAGAATTTGAGACAAACACCCATTTGCCGAGCAAAAATCTCGGCAAATGACACTTTTTGATCATGAATTTTGTTAAGTCAAAATGTGTAAATGGGCAACCAAAGTATTTGCCGAGAAAATTTCTCTGCAAATGACTTATTTATGACTTAGAAAATCTTGACTTGTGAAAACAAGCATTTGCCGAGCAAAAACCTCGGCAAATGGCCTTTTTGATTTGAAATTTTGTTAAGTCAAAATTTTCACATGTTTTGCCAGTTATATGAAGATTTGAAGATGAAACTGAACAAAACTTAGCATTTGCCGAGCAAAAATCTCGGCGAATGGCACAAATCTTCAAATCTTCAACAGTTACCCAGCCCTTCAACCAATCAAATCCAGAAAATTAAACATAAACAGACTAAGGAATTTAGAAACAGATAAACACTCAATATTATCCCTAATCATGCATCTATCATCATCAAAACATAAAGCAAATTATCACATAAAGCATATAGATCATGATCAGTTCATCTCGGCATTTAATCAAACAGTTGGTAACAAATATTAAAGTTAAGAACATTACCTTGAAATGGATATTATGATTGATGAACAGAACAAATAGGTAACACACTGATGATCAAAGTCACAAATCCACTTTAATTGATACTCAAATGATGATCGATTTGATTGATTAATGACAAGTTAAAAATGGATGATGAGAGAAAATAAGAAAAAACTTTAGTTTGAATTTGAATTGTGATTGATTCGGCCCGCCCATTTTCCTTTTAAAACACAAATTCGGGTCGCGGGTATGGACACGACCCGCGTGTCAACCCGGATCACTAACTGGTTTTGGGCTCAATTCACAAAATTGGGCTGTAAAGGTTTTGGGCTCTTTTTGGGTTTAACCAAAAACAAACAACCAAAACTCAAACAAAATGAAATAAAACAACAAAAAAAATACAACTTAAAAAAAATTAAGAACAGATAAAAAAAATTTAAAGAAAGAAAAAAAATCTTTTTAACATTTTTAAAATTTAAAATTTTGTATTTGATTTTTCAAATTTTAAAGACAAACACACATAATAGCAAATAAAAAACAAAAAAAATATTACACATACTAGAAAAATTACACAAAAATTTACATGCATTTGCACACTCCCCCTCAAATTAAGAATATATCAAGACATTAAAATTACAAACTCCCCCTAAAATCATGCATTCTACCTTTTTCTCCCCCTCAAACATTGCATGTAGTAACAAGTAAAACACATCAATGTTTGAAACAGAAAATGAACATAGAATACATGGCATGAGATCATTTAAGTTTGTAAATCTAGCATTCCCAACTTGGTTTTAAGAAAATTAAACCTGTTTTCATCCAAAGGTTTGGTGAAAAGATCAGCAAGTTGGTAGTCTGTTGGGACAAAATGTGACAACTCGTAATTAAATTACATCGGGTTAGTCCTAATCTCAATTAGACAGTCATTTGACGTGGAACTTATTAGACTTTTGGACTTTTGACTTAGTCAATTAGACGTATCTTGATGACGTAGACTATTAGCTATCTAGACGAATGCCGAGTCTTTAAAATAACTTTAAATTAATATTTAAAGGTTATGTCTTGAACAAAATAATTAGACTGTCTAGACTTAATATTATAAAGTTCACTTTGACGAAACTTTATTGGCTTGACTTAACTAAAATGAGACGAGGGAAAATACCTTTACTTTACATTTTGACTTTTAGGTCAAACGGTATTTAATCGTAAGCATTTTACCAAATTAGGGGTAAGGATTTTATCTAATTTGGCCACATGGGCCGAATTTGGAATTGAAAGGCAGGGAGGGAACACCAACCCCCCCCCCCCCTCCCCCCCCCCCCCCCCCCCCCCCCCCCCCCCCCCCCCCCCCCCCCCCCCCCCCCCCCCCCCCCCCCCCCCCCCCCCCCCCCCCCCCCCCCCCCCCCCCCCCCCCCCCCCCCCCCCCCCCCCCCCCCCCCCCCCCCCCCCCCCCCCCCCCCCCCCCCCCCCCCCCCCCCCCCCCCCCCCCCCCCCCCCCCCCCCCCCCCCCCCCCCCCCCCCCCCCCCCCCCCCCCCCCCCCCCCCCCCCCCCCCCCCCCCCCCCCCCCCCCCCCCCCCCCCCCCCCCCCCCCCCCCCCCCCCCCCCCCCCCCCCCCCCCCCCCCCCCCCCCCCCCCCCCCCCCCCCCCCCCCCCCCCCCCCCCCCCCCCCCCCCCCCCCCCCCCCCCCCCCCCCCCCCCCCCCCCCCCCCCCCCCCCCCCCCCCCCCCCCCCCCCCCCCCCCCCCCCCCCCCCCCCCCCCCCCCCCCCCCCCCCCCCCCCCCCCCCCCCCCCCCCCCCCCCC
>CM067169.1:7236788-7260656 GCA_034093135.1 Erigeron breviscapus | reverse complement strand
GAGTCGAGCATAAGGTTAAGCGGACTAGTTTGAGCTTTACATGGTAGGACCCTAATTAAACGTAGGTCATGAACTATGTTTAATTATGAGAGCACCATGTAAAACTCCATGTAGGTCCTTGTGGACTGATCGTCAACGAGAACGCTTATAGTTATGACGAGAGTGCGGAATCCTCTCGTGATAACCTGTTTGGTTAATTAAATTATCGTCTTTCGTTATTAAAATAACCTAAGACCTTAAACGCGCGCGAGCTTACAATTAGACAAGGTTTCGGTGTATTATCTTAATTAACTGTCATTAATTCCGTATTTTTGAGATGTATTTATACTAAGATGTACTAAACGCGTGCTAAGTATGGACCGTGTATATTAAGGCCCATAGTCCATTAACAAACGCGTGTCATTAAGTAAACACGTGAATACCACGTGTTTAGGCAAACTCGTGTTACTGTAGCACACGAGTTTAGGCAAACTCGTGTTACTGTAGCACACGAGTTTAGGCAAACTCGTGTTACTGTAGCACACGAGTTTAGGCAAACTCGTGTTACTGTAGCACACGAGTTTAGGCAAACTCGTGTTACTGTAGCACACGAGTTTAGGCAAACTCGTGTTACTGTAGCACACGAGTTTAGGCAAACTCGTGTTACTGTAGCACACGAGTTTAGGCAAACTCGTGTTACTGTAGCACACGAGTTTAGGCAAACTCGTGTTACTGTAGCACACGAGTTTAGGCAAACTCGTGTTACTGTAGCACACGAGTTTAGGCAAACTCGTGTTACTGTAGCACACGAGTTTAGGCAAACTCGTGTTACTGTAGCACACGAGTTTAGGCAAACTCGTGTTACTGTAGCACACGAGTTTAGGCAAACTCGTGTTACTGTAGCACACGAGTTTAGGCAAACTCGTGTTACTGTAGCACACGAGTTTAGGCAAACTCGTGTTACTGTAGCACACGAGTTTAGGCAAACTCGTGTTACTGTAGCACACGAGTTTAGGCAAACTCGTGTTACTGTAGCACACGAGTTTAGGCAAACTCGTGTTACTGTAGCACACGAGTTTAGGCAAACTCGTGTTACTGTAGCACACGAGTTTAGGCAAACTCGTGTTACTGTAGCACACGAGTTTAGGCAAACTCGTGTTACTGTAGCACACGAGTTTAGGCAAACTCGTGTTACTGTAGCACACGAGTTTAGGCAAACTCGTGTTACTGTAGCACACGAGTTTAGGCAAACTCGTGTTACTGTAGCACACGAGTTTAGGCAAACTCGTGTTACTGTAGCACACGAGTTTAGGCAAACTCGTGTTACTGTAGCACACGAGTTTAGGCAAACTCGTGTTACTGTAGCACACGAGTTTAGGCAAACTCGTGTTACTGTAGCACACGAGTTTAGGCAAACTCGTGTTACTGTAGCACACGAGTTTAGGCAAACTCGTGTTACTGTAGCACACGAGTTTAGGCAAACTCGTGTTACTGTAGCACACGAGTTTAGGCAAACTCGTGTTACTGTAGCACACGAGTTTAGGCAAACTCGTGTTACTGTAGCACACGAGTTTAGGCAAACTCGTGTTACTGTAGCACACGAGTTTAGGCAAACTCGTGTTACTGTAGCACACGAGTTTAGGCAAACTCGTGTTACTGTAGCACACGAGTTTAGGCAAACTCGTGTTACTGTAGCACACGAGTTTAGGCAAACTCGTGTTACTGTAGCACACGAGTTTAGGCAAACTCGTGTTACTGTAGCACACGAGTTTAGGCAAACTCGTGTTACTGTAGCACACGAGTTTAGGCAAACTCGTGTTACTGTAGCACACGAGTTTAGGCAAACTCGTGTTACTGTAGCACACGAGTTTAGGCAAACTCGTGTTACTGTAGCACACGAGTTTAGGCAAACTCGTGTTACTGTAGCACACGAGTTTAGGCAAACTCGTGTTACTGTAGCACACGAGTTTAGGCAAACTCGTGTTACTGTAGCACACGAGTTTAGGCAAACTCGTGTTACTGTAGCACACGAGTTTAGGCAAACTCGTGTTACTGTAGCACACGAGTTTAGGCAAACTCGTGTTACTGTAGCACACGAGTTTAGGCAAACTCGTGTTACTGTAGCACACGAGTTTAGGCAAACTCGTGTTACTGTAGCACACGAGTTTAGGCAAACTCGTGTTACTGTAGCACACGAGTTTAGGCAAACTCGTGTTACTGTAGCACACGAGTTTAGGCAAACTCGTGTTACTGTAGCACACGAGTTTAGGCAAACTCGTGTTACTGTAGCACACGAGTTTAGGCAAACTCGTGTTACTGTAGCACACGAGTTTAGGCAAACTCGTGTTACTGTAGCACACGAGTTTAGGCAAACTCGTGTTACTGTAGCACACGAGTTTAGGCAAACTCGTGTTACTGTAGCACACGAGTTTAGGCAAACTCGTGTTACTGTAGCACACGAGTTTAGGCAAACTCGTGTTACTGTAGCACACGAGTTTAGGCAAACTCGTGTTACTGTAGCACACGAGTTTAGGCAAACTCGTGTTACTGTAGCACACGAGTTTAGGCAAACTCGTGTTACTGTAGCACACGAGTTTAGGCAAACTCGTGTTACTGTAGCACACGAGTTTAGGCAAACTCGTGTTACTGTAGCACACGAGTTTAGGCAAACTCGTGTTACTGTAGCACACGAGTTTAGGCAAACTCGTGTTACTGTAGCACACGAGTTTAGGCAAACTCGTGTTACTGTAGCACACGAGTTTAGGCAAACTCGTGTTACTGTAGCACACGAGTTTAGGCAAACTCGTGTTACTGTAGCACACGAGTTTAGGCAAACTCGTGTTACTGTAGCACACGAGTTTAGGCAAACTCGTGTTACTGTAGCACACGAGTTTAGGCAAACTCTCTTACTTTATCTCCATACATCAATGCTTCACCAGTGTCCCTATGAATCTCCCAATGATCAAGTGTACTCAAAACATCTTGAGGCCATTTCTTGACTGGAACCTTCAGTACACACTTAATCGATCTTTGAACAAATTCCATAGCGCCATCATCCCTTGTAACTTTCTTTAAAGATCTTGGCGTTATGAACACACTGGTTTTATCAAAATTATCATAAAACCTTTTCCTATAATCATCTTGCAACTTTCTACTAAAGTAATCTGCATAACCATTACCACTAGGATTTACAAGCCTTTTCCTTCCTAAATCCATTAAATCAGATTCACTAAGGCTTTTAAAATATCTTTTCAAAGGCTTTAAGTATTGACAACCATCATCTCTTTTAATGATAAACAATTTCAGCTCATCATCGAAAAACCAACTCAAAATAGTAGTAACATACTCATGAGCATCTCTATCACTAACACAATCCCAAAAGATAGATGGTTTCATACCTTCTCCTACCAATCCTCTTGCTGGTATTCTTCTATCAATTTGATGTAAGTGATCTTCATCCCTACTTGGTACTGGATACTCTGTCACATCAAATTCCTTAGAATCTTCAATATTCCAGCTTAGAGTAATTCCATCTTCATCATCTCCAACTTTGGTAAAAATCGTAAAGTGTAGAGTTCTTGAACTTGGAATAAAAACTCGTTCAGCTTGAACCTCTTGTTGATCATCTGGAACTTGTTGATCTTGAGCTTGTGCTTGTTGTTGCACAAAATCATCATCTTGAAAAACATTAGTCCAGTCCAAATCTGGAATCATTTCACCTTCTTCCAAACTTTCATCATCTTCAGAATCATCATATTGAACCTCAGATGTACCTGAACCTATCTTTTGAAGCTTATCTGAAATTTAAAAATTCAAATATGCAAAGACAAACAACATCAAGACATAAAAGATAGCATAAATACAATAAACTATATCATAAATATAATGTAACAATTAAGTACACCAATATTTATCTTATAATTTTTATCTTATTTACATCTAAAATATACAGACATTCAGCTCTTAAGGTTCAAAATACATAGTCTGAATCCGAATCCGACTCTGACTCTGAAGGTGTACGAGTTAACCCTAACTGCTCTTTCATTTGATCCTTATATGATCCTGGATCATAATAATCATCAGGATCCATAGAATCTGCCATAGCTCTCAAATGAGCTCCTGGATCATATCCCAATCTCCTCTCTAGTCTATGCACTATTAATGGGTGCAAATCTGACTCTGAAGACTTATTGGTAGTAGGATCAGAATTTGAGTTACCTGAATTGGAATCTCTATCATCATCAGCAAGAACAACATCTGGAGCAATCATCACCGCTTTTCCTTTATCTTTCTGAGTCCCAGACGTACTAGCACCAGCTGTACCAGCAATCTCTGACTCTGTCTGTCTCGGCGTCTCCCCCTGAGTCATTGCTTCTTCTTGAGCTTCAGTTCTTGGCTCACCATCAGCATTAGCCTCATCATCATGATCTTCATCCTCTTTTCTCTTTAACTCAGTCTCTCTACAACCATCTCCCCCTTGAGCCAACAACTGCCTAAGCTGTTCTCTCAGTTCAGCACTTTGACGCTTTTCATCTTCTAAATTAGCAACTAACGTCCCAACTAACCCTTGCATTGCCTTCATTTGAGCTTCCAATGTCATAACCTTCGTTTCCAAACGATTTATCTTGAATTGAGTTGACATGATATGCGCAGGTTCAGAAGTAGACACAACAGTTTGTCTAACTCCAGAAGATCTAAAAGGAGAATTTGTAGGAGCTGGAGGTCGTCCGATCAATGGTGGTTGAAGCTGACTCAAAAGTGTTGTAAACGCTGTGCTTATAGGAACAACAGGTCTAATTGGAATTGACACTTGAATTGATTCAGCTTGAGTAACTGCAACTGAACTTTCCGTCACCTCAGTCCTCTCAGACTCCTCTTGGTGTCTGTGTTTCTCAAACGCTTCAGCCAAATGAGCAGGTAAAACCTTTCCCGACCGAGGCACTTTCTTTCGTCTTTGCAAAGGAATCTCCTCTTCCTCTTCCTCTTCTCTTCCTCTTCCTCTTCCTCTTCCTCTTCCTCTTCCTCTCTTTGCAAAGGAATCTCCTCTTCCTCTTCCTCTGTTTCATAAGTAGGATCAGTTTCCTCTTCAGTACGAACTCGTTTCAAACCTTTCTTGACAGGAGAAGTATCACTTGCACGTCCAGTCACATCAACATCGGAATCACTCTCTGTAGCCTCTGGATCAACTGTCTTTCCTCTTGAACTTTCTGCGGCATCACCAGCAACATTCAGAGGGTCATCGACATCTTCCAATAATCTATCCAATTCCTGATCTCGTTCAGCATTTTGAGCTACAAACAACTCCAAGTGATCCAAAGCTTGAAAATTATCCACTTGAGCAATCACATCATGTGGATCCAATGCAGCATGCACAAAAGCTTCACCAACTTCAGGGTTAGCACCTTCTGCCCTATCTAACAAGTCTTCCATTGCTTCATTATCTGCCTGAACATCTTCAGCAGCAGCTTGTACTGGCCTAACTTCAGGTTGAGCCTGTGGTGCCACTTGAGGCTGAACTCGTGGACGAACCCGTCGTTGAACTTGTCGTTGACGTGGGACCGCACGTGGAACTTGAACTTGAGGTCTGTGGTGGTGGTGGTGGTGGTGGTGGTGCATCATCATTTCCACCTCCTGCTACTTCAACTTCATCTTCCCAACCAACTGCTGGAGCTCTATAGTTCGGATTTATCAAGTGTCCAAACAATGGCACAATCTGTGGGTTTGGATAACTATTCTTAACTTTCAACATCATCGACCAAATCCTATTTGGTGGAGAAACAATCTCATATATATCTTGCAAGACTGGCAAATTCTGTACAAAATGATTAATGATCGCCATCGTTATCCTTGGCAACATCATAAACCTCTGCGACCCCGTCTGAGTAATCTGGGTCTTCAAAATATCAAAGAAGTAATCCGAGAATGAGTATGGTCTATTCAAAGTCAAGGCCACCATCTGCGAACCTACTTGCTTATTGAGCTGATCAAACCCTGCATGACGGTTACTGATCGCCACAATCAATACATGAGCCAAAAATCTCCATTGGCCATAGAATCCTGCCTTCGCAATCGGCCACTTAGCACCTGGCATAGCATGTCCCATTCTTCCAAAACAACCTCTAATCAATGTCTCATCTAGCTCTATTGGACCATTTTCTTCTTCAGTACGAACTCGTTTCAAACCTTTCTTGACAGGAGAAGTATCACTTGCACGTCCAGTCACATCAACATCGGAATCACTCTCTGTAGCCTCTGGATCAACTGTCTTTCCTCTTGAACTTTCTGCGGCATCACCAGCAACATTCAGAGGGTCATCGACATCTTCCAATAATCTATCCAATTCCTGATCTCGTTCAGCATTTTGAGCTACAAACAACTCCAAGTGATCCAAAGCTTGAAAATTATCCACTTGAGCAATCACATCATGTGGATCCAATGCAGCATGCACAAAAGCTTCACCAACTTCAGGGTTAGCACCTTCTGCCCTATCTAACAAGTCTTCCATTGCTTCATTATCTGCCTGAACATCTTCAGCAGCAGCTTGTACTGGCCTAACTTCAGGTTGAGCCTGTGGTGCCACTTGAGGCTGAACTCGTGGACGAACCCGTCGTTGAACTTGTCGTTGACGTGGGACCGCACGTGGAACTTGAACTTGAGGTCTGGTGGTGGTGGTGGTGCATCATCATTTCCACCTCCTGCTACTTCAACTTCATCTTCCCAACCAACTGCTGGAGCTCTATAGTTCGGATTTATCAAGTGTCCAAACAATGGCACAATCTGTGGGTTTGGATAACTATTCTTAACTTTCAACATCATCGACCAAATCCTATTTGGTGGAGAAACAATCTCATATATATCTTGCAAGACTGGCAAATTCTGTACAAAATGATTAATGATCGCCATCGTTATCCTTGGCAACATCATAAACCTCTGCGACCCCGTCTGAGTAATCTGGGTCTTCAAAATATCAAAGAAGTAATCCGAGAATGAGTATGGTCTATTCAAAGTTCAAGGCCACCATCTGCGAACCTACTTGCTTATTGAGCTGATCAAACCCTGCATGACGGTTACTGATCGCCACAATCAATACATGAGCCAAAAATCTCCATTGGCCATAGAATCCTGCCTTCGCAATCGGCCACTTAGCACCTGGCATAGCATGTCCCATTCTTCCAAAACAACCTCTAATCAATGTCTCATCTAGCTCTATCGGACCATTTTCCTCTTCAACAGTCCCTAAATGCAGTATATCTCGCAAATCAGCCGCAGTAAATGAAAACGTGTGATCAGCCACAGTTGTCTGAAACCTAACACTTCTAGGGACAGCAGGTCTATCTCCTTGTGCTCGCTGTGCTTGAACCACCCTTATAGAAGCATTACTCCAAAATTGATGCAGAAATCCTTGATATAGCACTGGATTGTGAGTGAGCACGAAATGAATACGTGAGCGTTCCAGATACTGAAGCAATCCATTAAATTCCACATTTCTTCGATCTCTCGACAAATCGATCAACTGATTGTGAGTTGAAAAGAAATTTCTTGGATTTCCTGCCATTTCTGGAAAACAAAAACAATAGTGCAATAACGAAAATTTAGCAATAATAATTCTGCACAATAAAACTTAGAAAATTTGGAAACTGCTTGTAAACGCGTGTAAAAGTTTCAAACGCGTGAAATCTGCTACAAAACCTAAACACGTGAACCAATCTTCAAACGCGTGGTATCATGGCAAACGCGTGTGATCAAAGGTAAACGCGTGTAGAAGGGTAAACGCGTGTGACCAAAGGTAAACGCGTGTAGCAGGGTAAACGCGTGTGAAAGGACAAACACGTGTATAAAGGTAAACGCGTGTGAAAGGGCTAAAACCTAAGTTGTAAACACGTTAAAAGTAAACGCGTGTGTAAGGCAAACACGTGGACCAAGGTCAAACGCGTGTGATCTCCCAAACTCGTGAAGGAAAATCCAAACGCGTGGTGTGAACCAAACGCGTGAAGGAACCAAACGCGTGGTGTGAACCAAACGCGTGTAATGTAAGGCAAACACGTGGACCAAGGTCAAACGCGTGTGATCTCCCAAACTCGTGAAGGAAAATCCAAACGCGTGTAATGTAAGGCAAACACGTGGACCAAGGTCAAACGCGTGTGGTCTCCCAAACTTGTGAAGGAAAATCCAAACGCGTGGTGTGAACCAAACGCGTGGGAATTAGGTCAAACACGTGGAACCAAACGCGTGGTCAGCCAAACACGTGAAACCAAGTGGACGATTTTAGCTAAACGCGTGTTTGGGGTAAAACTCGGGAGAAAATGATTTTGTAAAAAATTTGAAAATGGTAAAAATGAACGAGTTTGGTCATGGTATATATATACCCGTGACCCAAACGCGTGTTCATTAGGTCAACCACGTGGTATAAAACCAAACGCGTGTAATGTAAGGCAAACACGTGTACCAAGGTCAAACGCGTGTGGTCTCCCAAACTCGTGAAGGAAAAACCAAACGCGTGGTGTGAACCAAACGCGTGTAATGTAAGGCAAACACGTGGACCAAGGTCAAACGCGTGTGGTCTCCCAAACTCGTGAAGGAAAATCCAAACGCGTGGTGTGAACCAAACGCGTGGGAATTAGGTCAAACACGTGGACAAAGGTCAAACGCGTGTAGTCACCCAAACTCGTGGTGTGAACCAAACGCGTGTGTCAAACTCGTGAAGGAAACCAAACGCGTGGTATGAACCAAACGCGTGTAATGTAAGGCAAACACGTGACCAAGGTCAAACGCGTGTGGTCTCCCAAACTCGTGAAGGAAAAACCAAACGCGTGTAATGTAAGGCAAACACGTGGACCAAGGTCAAACGCGTGTGGTCTCCCAAACTTGTGAAGGAAAATCCAAACGCGTGGTGTGAACCAAACGCGTGGGAGGAATCAACCACGTGGTATGAACCAAACGCGTGTAATGTAAGGCAAACACGTGGACCAAGGTCAAACGCGTGTGATCTCCCAAACTCGTGAAGGAAAATCCAAACGCGTGGTGTGAACCAAACGCGTGAAGAACCAAACGCGTGGTGTGAACCAAACGCGTGTAATGTAAGGCAAACACGTGACCAAGGTCAAACGCGTGTGGTCTCCCAAACTCGTGAAGGAAAATCCAAACGCGTGGTGTGAACCAAACGCGTGGGAATTAGGTCAAACACGTGGACAAAGGTCAAACGCGTGTAGTCACCCAAACTCGTGGTGTGAACCAAACGCGTGGTGTCAAACTCGTGAAGGAAACCAAACGCGTGGTATGAACCAAACGCGTGTAATGTAAGGCAAACACGTGACCAAGGTCAAACGCGTGTGGTCTCCCAAACTCGTGAAGGAAAAACCAAACGCGTGTAATGTAAGGCAAACACGTGACCAAGGTCAAACGCGTGTGGTCTCCCAAACTCGTGAAGGAAAACCAAACGCGTGTAATGTAAGGCAAACACGTGGACCAAGGTCAAACGCGTGTGGTCTCCCAAACTCGTGAAGGAAAATCCAAACGCGTGGTGTGAACCAAACGCGTGGGAATTAGGTCAAACACGTGGACAAAGGTCAAACGCGTGTAGTAACCAAACTCGTGGTGACCAAACGCGTGTAGTACCCAAACTCGTGAAGGAACCAAACGCGTGGTGTGAACCAAACGCGTGTAATGTAAGGCAAACACGTGGACCAAGGTCAAACGCGTGTGATCTCCCAAACTCGTGAAGGAAAATCCAAACGCGTGTTCATTAGGTCAACCACGTGGTATAAAACCAAACGCGTGTAATGTAAGGCAAACACGTGGACCAAGGTCAAACGCGTGTGGTCTCCCAAACTTGTGAAGGAAAATCCAAACGCGTGGTGTGAACCAAACGCGTGGGAATTAGGTCAAACACGTGGAAAGGTCAAACGCGGTTCAAACGCGTGTAGTACCCAAACTCGTGAAGGAACCAAACGCGTGGTGTGAACCAAACGCGTGTAATGTAAGGCAAACACGTGGACCAAGGTCAAACGCGTGTGGTCTCCCAAACTCGTGAAGGAAAAACCAAACGCGTGGTGTGAACCAAACGCGTGTAATGTAAGGCAAACACGTGGACCAAGGTCAAACGCGTGTGATCTCCCAAACTCGTGAAGGAAAAACCAAACGCGTGTAATGTAAGGCAAACACGTGGACCAAGGTCAAACGCGTGTGATCTCCCAAACTCGTGAAGGAAAATCCAAACGCGTGGTGTGAACCAAACGCGTGAAGGTGAAACTCCAAACGCGTGGGACCAAACGCGTGTTCATTAGGTCAACCACGTGGTATAAAACCAAACGCGTGTAATGTAAGGCAAACACGTGAACAAAGGTCAAACGCGTGTGGTCTCCCTCCAAACGCGTGGGTGAAATCCAAACGCGTGGTGTGAACCAAACGCGTGGGTGAAGTCCAAACGCGTGTGTGACACCAAACACGTGAAGGAAGTCCAAACGCGTGGTGTGAACCAAACGCGTGTAGTACCCAAACTCGTGAAGGAAAAACCAAACGCGTGGTGTGAACCAAACGCGTGTAATGTAAGGCAAACACGTGGACCAAGGTCAAACGCGTGTGGTCTCCCAAACTCGTGAAGGAAATCCAAACGCGTGGTGTGAACCAAACGCGTGGGAATTAGGTCAAACACGTGGACAAAGGTCAAACGCGTGTAGTCACCCAAACTCGTGAAGGGAAATTCAAACGCGTGGTGTGAACCAAACGCGTGGTGAAGCCAAACACGTGGTGTGAACCAAACGCGTGGTGTGAACCAAACGCGTGGTGTGAACCAAACGCGTGGTGTGAACCAAACGCGTGTGTGAACCAAACGCGTGGTTGAACCAAACGCGTGTGTGAACCAAACGCGTTAAAAGAAACTCATCAATGCATCAAAATCAACAGATAACATTATTTTAAGCGTGCAAAGAAAGTATCGAAATGAAAACCTAAGGTCAGTCAAGTATCATCGTCAAGCATATCTTTTCACCACAAAACAAATTCTTGAATCGATCGGTCCCCAGCACTTTCACCAAAAACAAATTGAAATCTCAAAAATATATCAAACTAATCTTGACTATATTTTGACGTTTCCAAAGAAATCAGAAAGATTATTTCCTAAACTTAAACAAATTAATGTCCATATCAGAAAACAATCTTTTAACATAATACTTCAAGCAATAAAGACTCATATAATCCAGTTAAGGACCATATAGCTGAACAATAGAATCATTAGATGCTCATCAACTCTCTCGTGCAATAAGAACTGGTTTTGACACAACAACTTGACACATAAGATTTTAAGTACAAAAATAAAGGTAAAAATAAAATAAAATAAAATAAAATAAAATAAAAATAAAAAATAAAAAAAACAAAATAAAATAAAATAAAATAAAAATAAAATAAAATAAAAATAAAATAAAATAAAAAAAATAAAATAAAATAAAAATAAAATAAAATAAAATAAAATAAAATAAAATAAAAATAAAATAAAATAAAAATAAAATAAAATAAAAATAAAATAAAATAAAAATAAAATAAAATAAAATAAAATAAAAATAAAATAAAATAAAAATAAAATAAAATAAAAATAAAATAAAATAAAATAAAATAAAAAAAATAAAATAAAATAAAAATAAAATAAAATAAAAATAAAATAAAATAAAAATAAAATAAAATAAAATAAAATAAAAATAAAATAAAATAAAAATAAAATAAAATAAAATAAAAATAAAATAAAATAAAATAAAAATAAAATAAAATAAAATAAAAATAAAATAAAATAAAATAAAATAAAATAAAAATAAAATAAAATAAAATAAAATAAAATAAAAATAAAATAAAATAAAAATAAAATAAAATAAAAATAAAATAAAATAAAATAAAATAAAATAAAAATAAAATAAAATAAAAATAAAATAAAATAAAATAAAAATAAAATAAAATAAAAATAAAATAAAATAAAATAAAATAAAAATAAAATAAAATAAAATAAAATAAAAATAAAATAAAATAAAATAAAAATAAAATAAAATAAAAATAAAATAAAATAAAAATAAAATAAAATAAAAATAAAATAAAATAAAAATAAAATAAAATAAAAATAAAATAAAATAAAAATAAAATAAAATAAAATAAAATAAAATAAAATAAAATAAAATAAAATAAAATAAAAATAAAATAAAATAAAATAAAAATAAAATAAAATAAAAATAAAATAAAATAAAATAAAAATAAAATAAAATAAAAATAAAATAAAATAAAATAAAATAAAATAAAATAAAATAAAAATAAAATAAAATAAAATAAAATAAAATAAAAATAAAATAAAATAAAATAAAATAAAATAAAATAAAATAAAAATAAAATAAAATAAAATAAAATAAAAATAAAATAAAATAAAAATAAAATAAAATAAAAATAAAATAAAATAAAATAAAAATAAAAATAAAATAAAATAAAATAAAAATAAAAATAAAATAAAATAAAACACTCACTTCTAATCGTCTTAGAGCATCAACTTAAAACTCTATCTTATTTATTTTTGTTTTTCTGATTTTTCAATTTTTATGATTTTTCTGACACTAAGAACTCTTTTTGTATTTTTATGACTCTAGCTATTTACAGACTTAAATTAGACACAAATAAAATAACATAAAATATACAAAAATAGTTCTTTGAGAGAGCTAATATGAATCAGCATTCTTCATACCATTTAGAAGAATCAGCTTGTCAAAGCGAGTCTTATCAAATGCTTTAGTATACAAATCAGCTAGATTATCATCAGTTATAACTTTTTCCAAATGAATTAACTTCTTTTGGGCACAGTCACGCAAAAATGATGTCTAATGTCAATATGCTTGGTGACTTTATGCAAGACAGGATTATTAGTTATATCTATAGCTGACTTATTATCAATCTTAATAGGGGTATCAAGAAAATCCATACCGTAGTCTCGAAGTTGTTGCTGAATCCACAATACCTGGGAACAGCAGCTTCCAGCAGCCATGTATTCTGCCTCACAAGAAGACTGAGCTACAGATGTCTGCTTCTTACATTGCCACGATACAAGTCTCCCTCCTAAGAATTGACATCCGCCAGTTGTAGACTTCCTATCATTGTTACAACCTCCATAATCCGAATCAGTGTATGCAACAAACTCAAACGTTCCTCCCAACGGATACCATAGACCAAGTCCTTGGGTTCCCTTTAAATATCTGAGGATCCGTTTTGCAGCCGTTAAATGTGACTCTTTCGGATTTGCTTGAAATCTAGCACACAGACAAACAGCAAACATGATATCTGGACGCGAAGCAGTTAAATACATCAATGAGCCGATGATCGCCCGATAATAAGTAGCATCCACAAGTGTATCTTTAGGATTAGGAACTCCTAAACCATGATTCAACTGAATAGGAGTACCATAAGTCTTGGACTCTAACATTTGAAACCTTTCCAAGATGTCATTGACATACTTAGTCTGGTGAATGAAAAAGCCATCTTTTCGTTGATCAACTTGCAGTCCGAGGAAAAATTTTAATTCCCCCATAGCACTCATTTCAAATTCCTTCTTCATACTCATTTCAAAATCCTTGCACATCTTAATGTTAGATGAACCAAAAATGATATCATCCACATAAACTTGCACAATTATATAATCTTGCTTCTGCCATTTGATAAACAATGTGCTGTCTATCGATCCTCTTGTAAATCCACTCGTCAACAAGTGTGATGACAATTTCTCATACCACACTCTTGGTGCTTGGTGTAATCCATAAAGTGCCTTATCCAGTCGATATGCCCTTCTTGGATAATTTGGGTCTTCAAACCCCGGTGGTTGACGAACGTACACTTCTTCCTTAACTTCTCCATACAAGAAGGCACTCTTCACATCCAACTGATACACCTTTATTCCTTTGAAACTTGCATAAGCTAAAAATAGTCTTATAGCTTCAATCCGAGCAACTGGTGCAAAAGTTTCATTGTAGTCATAACCTTCTCGCTGTGCAAAACCCTGAACAACTAGACGTGCCTTGTTTCTTGTAACAATCCCTTTGTCATCTCGTTTGCATTTAAATACCCAACGAGTTCCAATCGGTTCGATACCTCTAGGCACATCAACTAATTCCCATACTCCAAGTTTTTCAAATTGAGACAATTCTTCTTGCATAGCCTCAACCCAAAACGGATCTTGAAGTGCTATCTTAACATTCTTGGGTTCTTCTTGTGAAATAAAACATGAGTATAGACACTCAGTTATTAAACCTGTATCCTTCACTTCACAAAATAAACTAGTCATCTCCTTATTTAACTGATTTCTAGTTCGAACAGATGCTGAAACATCACCAAGAATATTTTCAACTGGATGATCTTTAGTTGCTCTATGTTGAGGAGTTTTGTGACCTGGAAAATCATCACCCATATTCGGAACAATTTGGGTGGGAGACTCTCCATCAGCCTCAGAAGCTGAAGAAGAAGATGAGTCAAGCGGGTCATCATCTGGTAGTGGAATATTAGTTGGATCACTTGAATCACTGGATTGACCCACCTCAGTTGTAGGAACAACTCTGGTTGGAGGTACATCAGCAGTAGTAGGTGCAACAGGAGCAGCCTCAGAATCATAATTCAAGTGATCTCTAACAATAACAACATCTTCATCAATAGGAGTACCAGGAAAAGAGATTGGACCCTTAAGTGAAGTAAACACACTATCATAAGCAAAGCTTGACTCAGAACCAGCATGAGCAGCCGGTTTATAACTTACAATCACGACATTAGTACCAAGATCGACTCTACCAGTCTGCGAATTGAAAACCCGACGAATGGGAGTTCCCGGTTTATATCCAAGAAAGAAACCTTCTTCAACTTTAGAATTAAACTTTGGTTGAGGAGAAGTTTTCAGAAAAGTACAAGGAACACCAAACGGTTCCAATCCAGACAAATCAGGTTTTCGTTTGTTGAGAAGTTCATAACAAGTCTTATTAAACCTTTTAACAGTCAGCACCCGATTTAACACATGACAAGCTGTGTTCACAGCTTCCGCCCAAAACATAGTCGGTAGCCCTGAATCAGCAAGCATAGTTCTGGCAGTCTCGATCAAGGTCCTATTCTTTCTCTCAGCAACTCCATTTTGCTGAGGTTCATATGGAGCACTAAATTGATGTTGGATTCCTTTAGACAAACAGAAAACATCCATCACCGAATTTTTAAACTCCGTGCCATTGTCACTCCTGATTCGTTTGATCTTTGTGTTGTAGAGATTCTCAGCCTCAGTGAAGAAGTTAATCAGAATCTCCGTAGTCTCATCTTTGGTAGCTAAGAAGAAAACCCATGAAAACCTTGAATAATCATCAGTGACAACCAAGCAATAGTACATTCCCCCTCTACTCCTAACATTAACTGGACCAAAGAGATCCATATGTAGTAACTCAAAAGGAGCGGCAATTGAATTTTGTGTCTTAAGCTTGTGAGGCTTTTTCTGTTGTTTGCCTTTCAAGCATGGAACACATCTATCTTCTAACTCAAACTTCTTTTTAGGAACACCTTGAACCAGATCATTCTTTACAATGTAATTCATCTTCCGGAAATGTAGATGTCCCATTCTTCTATGCCATAAGAGAGAGTCACTTTCGCTTGCCTTAGACAACAAACAAACTTCCTGCTGCACATTCTTGGTTCCTAACACTAAACCATAAATATCTCTTTTACGAGGAGCAGTCAACAATATCCAATCATCTGGAATAACAAAACCCGGTTTCAAAACGAATGCAGCTTTGTCGTTGAAGAAAACTGAATTTCCTCGGTCACAAATTTGTGATACACTCATCAGATTATGGGTAAGTTCTTCCACGTAATTGACATTCTTCAAAGTAAGTTTTCCATCGACGACATCACCTTGTCCAGTGATTTGTCCGCCCTTGGAACCAGCAAAATTTACATGTGATCCTTGAATATTTACAAAATCAGACAGAAGTCTTCTGTCCCCTGTCATGTGCCTGGAGCAACCGCTATCAAGATACCAAATACTAATAGGAATTGGTGGTAGCCCCTGCACATGAAACAAAAATGGATCAGTTATCAAGGACAACCCAAGCCTTGATAGACTTGGGTTTACCATTCTCGTCCTTAACAAGCATTTCAGTCCAATATCCATTGCTCCCAATAGGTGCCTTGGATGATTGCTGAACATGCTTTAAAGGTATATTCTCAACCCTTGATTGAGACCTGTTAGGGGAAAATGGTCTATTAAAGAATGGTCTATTAAAGAATGGTCTATTAGAATGGTCTATTAAAAATGGTCTATTAAAGAATGGTCTATTCACTTGTGGAACACGAGATGTGTTACGGTCATGGTAATTCTGTCGATGATGCCCTGAATTAGCATTTTGTGATGATTGACCAGATCTATTTCTAGGGGAAATATATCTTGGAGAATCATTTCTTTTAGCCACAGGTGGAACAAATTTCCATAAGCTTGATTACCCATCCCATTAGAACTACTTGACCCTATCTGTTGTTTACCATTTCTTCGCTCAAAAGAAACATGAGAATTAGGGGATGATCCTCTACTTGGATTTGACTTAGCAGGAGAAACAGACTGTCTAGAGGACTTTCTAATTCTGTTGGGGCAACAACTATACACATGTCCCTTTTCATAGCAAGCAAAACAAGATCGTTGTGTTGACTTACTAGAAGATTGTTGAGCTAATGGTTTAGATGGAGGGGTATTCAAGATATTCTTAATCTCCTGAGTTGCTATCTCTTCCACAGTAGGAGCCTTAGTCTCAGAAGTTGAGAATGGTTTGGTGACACTAGGTTCAGATTCAGGAGCCTTAGTCTCAACAGTTGCTATCAATTCAGGTTCAGTAACATACTTAACCTCAGTTGAATCAGTCTGAATTCCTTTCTTGACAAACTTCTTATTTAGCTGTGGTATATCATGGTTTTTGGTCCTCAGTTGTCTAGGAATGAATTTAGGTTTCTTAGGTTCAGTGGAGACGGATGGCTTAGGATAGTCAGTAAGCACTGGTTTAGAAGGATCAGACTCAGCCAAATCTGGATAAACAGGGTCTAAGTTGTTGTTAAAAGGAGGTCTCACATCAGTGTAATCAGCTCCTAGTCCTGTTTTATCCTTAGGATGTCTAGGTTTACCTAAGGAAGCTATCAGATCACTTCCTCTCCATTTAGATAAAGTAGTCTCATGTGTAGTAATGATAACCCTAGCATCGGCCAAATCCTTCTCTTTCTTACCGATCTCACTAGAAAGAAAAACTATCTTCTCATTTGCTAGATTTTCTCTAAAAATTGATTCTTTTAGTTTGTCTTTTAAGGCAGCATTATCATTTTCAAGTGACTTAATCCTGCTCTTAAATTGACGTTCTTGATCAAGTAAAGCACTATTCTTAGAGAAAAATGAACTACGTTCCTTACTCATAGTTTCATAGCTAGCAACTAACTCTAAAGACTTGGATGAGGCAATACTATGTTGTTGCATTAAATCTTTAACAAACATACAAATACGATGAACAGTCAAATAAGAAAAAGTTACCTGTTTCTCTCGATCATCGCAGTCAGCCATATATGCAACAAAGTCTGATATTGTCATACCTTCAGGAATAGTAAAATCATCAGCTTCTGTAGAAATAGCCTTATCCAATTTTGCATTTGAGCTCATTGATTGATTATCACTCTGGCTGCTAGTCTTCTCAGTAGATTCATCGATCTTCTTATCAGCCTTTTGAAGCTTCACTGCTTCAGCTGCATCCTTTTCATCATCAGAAACCTTTAATGCAGCTTCAGTAGCAGCAGCCTCTTCACTAGTATAAAGAGCATAATCAAACGCAGCACCTCCGTCATCAATCACATTAGCTGCTTCATCATAAATCTCAGCTAGCAACGCATTTTCAGGTTCATTCTCCTTTGTCCAAAGGTAAGTACCATCTTCCTGTCTTGCCACCATGGCATTTTCAGGATTTTGAACTTGATTTTCTGTAGGAAGTTCCTGAATGATCATTCCATCATGCTCTATAGCTTTGGTTGATTTGATTTGACTTCCAGCTTGCACACCTCCCTGATTGTAATTCTGACGATTAGCTGTAGAATTATCAAAACGCTTTGGTCTTTGACATTCCTTAGCAAAGTGACCAAAACCATCACAATTATAACACTTAACCTTTGACTTATCGAATCCTCTATTCTTGTCAGATGCAAGATTTCTACCAGTACGTTGCATAAAACGACGAGCCTTTATAGTGAGCATAGCCATTTGCCACTTCAAGTCCATTTCCTCTAAATCATCAGGATCAACTTGTTCATAATCTTTATCAATCAAACTTGGATCTGAAATTTTGCCATTGATAAATGCCTCATGAGCAGAACACATTGCAGCAAATACTTGCATACGTCCTTCAGCAGATTGCATACTCATTGGCATCGAGCGAACAGTTGCATTACCACTATTTCTTGATCCACTGCTATTCTTAGTTACAGACGAATTGTCATAAACCATGTATCCAGCAATTCCATCAGGATCCATAACAGGATGAATGGTTTCAGTGGACAAAAGAGCAGTAGTTCCACTTCCAGAAGTAGAGGACAATAGATTATCAGTATTAGCATGATAAAGACTCGGATTTTGTTGAAAAACAGAAAGCTCATCTTTTGCTTTACGCTTCATTTCCCTGTTCTTTACTTTTGAGATAATCTCTGCCAAGGTATAAGATTCATAATTTTTCTCTTCTTGAAGACTATGCACGAAATCATTCCATTTGTTTGGCAGAGAATCCAAAAATTTATCCACTAGTTTATTTTGTGTGAAAAACAGAAAGCTCATCTTTTGCTTTACGCTTCATTTCCCTGTTCTTTACTTTTGAGATAATCTCTGCCAAGGTATAAGATTCATAATTTTTCTCTTCTTGAAGACTATGCACGAAATCATTCCATTTGTTTGGCAGAGAATCCAAAAATTTATCCACTAGTTTATTTTGTGTAAATGTAACTCCAAAATATCCCAGTTCAGTAATCAGATGACTAAAACGAGTTATTAAATCATCTAAACTTTCTGATTTCAAACCATTAAAGACTTCATATTGTCTGTTCAACAGTTTGATTCTTCCCTTTTTCATCAACTCATCACCTTCACAGTATGCATTTAAAGCATCCCACAAACCTTTAGAGGTCTTATGTGCTCCAAGAAGATGAATTGCGTCTCGAGGTAAACACATTTCTAAATTCGACAAGGCCTTTCCTTCAATGGCATATTCTTTCTTCAACGCTTCAGACATATCCCCAATCTTGTATTGGACCTCATTTCCATTAACATCTTCATGAGTTGGCCACTCATATCCTTCAGTAATCATCACCCATTGATTGAAATCAGTAAGGCG
This sequence comes from Erigeron breviscapus, assembly GCA_034093135.1. Lineage (NCBI taxonomy): Eukaryota > Viridiplantae > Streptophyta > Magnoliopsida > Asterales > Asteraceae > Erigeron > Erigeron breviscapus. Next base: position 7,241,295 of record CM067169.1, on the reverse strand, counting down.
AATATAGGATTCAAAGCGTTTTTTCCAACTCCAGAAATTTCAAGTTTTATCAATTTAGGGGGTGAATTTGTACGACCGACTTCATGATCGTGAAGAATTAATGCATTAATGTATTGGGCCTCTTTTGATGAAACTGTAGGAATTCCAGACATCATTGAAACACGACAAAAGAACAAGTAAAGTAAAAGAACAAGTGCACGTGTTTGAGATAAACACGTGATTAGAACAGAATGAAATCACCACGTGTATCACGAGTTTAAAAACACCACGGCTTTAACACAAACAAACGTGTTTAAGACAAACACGTGTTTAGAAGACAAACACGTGTTTAGAAGACAAACACGTGTTTAGAAGACAAACACGTGTTTAGAAGACAAACACGTGTTTAGAAGACAAACACGTGTTTAGAAGACAAACACGTGTTTAGAAGACAAACACGTGTTTAGAAGACAAACACGTGTTTAGAAGACAAACACGTGTTTAGAAGACAAACACGTGTTTAGAAGACAAACACGTGTTTAGAAGACAAACACGTGTTTAGAAGACAAACACGTGTTTAGAAGACAAACACGTGTTTAGAAGACAAACACGTGTTTAGAAGACAAACACGTGTTTAGAAGACAAACACGTGTTAGAAGAACACGGTTTAGAAGACAAACACGTGTTTAAAGACAAACACGTGTTTAGAAGAGGGCTAACACGAGTTTAAAAGATAAACTCGTGTTGAGGTAGGGCACGAGTTTAAAAGATAAACTCGTGTTGAGGTAGGGCACGAGTTTAAAAGTTAAAAACGTGTTAAGGTAGGGCACGAGTTTAAAAACACACCACGGCTTTAACACAAACAAACGTGTTTAAGACAAACACGTGTTTAGAAGACAAACACGTGTTTAGAAGACAAACACGTGTTTAGAAGACAAACACGTGTTTAGAAGACAAACACGTGTTTAGAAGACAAACACGTGTTAGAAGAACACGGCTTTAGGAACGACACACGTGTTTAAAGCAAACACGTGTTTAGAAGAGGGCTAACACGAGTTTAACAAAAAGCAAGGTTAAACACGTGTTACGATGAACAGTTGAACCAAAATTTTGCACGATTTGAAGCAAAATTAAGCCAAACAAAGCGATCTCGAACCTTCAGATTGAAAAATCTAATGGCTCTGATACCACTTGTAGGTCCTTGTGGACTGATCGTCAACGAGAACGCTTATAGTTATGACGAGAGTGCGGAATCCTCTCGTGATAACCTGTTTGGTTAATTAAATTATCGTCTTTCGTTATTAAAATAACCTAAGACCTTAAACGCGCGCGAGCTTACAATTAGACAAGGTTTCGGTGTATTATCTTAATTAACTGTCATTAATTCCGTATTTTTGAGATGTATTTATACTAAGATGTACTAAACGCGTGCTAAGTATGGACCGTGTATATTAAGGCCCATAGTCCATTAACAAACGCGTGTCATTAAGTAAACACGTGAATACCACGTGTTTAGGCAAACTCGTGTTACTGTAGCACACGAGTTTAGGCAAACTCGTGTTACTGTAGCACGAGTTTACATACACTTTATTTTGTCATCTTTTAAGTATACTTTAATACTCAAAACGTGACTAGTTTATCACTTGTATCTGTATGTTATTTATAATCACACTCATACAAGTCGTAAACATTAAACATACCAAAACTCTGATCAATATGTAATCATTCACATATTACAAAACATAACATAAGTCTATGATTACATATTACAAAACATAAACATATACTGATCAAATCGCTGTTGCTGTTGTCAACAGAATCATGCACTTACACTCCAACGGCCACTTAGACTTATGTTCAAAAGGATTCCTTTTCAAAAAAAAAAAAGGATCTTTATTAAACTCGTTTTAATGAGAATACTTGTTGCATTTAGACATTCACCTAAGCATGTATAATGATTCGAGACTTGCCTTATCTAAGGATTATGCTAGTCTAGTAGGATTCCGCTTATACACACTAGAATTGAAATGAATCTAAGATTGGAGGATATTTGTTGATACATGCTACTCTATGCTATAACATGTGAATTTGGGCATGATTTGATTGCAATGTGAAAGCTTGTAGTGTGCAATGTGAAAGTTTGTAATGTGCAATGTGAAAGTTTATAATGTGCAATGTGAAAGTTGTAATGTGCAATGTGAAAGCTTGTAACATCAATGTGAAAGTTTGGAATGTGCAATGTGGAAATTGCGAGATAAATGCATGCGTAAAAGCTTTGTGATTTATGATGCTGAACTTTAAGTAGCATATGCACTTTAAAATAATATGATTACTATGAGGCAAGAAATCATTTTGGAATATGACTTGTTCAAACTATTGGGTGATGAGGTTAATTATTTATGATTGATTTGGAAAGAAAATATAGGCATGACGAGTTGATATGAAATTTCATGGATGACATAGAAATAAGAGCCTATAATCTCTAAGCTTGAGCTATTTGAAACTAGCGCGTGAATATTGCGATGGTTAGGTAGTCATGCCTTACTATTAAGATAATTATTGCACCCTGAGGTTGAGCTAATTGAGGACTAGTGTGTGGATTTAATGATTATATAGTTGTGCCATATTATTGGGATAGTTGTTATTATCTAAGATTTGACTATTGAGAACTAGTATTTGCACGATATGAGGATGATGTGGCTAGTCCTTACTATAAAGATAGATATTGTGTGTCGAGATTTGACCGCTTGAGAACTAGTGATTGTCTCTGAAAAATCCATTATAAATTGGAAATTTCCTAAGTATGAAAGTTGTCATTAAATACCCCTCCGTCATTCGTTCACTTGTGCTCTTTTGAAAATTATCCATCATCATATTTCTTATGACACCGCTACTCAATATTGACATACGACAACGCGATATCATTGGTGGAACATCTTCCCACGAACGTTGGACGATATACTCTAAGAATTGTAGTCCCAAGATATGACGCGACTCAATCCTTTTTAGAAACTACACATAACCTTTGTATTCGATCTGAGATGGTGCGAAACATATGGAAACGCCGAATGAAGTTGGAGACTTGTGAAGGACGAGTGGTATTAAAGCCAAATTACGATTCGACGACGCCGATAGAACACATTCCGATATACATTCTAGACGACACATTCTGGGGATTGTAGCTCCGAAATTTGGTGCGATATCTCTATAATAACACGCGTACACGAACGGTTATCCATATTATCTAACTCGGTGCGGCATATATTGACGTCATTGAAAGTTGGAGTCCATTGGGCAACGAAAGACAAAGAAGTGATTTCTTTAAACCGCGCAAGGAGTCTGATTCGAGCCTTAATGATTCTTTTGTTTTTATAATTCCTATTTCATTCATTCAAAACCAAACTCTATATTCTTGATTATTCAAAGTAATGATCATCACCGTTTCTCTTCAAAGGTTAGTACCCTAACGACGTACAACTCACTCACGCAACACTCTGCAATGGCGAAATCGAGTAACTAGAACCCTGCCCTTGCTGCGACATCAAGGGATGCGAAAGACGTGAGACATCGGCCGTCCATAAGTGAAATACTTGGGATAACTATATAGCATAGAAGATGTTATTGGATCATGTACATAAAGTAGGGCGGAGAAGATATGTGGTATGTAAGTCAAAGTACATGGAAGCACAAGCGAAGAGTATACTAAGCTTTAACTTGGAGAAAGAATTGAAGATCTTCCCTATCTATGTTGATCGACCGAAGGAAAATTGAGCGGCCGACGAAAGGGAGGTCGTGTGACATGAAGGTCACCTTTGGTTAAGTATAAGGACTCCCCTAAAACTTGGAGGAGATCACTAGCAATGCTGGAAAATGAAGGTAATTGGAAGAAGAAAACTAATTAAGGGCCATAAGATATTAGGAGGTGTCGAGTAACCCTCAAGATGGAAGAGTAACAAAAAGGATTCTGAGCTATCCTTTTCTTTTTCAAAACACCAAAGCAAACGGATATTTGCTACATGAAGGAATCAGGAATTTGGCGAATTGAAGATCTTCCCTATCTATGTCGATCGACCGAAGGAAAATTGAGCGGCCGACGAAAGGGAGGTCGTGTGACATGAAGGTCACCTTTGGTTAAGTATAAGGACTCCCCTAAAACTTGGAGGAGATCACTAGCAATGCTGGAAAATGAAGGTAATTGGAAGAAGAAAACTAATTAAGGGCCATAAGATATTAGGAGGTGTCGAGTAACCCTCAAGATGGAAGAGTAACAAAAAGGATTCTGAGCTATCCTTTTCTTTTTCAAAACACCAAAGCAAACGGATATTTGCTACATGAAGGAATCAGGAATTTGGCGAATTGAAGATCTTCCCTATCTATGTCGATCGACCGAAGGAAAATTGAGCGGCCGACGAAAGGGAGGTCGTGTGACATGAAGGTCACCTTTGGTTAAGTATAAGGACTCCCCTAAAACTTGGAGGAGATCACTAGCAATGCTGGAAAATGAAGGTAATTGGAAGAAGAAAACTAA
>CM067169.1:7081788-7231788 GCA_034093135.1 Erigeron breviscapus | reverse complement strand
AAAGGATCCGTATCACCATGATCTGATAAGTACCCTTGAGATAACTGCAAGGACTAGCGACCGCTTGTGTGCTGTTCAAGACGACGATTACTCTAGTTAGAGATGGATTAGAGTGACGAAATGGTAAGGAGTATGGTGACCCATAAGAAAACGAAAGGAAAATGGAGAAAACCGAATGGTTGAGAAAAGGATAAAGTAACCGATGTTTCCCCCTAAGTTATATTATATCACAATTTCTAAGGACATTAGGTTATTGTATTTGAAAAGAAGCTTGTAAGTCCCCTCACACGATGGTTTAACCCACGAGTGTAAAATAACAAGTCACGAGTAGAACTAGAATGGACTAGTATCACTTTAAAATAAATGCACGTATGTAAATCAAGTAATACAAATAATGAAGCAATGAGTAAGTAATTAAAGATAAACACGATGTAGTTTTCAAGTGTATTTTATTTATTGATGTTAAATAAAATACAAGATTGTTGCGGAACCAGAATATTACACCAATGTAAGTATTCTAACAATCTATGAATTACAATGATCTATACTTGATAAATAATCTCTTTAGATCGAAATACTTAAAGTTGTGAAGTACCCCTTTTTGCGATCGAGATTATTTAAGCAAGTTAACAGGAATTACTTAATGTCTTAATGCTTAGTTTTCTTGTTGTGCAAAGAGGTTTATTTATAGACAAAGTTGGTATTGGAAATCCAACTTAGTCATATAAAATATGTTGGAAGCAGTTAAAGGAATTATAATTAATTCCTTTGAAATGCTTAATTCCAACATCCTCTTTGTACGTTTGTCTTTTAGTTTAGTGGACACATGCTTTTGTCCGGACTCGCCTAAATAAAGACAAAGAATATTCCTTGAGAACAGTGTTCAGACTTATAAGGTCTAGAACACTGTTGAGTCTCCAGATGGGAGATCTGGTAAGACCGCCAGTGGGCTCCACTGCTTGCCAGTCTTCTTTCTTCAGACTTCAGTCTTCGACCTCAGTGAGAATGTCTTCAGTAGAAATGATCTCGTCTGGAGAGAAGTCCAGTGAGCCAATCTGGTGGACACCAGATTCCTGTACAAGTAAATAGCTCACTGGTCTTCACATAATTTCTGGACAAATCTTCAGTATCGCTCCAGTCGTTGCGTCTGGAGAGGGTCCAGTGAATCTGGACCTAACAAATTCCCCCTATTTGTTTAGAAATTATGCAAGGGTTTTCCAGCTTCTATCTATACATTTTGTGTGCTTGAAAACCCTTAATTTAACTAAGTCTAAAGAAAATTTTAAATTACTGGAGAACACTTTATATATCATTAGTGTTCCAGTTTTATCCTTTACGTTCTATCTTAGACTTATTCTGATCACTTACTTGTGAATCAAAAATTGCAACTATATATACATACATCAACTGATAGAAAGTTACAATTTTTATCAAACAAAATAAATTACAAACAAGTAAATGACAAAGAGTTAGGCCCTTTTCTTTGATGTCTGCCCTGGTGCTTCTACAGTGGCCTTCCTCTTGGCTGTTGGTGAGGATGGAGAAGATTCTGGTGCCCTTAATCCCAAAGCAACTTCCAACTGATGCTTCCTTTTAAACATATTCTCCACCCTCTTCAGAAATGCCTTGACATCTTGGGATATATCAGTTTTTCCCTTGAATGTCAGGCTATTTCTCTAAGTTCAGACCAACCAAAAACTTTGACCAAGGTATTCTTCCTTTCATCAACAAAATTACCTTCCCTGATCAACTTTACCTCAAACCTGCTCATCTGCTCATGGTTTTCTGCCAGTTTTATCTCAGCCCCTATTATCCTTCTGACATCAGCCCTGAATGCCATCATTTCTTCATACTTGGCCTTCAGTTTTGCCAATCGAATTTCTTCTTCAACTTCCCTGGATGCCCTTCTCTGTTCAGCAGCAATTTGAATTTCTTCACGATTAATCTTCAGTGAAGTATCCATGGGAATGAAAGTAGTAAGATCTGCATTTTTGAGTGCCTTCAATTGCTTGGCAGAAAGTTTGGGCAAGCCTTTTATCTTTTTCCTGTACTCAACCTCCAGGGCTGCAGCATTCATTCTGATCCTTTTCTGAAGATCCCGAAGTTCTTCAGTCCTTTGCCTAATCAATTCAACCACACTAACACCAAAGGTTACTGCATCATACGTTTGTTCTTCACAAGAGTACCTGGATCTAAGATGGACATCATTCAAGTGTTTCAAGCATTCATGTACTCTAGGATCATCTTTCATCTTTTTATAACATCGATGTGAATGCCCAGTCGACCAGCATTATATGAGTCCAGAGTCCCATGACTGGCCATCTCATGATGATGGGCCAGTAGATCTTCCATTTGTTTTCTCTTGAAGATGTCTATCAATATACTTTCTTGTTCCAGTCTCTTTTGAGTATCAACATCAGCAGTGGCAGACTCCTCATCCTCTTCTATCTCATCTCCAGACACCACATGTTTCTTTCTTTTCAGGACTTTTGAGTACTTGTGATGTCTGGGAATTCTTCAAACTGTGGCTCACTGGCACTGGTACCAGCAGCCTCTTCTTGTTCACTGGCTTCAGTACCAGTAATTTGTCTATGAGGCACAATAGATGCAGTGCCAACCTTCTTCTTCAAGTCTCTGACCTTTACAATTTCAGTTTCAATTGGTGCCTTCATTCTTTTATGAACAACTCCAGATTCTTCCCCCTTGGAAGCATCACCAGCTTGCTGGAGGTGATTCCAGACTTTATCAAGAGTATGACGGTCAGTTTCACCAAAGGTTCGACCGGCAACTGGAGTTGTGGAGTTGACAGTATGCCTTAATTTTTCGACTTCCTTTTTGATATAATCTACTTCCTTAGGCAAGTCTTTGGGCATATCATCTTCAATCTTTTTCAGAATTTGTGGGAGAATACATCTTGGAGACTTCTGGTGACTGATCCAGAAATCTCATCAGTGATCTCCTTTAACACATCTCCCCTGATCCTCCTAATACAGGCCTCACTGATGCTTGTGACAACTTCAGTCTGGTCAAGAGTTGGCCTACCCTCCAGACTGCTAACCCTGGTAGTCAACTTCTGGAGCTCTTCAGTTAGATTTGCCAGTGGTTGAGCAACACCAGATTCAATGGTAGTCTGAACAGAACTTACAATCTTTTCTTCCAGACCCTGGACTGCCACTTTAATATTTTCTGAGTTTTGGTTTGTGGCCAGTACCAGTTCTTCCAACTTATCGAACACAAGTTTTTCATTTCCAGCAAACATATTTATTTCTGAAGCAAAATTATTTGATAATAGCGACTTAAAATCAGAAATGACCTGTGATGAGGACTGGAGGGATCTCTCCAGGTCCGCCACCTTTCTCAAAAGGCCTTGGACCTCGGTGGAAGAAGAAGTGGAGAGATCACCTGGAGGAGCACGATCTGAAACCATTCTGGTTACCAGAGGAACTTGTGCCTGGACTCTTTCAGTAGGGGCTTCAGTTGGTGGATTGAAGTATGAAGAGTTTTGTGGAATCGAAGGTGGTGGTGGTGGTGGATTTGATGATTCAGGTGGTGGATTGACTTGTTCTGGTGGTGGAGATGATGATTCTGGTGGTGGATTGACTTGTTCTGGTGGTGGAGATGGAATATTTTGAGGTTCTGGAGGTGGTGGCATTTCTGGTGAATTCTGTACTTGTATATCTTCATCATCACCTAAAAAGCTCATGTCCATATCAAAATTTGTACCTGGTGACATGGGAGACTCATCTTCCCAGTCAAAATCTTGATCAACCATTCTCTGCTCACCAAGTTCAAAAGTTTCATCCAGTTGAGCCTCATGCTCAACATCCTGAACCTGTTCACTTACACTTTCTTGCTCATCAGTTTGAGCCTGCTCAACAACTTGTTCAACAATGGGCGTGCTATCTGCAGCCCTAGTATCACCAGCAACTCTGGTGTCTTCACCAGTTCTTTCTTCCACAACGTTTTCTGGAGGAGCATTCAATTGCAACACCTGCCAGCCTAAGACGTCTTCTTGGTCTGGTAGAAGGGTTTGATACAACAGCTTGTACCAGTGGTTGATCAGGAGCCACTTGGGTTAATGGTTGCACCATATAACCTGGATCTCATCAGATCCTTCACCTTGATCCACACCTGGAGCCTCTTCCAGGTTTATCCTTTCATCATTCCCCCTTTCCACATTATTCCTCTGAAGGGTGAGCATGGCCTGAGGAATATCTACCTCATTTTGTCTAGATTTCAGATTGGCCAAGTCACGCATGTACTCACTCAAAGAGAAGTGAGTGGTATCGAAGTCATACTGGTTCCCCAAGGCTCTTTTAAAAATAAGGGACAGAAAGCGAATATATGGAATGTGAGGTTTTCTGCCTCTCACCTTCAGACGCTCTACCAGATCGTCAAAGAAAATCTGTGCAAAATCAACTCTATATCCGAACCACAAACAGTATGCAATCAACAAATGGGTTTGATTAATTTGATCTAAACCCCCAGAGCTTCCACCCAAACACTCAACTAAGTGAGTAAAGAAGTATCTCCATGAGTCTGTTAACTTACTCATGTAGATGGTACCTTTCCTGGATAACTGACCAGTATTATCCAAAATATCAGAGTGGCCCATCAATCTACAAACCTCCCTTGTATTGATGCCAGTTGGGAGATCAACAGCTATCTCATTCTCATCAAAATAGTTCAATTGAAGAATTTCTCTAAGGGTGTCAACGTTTAGAGAAAACGATCTGGTTCCTTGTTTTAAAGTCCAGGAAATTGATGAAGTTGATTCATCATACTCTGCCGTGTACCAGAATTCACACAAATATTCATGGTACATTCTGTTTGGATTTAGGGTTAGGGCACCATAAAGAGGGCAGGAGAGAAAAAAGGTGTTCAGTCTCCCAATTATCGATTGAGGTTCATGGGTATTGGCAAGAGTAAGTCTAGCCATCCAGTTGTTCATGTTTATGCGGATGGCATCCGCTCTGAGAGTGATTTCAGGGGTCTCAGCCTTTTTAACAGCTTCAACTGGATCATATGGACCCGATAACAGATTCTTTGGAGAGTTTGATTGTCTTGGAGCCATTCGAATGTTTGGTAGAGAAAAATGAAAATGAAACTGAAATAAGGGTTGTTTGAGTGATGATTGGTAATGAATGAAGAAGATGAATAAATGAAGGAATTTTGGGAGTAAATGATTTTCGAAGTGAAGTAAAAGTGAAATTGATTTGGGTATTTATAGAGGAGAGAGATCATGGAAATGATTTTGAAAAGTTTAATTAATAAATTAATAAACTTGTTTAATTCAAAATTATTCAAAATAATTTTGATCTGTTTTTCAAATCCGTATATAATCTCATCACATCACACATAAATGCATGACGGTTTTGTCGGCCCACAAAAATAACCAACTTGCACTTTTTGTCTTCCCAAGGTAAAAATACCATCATTTATTTTGAAAAATGTAATGCCACGTGGGATAAACAGTAACTGTCCATTCAAAAGTTTTGCCACGTGGTACACACGAGAACCAAGTATTAAAAAAATATTATGTTAGTTTTACCACGACTCATTTCAAAATATATACATTGATGGTACACTGGAGAGACTCTCCAGTATAGTACCAGTTCCAATTTTAAAGGCCATACTGGTAGTCTCAAACATGCACATCAACTAGTTCAGACAAATGAGAGGGACACATTTACAAGACACCAGTGAAAAAGTTTTGTCCAGTGAGAAAATAAATTAATAAATTCCCCCTGAAATTAACACATTTAAGGACACAATATTTGGTCTGAGTCTTTCCCCCTGGAATGGTGATCCATAAATCTATCAAGGCAAAGATAGTATCACAAAGGCGTTCATGGCAGGATTCCTAGATTAAGGGTTCAACATTCCCAACTCACCAACAAGATATTCAAATGTTTTTACATCCAGTGGTTTTGTAAAAATGTCAGCGAGTTGTTTGTCAGTGGGAATAAAGTGGAGTTCAACTTTTCCTTTCATAATATTATCACGAATGAAATGATACCTGAGATCAATGTGCTTGGTTTTTGAGTGCATGACTGGATTGTTTGAGATAGCAATGGCACTGGTATTATCACAAAATATTGGAGTTTTTGAATACTTAATACCATAATCAAGCAACTGGTTCTTCATCCAGAGTATCTGAGCACAACAACTGGCTGCAGATACATATTCAGCTTCAGCAGTGGATAGCGAAACTGAAGTTTGCTTCTTACTGGTCCAGCTGACCAATTTGCCACCAAGGAAATGACATCCACCAGTAGTGGATTTCCTGTCTATCTTACAACCTGCATGATCTGAATCTGAATAACCCATTAGATCCATGCCTGAGCCTTTGGGATACCAAAGGCCCAAACTGGGGACACCTTTAAGATACTTCAGTATGCGCTTTACAGCCAGCATATGAGATTCTTTTGGGTTAGACTGATATCTGGCACATAAACATGTTGCAAACATAATATCTGGTCTACTGGCAGTTAAATACATCAGTGAACCAATCATGCCTCTATAGACAGTGACGTTCACTGGTTTTCCATCAGGATCTGAGTCCAGTGTCAGTGGTGCAGAAATTGGAGTGGGTTTAGATGGTGAAGAGTTCATATCAAATTTCTTTAAAAGATCTCTAACATATTTTTCTTGATTAATAAAAATTCCATCTTTATTTTGTTTAATCTGGAGTCCTAGAAAATATGTTAATTCACCCATTAAACTCATTTCATATTCTTTAGACATGATTTTGGAAAATTTCTCACACATGTTTTCATCAGTAGACCCAAAAATTATATCATCAACATAGATTTGTACCAGTAAGATATTACCTTGTTCATGAAGAATAAATAAGGTATTGTCAATTGCACCTCTTTGAAAGCCATTTTTCAATAGATGTTTAGTCAGAGTATCATACCAGGCCCGTGGAGCTTGTCTGAGACCATAAAGTGCTTTGTCCAGACGATATACCCAGTGGGGATGTTTTTCATCAATGAAGCCTGGTGGTTGCTTGACATAAACTTCTTCTTCTAGTTTTCCATTCAAAAATGCACTTTTTACATCCATCTGGTAGACCTTGAACTGATGATGAGCAGCAAATGCTAAGAAAATTCTGATCGCTTCAAGTCTAGCCACTGGAGCAAATGATTCATCAAAATCAACATCTGACTGGCAGTACCCTTGTGCTACCAGTCTGGCCTTGTTTCTGATAACATGACCGTCTTCATCTACCTTATTTCTGTAGACCCATCTGGTTCCAATTGGTTCTTTCTTACCAACTGGGAAAGGAACCAGGTACCATACCTTGTTCCTTTCGAACTGGTGAAGCTCTTCTTGCATAGCAGTCACCCAGCTTGGATCTTCCATAGCCTCGTCAATCTTCTTTGGTTCTATCAGTGATAAGAAGCTGACAAACAAACATTGTTCACTGGAGGCTCGTCTGGTCTGAACCCCTCTACTGGAGTCACCTATGATCTGATCAATAGGATGAGCTTTTGTCCATTTAGAGTAATGACCAGGATTTTGACTAACAACAATATCAGTGCAAGAATTCAGTTGAGTTTTATCTGGTGAAGGATCTTCCCAGACAAGTTCACAATCTTCATCTGAATCAATTAGATCACGATTTGCATCATGAAATTCATCAGTTGAAGACATTCCTTGAACTACTGGTATATTTTCAACTGAAACTGATACTGGGGGAGTAGTACGAACATCTGTTCCAATAATAAGTTCAGAGGGTAGTTTGAAACTTATTGAAGGATAGAAAGGTATACTACTGGAGGATTTCTTCAGTTGATCTGGTTCCAAGTCAAGATGACTGGAAACTTCTTCAGGTGAATCTTTATTGTAGTTGATAAGATCAGATTCACAGAAGACAATTGGATTTACTGGGGGAGAATCAAGGTCTGGCTTTTTGTTAATTGCTTTATTTGATTCGTCGAAAGTAACATGTATGGACTCATGAACCTTTTCCAGTCTTTTGTTAAAGACTCTGAAGGCCTTGCGAATGGCTGAATATCCTAAGAAATATCCCTCATCAGCTTTGGCATCAAATTTGCCTAGCTGACTGGAGTCGTTCAGGATGTACACTGGACATCCGAAAACATGAAAATAACCAATATTTGGTTTTCTTTTTCTTAATATTTCATAGGCCGTCTTCTTATGTCGCTTCACATAAACTGACCTGTTCTGGGTGTAGCAAGCAGTTGCAATTGCTTCAGCCCAGAAACTGGTGGGAAGACCAGATTCAGCAAGCATACTTCTGGCAGCTTCTATCAACGTTCTATTCTTTCTTTCTACTACTCCATTCTGCTCTGGAGTACGTGCTGATGAGAAGTTCTGAGAGATGCCAGTGTCAGTACAAAATTTCTCCAGAGTTGTATTCTGGAATTCTGTTCCATTGTCACTTCGTAACTGACACACTTTTCGCTTGTGTTTGAGCTCAATTTGCTTGATGAGAGCAATAATTTCAGCAGCAGCTTCACCTTTAGACCTGAGAAAGATTACCCAACAAAATCTGGAGAATTCATCAACAATCACCAGGGTAAATCTTTTACCAGCACGAGTCTGAACATTCACTGGACCAAATAGATCCATATGAAGCATATGAAGTGGTTCAGATATGCTGAAATTCTGCTTGGTCTTGAAACTGGCACGTTTCTGTTTTCCCATCTCACATCCTGGACATGGCCTTTCCTTTTTGAAGGAAACTGAAGGTATTCCATCTGCTAGTTGTTTTCTGGACAACTTATTAATATTTTTGAAATTTAAATGGGATAACCTTTTGTGCCATAACCAGTTTATGTCTTCATCAGCTTGAGTATAGAAACACTGCTCATCTGGAGAGCTTTCCATATCCATAACATACACATTTCCTTTCCTGGGAGCAATTAATACTACCTTCCAGTCCTTGTTGAATACGATGCCCTGAGAAATATTGAACAAAACTTGATAGCCATCGTCACACAGTTGGCTCACACTTATCAGGTTGTATTTCAAACCATTTACGTAAGCCACCCGTCTGAACTTGACTTGTCCATTGTTCAGAACACCATACCCCTCAGTTTTTCCACAACCATCATTACCAAAAGTAATGGAGGGTCCATCAGAAATAATGAACTCCTCCAGCAGGGTCTTACATCCGGTCATAGTCCTGCCAGCAGCACTGTCAAGATACCAGATATGCTTCTTTCGATCGCCCTGCACATTCACCAGATGCATTAGTTAGTTTTGGGAACCCATCGACTGATGGGTTCTCTGGATCCTCCCTTATGGATCCCTGGGGGTATCTGGTTAAGTTCACTTTCTTCAACAGTAGTATTTTTTGAAAATACTACTGGAGATGACAGTTTTGAAACCTTTTTGTTTTTCTTTGCAAGAGAAGCATCTTTATCTTTCTTTGAAAAAGGTTTTGGATTTTGTTTAGGAGTAAAAGAAGTTCCTTCAAAATTGTTTAATCTTGCATTACAACTTTGAACTTGACGAGCCAGTAAATGAAACTGACTTTCTATCCTTAACAAAATGTTATCATCAGATGACACCTTAGCCTTTCCAGATGACTGGACATTTGGCTTAGGAAGGGAAGTGTCTTCTTCCTTTGAACTTGGAGTTCTTTTGAAGACGACTGAGGCAAAGATTTATTCTGCTTAACCTTTTTGACTGGAGCAGTCATCTGGGATGCTCCAGTTTTGACCTCAGAGAATTGAACTGGTGATGTGACACTTGTTGTGGGGGTCTTTGGTTCATCATAAATGGTACTGGGTTTGACCTTGTCTGGTAATCGGTCAATGACTGGAATCAAAGCAGCAACATGGGTATTTCCATCCAGATAAGCACGTTTTTGTGATGGAAATTGATTGATTCCAGCATCATATGGCTTTCTTGTTTCTAGCCATGATTTAATGACCTGTTTTTCCTTTTCTAAAATAATTTCAAGGTCAAGTTTTTCTTGTACCAGTTGTTCAGTGACCAAAACTTGTGCTTTAAAAGCCAGTTCAATATCCTGGAGTTCTTTTAATTTTGATTTCAAAATGGATATTTCAGAAAAGTCTGTTTCAAAATTGGTGGACATTTCAGCTCTAACAGTTTCAACATAGATTAAATCAGAATTAAGAACTTCAGCAATGTCCAGTTTTAGTTCCTTATCGGTCTCAAGATCATACAAACTAACCTTCTTGAGTACAATATCCACCCATCTTCCAGATGTAACATCTTCTTTTACCAGATGCCCTTCATCAGCCAGAGCCATGAAACAACAATCTCTTTCCTCTTCTTCATCGACTGATGACTCATCAGAGGGAACCCATGCTTCTTCAGTGGTTGCAATCATGCATTTATTATTTTCAATTTGTTGAGACATGAGAGCAATTTGGGCCTTAAGCTTTTTGTATTTTAACTTGTAGCTATCATCAGGCTTATTGTAAGAAGTATTTGGACCAGATTGAGAGGGAAACTGACTGGACTTGCACTCCTTCATGAAATGACCTTTTCTGCCACACTTAAAGCATGTCAGATTGGTCTTATCAGTAGAGGAACTGGGTGCACTTTGTCCAGTGGGCCTGTTTGATCTTGCTTTGAAACGGTTAAACGTTTTAGCAATCATTGCAACCAGATCATCACTTTCAGTTTCATCACAATCTGGGGACATGTTATCAGTGACTCCAGAATCCATTAGTTCAGACATCATCTTCTTCATAGAAAATACATTCTCTGAAGATAATAGTGCAGCACAAGGTGGTGCAGTAGGACTGACCACTGTGGAACTACTGGAGGCATGATTTAAGGCATCCTTTTCTGCCTCAATCCTCTGGGCTTGATTCTCTTCAGTGAATCTGAAGGCTCCATACAGTGTTGACAAAGTATGGGTATGCAAGGTTTTACCTTGTCTCAAGACCAGAATCATGTGAGACCATTTAGTTGGAAGAATATCACAAAATTTCTCCAAAAGTATATCCTTGTCTTTCTCAACCCCTAATGCTCTTAACTGATTTATGATGCTCATAAATCTGGTGTAGGTACCAGTTAGAGATTCATTGGGAAGAGCAAAAAATGACTCATACTTTTTGTTTAAGGAGACTTTTCTAGTAACAACAGTATCATTACCTCCTTCATACTGGTTCACTAGTTCATCCCACATGGATTTAGCACTGGGATAGAGAACTAGTGTGGGAATTAAGGTTTCTGGTACAGCTCCTAGGATCATATTTTTCAAAATAGTGTCAATATTAACAAGTCTTTTATCCTCTTCTGACCAGTGTTCTTCCCTCTTTTCCCTTCCAGATCTTGATCCAGTCGGGTCAAGATGTGGATTGAGAGGACATCTAGGAATATATGGACCTTCATTTAAAATTTTTAACATATTCCTCTCAATGCCAGTAACATGAAGTATCATTCTAGCCTTCCACGTTCCAAATTCATCACCATTCCCACTGAATTTGGGAACAGGTGTATTCGAATAGTGCACATGCACATGTGGAGAAGCAGGAATAGAAGGAGGAGGAGGAGGGTTGTTATTAGGAATAGGTGTTTCTTGTTCATTAGAAGTAGATGGATCATTAAAAAGAGTTTCTTGTGTATTTTCAGGGTTGGCCATCGTGAAACAGATCTAGGTAAGTATATTAACCTTCTGCTCTGATACCAAATGTAAGTCCCCTCACACGATGGTTTAACCCACGAGTGTAAAATAACAAGTCACGAGTAGAACTAGAATGGACTAGTATCACTTTAAAATAAATGCACGTATGTAAATCAAGTAATACAAATAATGAAGCAATGAGTAAGTAATTAAAGATAGAACACGATGTAGTTTTCAAATGTATTTTATTTATTGATGTTAAATAAAATACAAGATTGTTGCGGAACCAGAATATTACACCAATGTAAGTATTCTAACAATCTATGAATTACAATGATCTATACTTGATAAATAATCTCTTTAGATCGAAATACTTAAAGTTGTGAAGTACCCCTTTTTGCGATCGAGATTATTTAAGCAAGTTAACAGGAATTACTTAATGTCTTAATGCTTAGTTTTCTTGTTGTGCAAAGAGGTTTATTTATAGACAAAGTTGGTATTGGAAATCCAACTTAGTCATATAAAATATGTTGGAAGCAGTTAAAGGAATTATAATTAATTCCTTTGAAATGCTTAATTCCAACATCCTCTTTGTACGTTTGTCTTTTAGTTTAGTGGACACATGCTTTTGTCCGGACTCGCCTAAATAAAGACAAAGAATATTCCTTGAGAACAGTGTTCAGACTTGTAAGGTCTAGAACACTGTTGAGTCTCCAGATGGGAGATCTGGTAAGACCGCCAGTGGGCTCCACTGCTTGCCAGTCTTCTTTCTTCAGACTTCAGTCTTCGACCTCAGTGAGAATGTCTTCAGTAGAAATGATCTCGTCTGGAGAGAAGTCCAGTGAGCCAATCTGGTGGACACCAGATTCCTGTACAAGTAAATAGCTCACTGGTCTTCACATAATTTCTGGACAAATCTTCAGTATCGCTCCAGTCGTTGCGTCTGGAGAGGGTCCAGTGAATCTGGACCTAACAGAAGCTTAGCTTAGAAAGCTGAAAATGGATATGAGGCTCATGAGAGCAAAGTAATTGAAAGTTTTGTAGAGGTCAGGAGGACCTAAGAAGGATTATTTTAAAGGATTAGATCATACGAATAAGGACATCGAGGTGTTTACCTTGAAATGATGGTGGTGATATGATTACTTAAGAGCATAAGGATTGTGTAAATCCTATCATGAGGAATGCGTAGGTATAGCAAAGGAACCAAATAGGTTATATGTGCGATGTTAAAAGAGATTTGTCGGTGATGAGTCATAGATAATGGTCCTTCTAGCGTAAAAAGAAGTAACTAAAGGTACCTTAAAACGATTTGGAAGCCAATATCGGCAAAAGCAAGAGAAATTGGTAACGATATGACTTAGCGAATAATGAAAGAGGTGACTATGGGAAAATAAGGACGAAGTTGAAAAGACAAAAGGTGAGTATGAGGAGTAAGATGGAACTATCATCAACCAATTCATGATTTCCTCGAACGCCATAAAATAACAAAGACAACACTAGAAAACCCTAAAATGAGATACTACGAAGATGTACCTTTGCAATTTTAGTGCAACTCGGCACCTCAGTTAGTATCACTTTTGTTAAGGGGGTAATCCCTTAACAAGTGATTAGTCACAAACGACGCCAATATTTTCAAGAAGCGGCAAGCGTGTCCAACGTCAAACCAAAGAAGGATGAAAGTGGGCGAGAAGCTATTGGAACGATTCTTTAATTAGGGTAGAAGACGATAAAGGAAAATATGCAAAGTAACAATGGAAATGAGTAGTCACAAACAATCGATATTCCAACGTTTCTTACCGTCTTTATTGTAACTCACGTTACGAGCCGTTTGTTCGTTTTACACCTCCGTATTGCCATTCTTATTATCATCCCATTATTTAGTATTGATCTAGGCAAGATTGACAGCCCGCAACGATTACATGCGATCAATCTCCAGTCGTCTCAAGAAGTGAGCGACATTCGTAACCCTTCTCTTTTTCGAAGTTTCTAATCAAGAGGAATTTTAGGGAACCGAGGAATGGATGCTCCAACCCTAAAGTTAAAAGCTCGCAAGAAACCAAGAATCGTGATAAAATCTTGTTTGACTTTCACATGTTTATGTCTCCGTGTAGACACCCATACTGTTGGTCTATCCATTCTTTTTACTATCATATGAATGAGCGAACTTCGAGGACGAAGTATCTGTTAAGGGGGTAATGATGTAACAACCCTCAATTTCCGACTATGACAATTTACTTATATTTATCTAGGTATCTATCCCTAGAGGTTTATCAAGAGAATTGACCTTCTAGACATTTAAGGCATAGTGATACCTTCTCTCTAGTTCAATGGAATGCCCAAAGATAGCTAGTTATCTTAGAAATGCCAAAACATAAGACAATCTCAAAGTGAAGAAATAATGACAATCTTATAAGAATGTAACCATGATCTATCAAGTCAACTTCAAGAATATGTAAGGTAACAACAAGTTCATAAGTATTCAATCCAACAAACAAGTCTCTATGTATCCAAAATATAATCAACAACTCAAATATAGAAGGTATATCAAGAAAATTTTATGAAGTTTAGTGCCAATACATATATATAGATATATATACACACGACATACATACATACACGTATATCTTGAAATAGCTAACTTTTGCACATAACACAAATACATATCTATACATGCATGCATACATATATAATTACAAATTCAATACTTGCATAAACAAAACTTACATAATCAAACCATTACTACATAATTTGATCAAGACCACCCTCATTTTGAATCTAGACATCATTTTAGTACCAATTCAAGCTCTTACACCACTACCACTTCTCCTAACCAATCACCACCCTTCCACCACACCTCTTAACCAATAAACTCACTCCATACCCTTTATTTTCTGCCATAGCCACGTTTTTTATGCCCCAAGACCAGGCCACTCTCTCTTTTCACACTCAAACACAACACACACACATGCAATGGGTCTCTCTCAACTCTCCCAACTTTCTTTCTTTCTTCTTCTCCATTTTCGGATTCTCCAAGGCAAAATGGAGCTTAAAACTAACTAATCTAATGTAATAATAAGTTCCCTTGATCATCCAACAACTAGAGTCATGTATGGTGGAAGCATGGAGTCGATTTGGAGGCAACAAGGTCACGAAATCAGCCCTCTAAGGGGCTGATCGAACAGCAGCAGAAAACAGGAGCAAACAAGTCCCATCTTCTTCTTTCCTTTTGATTCTTGATCATCAATGGGTACCCAACATGTTCCTTTGATTGTTATTCATCTTTTCCTTCATTTTGTAGCTTATTTTCCTTTCTTTTCAAGCTTGTTACAGCCATGAAACACTCCAAGGGCAGCCACGAAATGGAGACCCAACAACACCCACAATCTTGTTATTTTGATCTTCAAAGGTTGATAACTTGAACTCTTTTGATTACCACTCTTTTTACCTTTCATTTTATCACTATATACACATAGATCTATACATGCATGCATACATATATAATTACAAATTCAATACTTGCATAAACAAAACTTACATAATCAAACCATTACTACATAATTTGATCAAGACCACCCTCATTTTGAATCTAGACATCATTTTAGTACCAATTCAAGCTCTTACACCACTACCACTTCTCCTAACCAATCACCACCCTTCCACCACACCTCTTAACCAATAAACTCACTCCATACCCTTTATTTTCTGCCATAGCCACGTTTTTTATGCCCCAAGACCAGGCCACTCTCTCTTTTCACACTCAAACACAACACACACACATGCAATGGGTCTCTCTCAACTCTCCCAACTTTCTTTCTTTCTTCTTCTCCATTTTCGGATTCTCCAAGGCAAAATGGAGCTTAAAACTAACTAATCTAATGTAATAATAAGTTCCCTTGATCATCCAACAACTAGAGTCATGTATGGTGGAAGCATGGAGTCGATTTGGAGGCAACAAGGTCACGAAATCAGCCCTCTAAGGGGCTGATCGAACAGCAGCAGAAAACAGGAGCAAACAAGTCCCATCTTCTTCTTTCCTTTTGATTCTTGATCATCAATGGGTACCCAACATGTTCCTTTGATTGTTATTCATCTTTTCCTTCATTTTGTAGCTTATTTTCCTTTCTTTTCAAGCTTGTTACAGCCATGAAACACTCCAAGGGCAGCCACGAAATGGAGACCCAACAACACCCACAATCTTGTTATTTTGATCTTCAAAGGTTGATAACTTGAACTCTTTTGATTACCACTCTTTTTACCTTTCATTTTATCACTATATACACATAGATCTATACATGCATACATATATATATAGATATATATACACACGACATACATACATACACGTATATCTTGAAATAGCTAACTTTTGCACATAACACAAATACATATCTATACATGCATGCATACATATATAATTACAAATTCAATACTTGCATAAACAAAACTTACATAATCAAACCATTACTACATAATTTGATCAAGACCACCCTCATTTTGAATCTAGACATCATTTTAGTACCAATTCAAGCTCTTACACCACTACCACTTCTCCTAACCAATCACCACCCTTCCACCACACCTCTTAACCAATAAACTCACTCCATACCCTTTATTTTCTGCCATAGCCACGTTTTTTATGCCCCAAGACCAGGCCACTCTCTCTTTTCACACTCAAACACAACACACACACATGCAATGGGTCTCTCTCAACTCTCCCAACTTTCTTTCTTTCTTCTTCTCCATTTTCGGATTCTCCAAGGCAAAATGGAGCTTAAAACTAACTAATCTAATGTAATAATAAGTTCCCTTGATCATCAAGGGTACCCAACATGTTCCTTTGATTGTTATTCATCTTTTCCTTCATTTTGTAGCTTATTTTCCTTTCTTTTCAAGCTTGTTACAGCCATGAAACACTCCAAGGGCAGCCACGAAATGGAGACCCAACAACACCCACAATCTTGTTATTTTGATCTTCAAAGGTTGATAACTTGAACTCTTTTGATTACCACTCTCTTTACCTTTCATTTTATCACTATATACACATAGATCTATACATGCATGCATATTTAAATGATGGATTAACAAGAATAATCATTAAAAAAAGTCACACACATAAAAGATGATAAGTTGATTTTGTTTGAAAGTGATAGATCTTAACATGCATGCTTAGATTTGCACTAGTTTTGATTGATTTTGATTTGGGAAGTTGAGATGGATTATAGATGATTTTGGATTAGCTTGTAATCTGCAAATTTGATGTTAAATAATAATAAAGTGAATAACAAACATGTGAGAGGTGATTAAGAGAATAAAATAAGCAAGAGAGACCATTGGTGAGTTGTTTGGACCCAAATACTTTCTGACAGAATTATTCTTCTGTCTTTGGACGGATAAACTGAACATGTGAGGGCTGTTTAAAGAAAAACTTTCAAAATAAAAGTTGTAGATAAAAGAGTTAAGTTTAACCTCCAACTGGAATCACTCAAAAATAACAAACCAAACCAAAGATATGATTTTTCTACCAAAAGTGGTCAAAACTGGATTTTTGTCTTAATGTTGAGTCAACTTTGACGATTTTTAATTTCTTAACTAATAGGTTTCAGAAGTTTAAACCTGGTGTGAACTGAGTTCAAAGTGTCCCTAATGTAAAATAAAATTGGGGGATTTTTCTTAAATGTTCATCATCGAAATCTTTTATAAAATATATTGAGTCGCACAGCAGCAAGCTTTCTGACCAACTTTGGTTTTGTAATTTTTAGAGGTAGTAAACAATGTCTGAAAATTAGGCAAAAATTCACATAAATATAGGACACATATATGTCTCTGTATAAAAATCACCAACGTCCAAATAATTCAACTTAACCAAAAATAACTACTCAACATTTTATGAAAATAAGTGTTAAAACAGAAAATTCCAAGTAAAAGTTCTCCACAATAAAATAAGCTAAAAGTCACTAGATTGCAACTTTAACCAACTCCAACAATCTAGTAACAAAAAGTATTATAGACCTACTGAGAATATGTCAAATAAAAGTTATAAAACTTAACTTGGTTATTAAATGGCAAAGGCAAGCCTACAAACCACTAATTCGGTTCAAATAATCACTAACCGAAAGCACCAAATTGCACATATCACACCACCACCACTATCACGACTTTGGACACCAAAATATGATGAACTTTCTGGAAATAATGAAACAAGAATGAAAATTCATTTTGAAGCACCTTAATTGCTCAAGAAATGAGGCTAAAATCACTATTTCGGTAAACGATTTTTAATCATAAAACCCTCAAAATAAGCAAGACACAAGAGAGGTTGAATTGATATGATGTTGGATGAATAAAATTTGCCTAAAAGGCCTAAGATTTTTGACCAAAATGTTTAGTGATGATTTCTAAGAATTTCCATGAATTATTGAATTTAAATAGTAATTAAAAGACATAAAAATCCATAAATAAATTATGTAGATCAAGAATGAAGTTAAATCATCTTAACCATTGATAAAAATAACTAAAACCTACTGGGGAAAAATAGTCAAAAGACAAGAGACATGTGTTACCTAATTTTAAGATAAATAATTAAGTAAAAATAATTAATTAAATATTATCATTAAAATAAATGGGAAATACACAAATAAAAGTATAAATCATGAAATTGGTTAAATAATCACAACCAATGATGAAAGTGACTAAAACCTACTGGAATAAAATCATTTTAAGTCAAAGAACAAATGTCATATAAATTAGAAATAATTAAGTAAGTGAAAATCACTAATAAATAACTATTTTTAAATTAATAGAAAAATTACATAAATAAATATATATATATCACAATATTCTAAGTTAAAGAGGCATAATAATCAGAATATAACCCAAATATAATTAGCCACAAATTATAAAGGCAAGTGAGGTACTTAAAAGTATTTTTAAAGAATTATTTGGTTAATAAATCAAGAAAATGAATAAATAATTAATTAAATAATATTAAATTAAATAAATAGTTATAAATCAGAAAGTATTCATAAATATTAATATTATGAAGTTACTAATGTCAAATATTATAATCGAGCAAAGCACACAATGGAAACCATGATAATCAAAGGCAAGTTACCGAAATTCTAACAACTTATAACTACATGTATAATGAAAGTGACCCTTTTACACCAACACTCTCTACAACCAAAAAGATGCAAATATTAACAATATACTTGGATCCCAAAATTTATGACAACATAATGAAAGTGGCATTTCTTAGTGATGGCTTAAGATAGGAACTTACGTATATTAGTCCTATCGTAGGGATAGTCTTGGCTTGAAATGCGATTGAGGAATATGACGGATATATGATCAAGGAAGCGATAGATGGGAAGTACCCATTTTGGATAAGTGAATATAATATGCGGCATATCAAGGTGAGTCATAGCCCCCTTTCAAACTCTTTTATGTGTTTTACTTTCGGGGTGAAAAGCATGATAAATAAAATGGCTTTATATATATGAAATGATTCTTGAAAGAATGATTATGAAATGGGATATTGTATGTTCAATGTGTTATAAGTTATACGATGAGCTTGAGTTCTGTCAAACCGAGATACTTCGGTACACTACTATTAACTCCGATAGTGGAGGCCTGTAGTTAGAGGGTTGCGCAACTAGAGTCGTCCACTCACCCACTAAATAGGTAACGGTGGAATGTTTGGTCTGCCTTGGTGGCCACCTTCATTGCCAGTCCGACCCGAGCGGTGCTCTAACTATCTTATTATATTATTGGTCGTTTCCATGGCACGACCCCAATTGTGATTAAGCACTTGATTGACAGCTTGTGCTCTGAAATGAAATATTATGTTGTTAGGACATGTAAAATGGTCGTAGTAGTGGCTCAAGCATATACTCATCGAATTATGCCTTTTGGCGGAATGGAAATTATTATTACTGTGGATGGAAATTATTGATTGAACATACTGTTTGGGTATTGGACCTTATATGGAAATCTTGAAAGTTGTTGAAATTGACGATATTGAAGTATTGAAAACCGAATGGTTTCGGTATGATGAATGATTAATCGATTGATATATTTTCTCTCACGATAAATGTGACAAATGAGAACTTTATAATTTACCATGAATTTCTCAACTATTTTGCAATGGATATGTAACGAGATTTACTTGCAAACCTATGCACTCACCAACTACGTTTTCGTAGTTGACACTTTTTCTTCATGCTTTTCAGGATTTAGCATTAGCTTTGAGGAATTATATGCATCATGATTACTTGCATTGCACTTTGGAGTCAAAGACCAAACCTTGTGACGGGCAATGGAATCCGCCCTGATCATTGTAGTATGCCATCTCATGTATTTGTTATTTGTTTCGTGGACTCAATATCCAAGTATAGTAGACGTATTGTACTTGGGAATTGGTTCACATGCTTGTGCATTGTAAAATTATTTTTATCCAATAAAGCTATGGTGAATGTTATCTATTATCCTTTCTTTTGAATACTCGACTTTCTGTACATCTCATCGTTCCGCCTTAGTTGGGGTGTTACATGACGGACAAAGTGAACGTACCATCCAGACTTTAGAGGACATGCTTCGGGCATGTGTCATTGACTTCAAAGGTAGTTGGGATACCTTTTTGCCGTTAGCTGAATTTTCATATAACAACAGCTATCACACTAGCATCAAATGTGCGCCTTATGAGGCTTTATATGGACGAAAATGTAGATCTCCTGTCTGTTGGCTTGATGCCGGAGAACGTCGTTTATTCAAGTATGGACTAGTTCAGAAGACTACTGATCAAATTGTTGAAATTAGGGCACGGCTGAAGGCGGCTCAAGATCGCCAAAAGAACTATGCCGACCGTAGACGGAAACCACTTGAGTTTCAAGTGGGAGACAAAGTCATGTTGAAAGTGTCGCCTTGGAAAGGCACTGCACGTTTTGGCGTACGAGGGAAACTTAGTCCTCGTTATATCGGACCATTCGAAATTGTTCAAAGAATTGGTTCCGTGGCTTACAAGCTCGATTTACCTAAGGAGCTAAAACACGTTCATCACACATTTCACATTTCGAATCTTAAGAAATGTCTGACTGATGAGACTTTAGTCGTACCTGTCGAAGAGCTGCAAGTGACTGACTCTCTTCAATTCGTTGAAGAACCTGTTGAAATTTTAGACCAACAGCTCAAACAACTTAGACGTAGTCGTATCAAATTGGTCAAAGTTCGTTGGAACTCAAAACATGGTCCCGACTTGACTTGGGAACGTGAAGACTTTATGAGGGATAACTATCCTCATCTTTTTACTAAGCAAGACTTGATTTCGGGACGAAATCCTTAGAAGTCGGGGATGCTGTGACAACTCGTAATTAATTTACATCGGGTTAGTCCTAATCTCAATTAGACAGTCATTTGACGTGGAACTTATTAGACTTTTGGACTTTTGACTTAGTCAAATTAGACGTATCTTGTTGACGTAGACTATTAGCTATCTAGATGAATGCCGAGTCTTTAAAATAACTTTAAATTAATATTTAAAGGTTATGTCTTGAACAAAATAATTAGACTATCTAGACTTAATATTATAAAGTTCACTTTGACGAAACTTTATTGGCTTGTCTTAACTAAAATGAGACGAGGGAAAATACCTTTATTTTACATTTTAAACTTTTGGTCAAACGGTATTTAATCGTAAGCATTTTACCGAATTAAGGGTAAAAATATCTCAAAAGGGCCACATAGGCCGGTTGCTTTGTTTGTGGCTGGGGATTAAACAACAAAAGGCTTTCCCTCCTTTTTTCTTTTACCTGGTCGACACACACACATAGAGAACACACACACACAAATTTCTTTTATCTTCTAAATTCATTTGGCAAGTGGAAATCAAAGGCAAAATCAAAGAATTATCATATTTCAATAATAATTAGGGTTTTGGCATCTTCATCATCTCCATCTTCATCTTTATCTCAAGAACACCAATTGGTAAGTAACTTTCTCAAACTTTGATTTTATTTAAATTCATTAAAGGGTTTATTTCAGTTATATAATTCGAATTAGAAGCCTATGAAAGTGGTATGAAATTAGGGTTTTGGCAATTAAAGGAAATATTGATTTAGAATTAAGTTTTGGTCAAAATGATTGAAATGGCGAAATGTTTTGGCGGAATGGTATGTTTCCAGGTCTTTTGAACATGATAAAACTTGTTAGAAATGAAAGGAATCGATTTGGAGTCGATATGGTTTGCTAAAAATGGTCATAAACTGGGTTTTTCACCTGGTCAGGTGGAACTCGCGCCGCGAGCCTTCCAGGTCGCGCCGCGAGGTGTATTGAATTTCGAACAGAACCTGCACTTGAACTGACTCGCGCCGCGAACCTCCAGGTCGCGCCGCGAGGAACATAGCAGGGTCGCGCCGCGAGGACCCCAGGTCGCGCCGCGATTTCTGGAACTGTTTGACGTTTCAGTTTTTGACATCTTGGACACTTGAACTTCGTTTGTACGAAATGGTACTTTGGACTACCTTTTAATAACAATGTCAATGACATTAATATTTGAGTCAAATAAAATGAAAGTTTGTAACACATTCTCGGTTAAGGCATTCTAGGGTTGATAGCTAAGTAGTTGTACGTAGGATACTTGTCGTCGTGAGATTTGATCCTCACCATTCGTGCTCATATCCTAGGTTTTGGATAGACGTGGAGACTAGACTGCTCGTATTCTCAGACTGCTCATACTCTAGCTCATAGACTGCTAAGGTGAGTTTATGGCGCCCTTTTTCCTTTTACTTTGGGCCTGAAAAGCATGTACTGTATACACGACTACTTTATAAATGAATTGT
The DNA here is from genome assembly GCA_034093135.1 of Erigeron breviscapus. Classification (NCBI taxonomy): domain Eukaryota; kingdom Viridiplantae; phylum Streptophyta; class Magnoliopsida; order Asterales; family Asteraceae; genus Erigeron; species Erigeron breviscapus. The sequence continues at coordinate 7,209,378 of CM067169.1, read as the reverse complement.
CTTTGTCTATGCCATGAGATTGGTAAATTAAATCATTTGTCTTATGTCTTGCCATGTTGACGGCTGTCTGAAAATGTGTATACATGTCTTATGAAATTTTGATCTATATGTCTTGACTTGCCATGTTGTCGGCTGACTAAATTGTTCTTTGTGTTTGACAAACTAAAATGATCCCCCTTATGTTGTTATTACCATTTTGGATATTCAAATGGTTGTCTTTGTCTGGTCCGCACCCCATTGTAGACGGGAGACCTGTGCGAGGTATACTGGTCCGCACCCCACTTTAGACGGGAGACCTGTGCGAGGTACATTGGTCATGGTTCTGGTCCGCACCCCATTGTAGACGGGAGACCTGTGCGAGGTATACTGGTCCGCACCCCACTTTAGACGGGAAATCCTGTGCGAGGCGTAATGGTCTTATTGTCGGACTTCGGTCTGGACTGTCTTGTCTTAAATAACTACAACAATGACGATTGATCTTTTAGTCAAACACACTGTAAACTCACCAACTATTTCGATAGTTGATCCTCTCAAATTTCATGCTTTTCAGGTGACCATCAGTAAGTCTTGGAATCGTATTTGGCATTTAAGGGCCAATTTTTTGACTTTGGACGTACAATTAGCATCAAACATTGAAGACTCTTATGTTTTTGGCTTTAATTGTATTTGGCTGTCCAATTTATTGAACTTGTATTCAGTGGGCCCAGTTCCAAATGAGGATGACTTGTATCCGTATTTTGGGGTCCACATTTTGAACGATTGTACTTGTATAGACTTGTATTGGCATAAATGGATGTAATCTCTATTAACCTTCTGATTAGTACGCAATTACTTGTTAACCCTATATTTCCGCTATAATGGGGTGTGACAGCTTCAACCCAGCTTGGGTCTTTCATAGCCTCGTCAATCTTCTTAGGTTCAATTAAAGATAAGAAGCTGACATTTAAGCATTGATCGCTTGTGGCTCTTCTGGTCTGAACCCCACTAGTGGAATCCCCAATGATTTGCTCGATAGGATGTGCTTTGGTCCACTTAGTGTATTGACCAGGGTGAATAATGATATCAGTGCAAGAACTTCTCTGAGTAACTTCAGGGGGAGCTTCAGAAAATACATTTTCAGCTTCTTCTTCTTCCTGCATATCATGACTTGCATCATGAAATTCTTCAGATTGAGGTTGCTCAGTGGAGTCTGATATCATAGGAGAAGCATCATGTACATCTGATCCAATAGTCATTTCAGAAGGTAGTTTGAAACTGACTGGAGGATAAAATAGAATGTTGCTTGGCTTGTTTATTACTGGTTCTGAACGGAGATGTTCAGAAGCAGGTTCAGGTGACTGATCAGATTCAGCAATAGGATCAGAATCACCAAAACTTATTGTACTTTCTGAGGGTGGTACAGGAATGGAATTTTTAAAGATTGCAGAATTGGATTCATCAAAGGTAACATGAATTGACTCATCAACCTTTTCAAGTCTTTTGTTAAAGACTCTAAAGGCTTTGCGATTTGATGAATATCCTAGGAAGTACCCTTCATCAGCTTTTGCATCGAATTTTCCAAGCTGACTAGAGTCATTCAGAATGTATACTGGACACCCAAATACATGGAAGTATCCAATATTAGGCTTCCTATTTCTGAGTACTTCATAGGAGGTCTTCTTGTGTCTTTTGACATAGATAGATCTGTTCTGAGTGTAGCATGCAGTTGCAACAGCTTCAGCCCAAAAATTCTTGGGAAGACCAGATTCATTCAACATACTTCTAGCAGCTTCAATCAGCGTACGATTCTTTCTTTCTACAACACCATTCTGCTCTGGTGTGTGCGCTGAGGAGAAGTTCTGAGATATGCCAGTTTCAGTGCAGAAGGACTCCAGAGTGGTATTTCTGAATTCAGTGCCATTGTCACTTCTGAGCTGACAAACTTTTCGCTTATGCTTGAGCTCAATTTGTTTGATGAGAGCAATGATTTCAGCAGCAGCTTCACTTTTGGACCTGAGGAAAATCACCCAGCAGTATGTTGAATATTCATCAACGATAACAAGGGTGTACTTCTTTCCTGCTCTGGTGTGTGTGCTGAGGAGAAGTTCTGAGATATGCCAGTTTCAGTGCAGAAGGACTCCAGAGTGGTATTTCTGAATTCAGTGCCATTGTCACTTCTGAGCTGACAAACTTTTCGCTTATGCTTGAGCTCAATTTGTTTGATGAGAGCAATGATTTCAGCAGCAGCTTCACTTTTGGACCTGAGGAAAATCACCCAGCAGTATGTTAAATATTCATCAACGATAACAAGGGTGTACTTCTTTCCTGCTCTGGTCTGAACGTTCACTGGTCCAAAAAGGTCTATGTGAAGCATGTGAAGAGGTTCAGTTATACTAAAGCTTTGCTTGGTCTTGAATGAAGCTCTTTTCTGCTTACCATTTCACAACCTGGACATGGCTTGTCTTTGTTGAAAGACATAGAGGGTATCCCATCAACAAGTTGTTTTCTTGACAACTTATTAATGTTCTTGAAGTTCAGATGGGATAATCTCTTGTGCCATAACCAATTTGTGTCTTCATCTGCCTTTGAGTAGAAACATTGTTCAGAGGTAGAGGGATTCATATCAATGACATAAATGTTTCCCTTCCTTGGTGCAATCAATACTACCTTTCCATCTCTGTTGAATATGGTGCCTTGTGAAATATCAAATAAAACCTTGAAGCTATCATCACATAGTTGACTAACACTGATCAGGTTATATTTCAAACCGTTCACATATGCAACTCGTGTGAATTTGACTTGACCATTATTCACTACACCATATCCCTCAGTTTTTCCATTACCATCATTTCCAAAAACAATTGAGGGCCCCTCTTGCACCCTATATTCCTCCAGCAGGGTCTGATAACCAGTCATGGTTCGGCCAGCAGCACTGTCCAGAAACCATATGTTCTTCTTTCGGTCTCCCTGCACACAAACAAAGATTAGTTCTTTTTGGGAACCCATCTATGGATGGGTTCACTAGACTCTCCCTTAGCAGTCTCAGATTTCTTTGGTATGTGAGGAACAGAAGGGTCAAATGGGATTTCAGTCATTATCTCAGATGACACAAAAGTAGTTGGTTTGATGGGTTTCTCAACCTTTTTCTTTTCAGATTTCTGCTTGGTTTGCTTAGAAAAAGGTTTTGCATTTTGTTTAGGTTGTAGAGGAGTGGTTTCAACATTTTTTAAACGTACATTACAACTCTGCACTTGTCTAGCCAATAGTTGAAATTGACTTTCTAACCTTAACAAAATAGATTCTTCATTAGACACCTGAGCCTTACCAGAATCTGAGGTAGATGGCTCAGTGGGGGAGATGGTTTTCTTCTTCTTTTGGCCTTTTGGAACCTTAGATGAAGTCTGAGGGGATGGCTTTTTGGTTTTAGCCTTCTTTTCTGAAGCAGTTGTCTGAGCTGTTTCAGATTTACCCTCAGATTGTTCCTGGGCCCTATCAGTCACAATTTTTTGTTTGCCAACTTTAGGAAAAATAATTTATGGTTTCATTTCCTTTGGAAGTGCATCTAAATCTGTGATTATAGATGCCATGTGAAGATTACCAGATTCATATGCTGTTTTTTGATTTGCAAAAGTGTTTTTGATTGCAGCATCTGGTTTTGGTGCACTCATCCAAGACTTAATTATTTTCTGTTCTTTTTCAAGGATGGTTTTTAGTTCTTCTTTTTCCAACTCTAAAGTGGCAACCATAGACTGATAACTTTTTAGAGCCAAATGAACATCTTTCAGTTCTTTCAATCTGGCATGACTGGCGTTCAGTTCAGAGGCATTGTTTTCAAACATTTTTAGGCTTTCTGAACGCACCATCTCAACAAATGAGATGTCAGCCTCTAAAAGAACCAAAAGGTCCAGTTTGTGTTCCTCATTTTCTTCATAGCCAAAATTACTGACCTTTTTCATCTCTATATCCACCCAGCGGCCAGATTCAACATCGGTTTTGACCAAGTGACCTTGATCTTCTTGTGCCACAACCAATTTGTGTCTTCATCTGCCTTTGAGTAGAAACATTGTTCAGAGGTAGAGGGATTCATATCAATGACATAAATGTTTCCCTTCCTTGGTGCAATCAATACTACCTTTCCATCTCTGTTGAATATGGTGCCTTGTGAAATATCAAATAAAACCTTGAAGCTATCATCACATAGTTGACTAACACTGATCAGGTTATATTTCAAACCGTTCACATATGCAACTCGTGTGAATTTGACTTGACCATTATTCACTACACCATATCCCTCAGTTTTTCCATTACCATCATTTCCAAAAACAATTGAGGGCCCCTCTTGCACCCTATATTCCTCCAGCAGGGTCTGATAACCAGTCATGGTTCGGCCAGCAGCACTGTCCAGAAACCATATGTTCTTCTTTCGGTCTCCCTGCACACAAACAAAGATTAGTTCTTTTTGGGAACCCATCTATGGATGGGTTCACTAGACTCTCCCTTAGCAGTCTCAGATTTCTTTGGTATGTGAGGAACAGAAGGGTCAAATGGGATTTCAGTCATTATCTCAGATGACACAAAAGTAGTTGGTTTGATGGGTTTCTCAACCTTTTTCTTTTCAGATTTCTGCTTGGTTTGCTTAGAAAAAGGTTTTGCATTTTGTTTAGGTTGTAAGAGGAGTGGTTTCAACATTTTTTAAACGTACATTACAACTCTGCACTTGTCTAGCCAATAGTTGAAATTGACTTTCTAACCTTAACAAAATAGATTCTTCATTAGACACCTGAGCCTTACCAGAATCTGAGGTAGATGGCTCAGTGGGGGAGATGGTTTTCTTCTTCTTTTGGCCTTTTGGAACCTTAGATGAAGTCTGAGGGGATGGCTTTTTGGTTTTAGCCTTCTTTTCTGAAGCAGTTGTCTGAGCTGTTTCAGATTTACCCTCAGATTGTTCCTGGGCCCTATCAGTCACAATTTTTTGTTTGCCAACTTTAGGAAAAATAATTTCAGGTTTCATTTCCTTTGGAAGTGCATCTAAATCTGTGATTATAGATGCCATGTGAAGATTACCAGATTCATATGCTGTTTTTTGATTTGCAAAAGTGTTTTTGATTGCAGCATCTGGTTTTGGTGCACTCATCCAAGACTTAATTATTTTCTGTTCTTTTTCAAGGATGGTTTTTAGTTCTTCTTTTTCCAACTCTAAAGTGGCAACCATAGACTGATAACTTTTTAGAGCCAAATGAACATCTTTCAGTTCTTTCAATCTGGCATGACTGGCGTTCAGTTCAGAGGCATTGTTTTCAAACATTTTTAGGCTTTCTGAACGCACCATCTCAACAAATGAGATGTCAGCCTCTAAAAGAACCAAAAGGTCCAGTTTGTGTTCCTCATTTTCTTCATAGCCAAAATTACTGACCTTTTTCATCTCTATATCCACCCAGCGGCCAGATTCAACATCGGTTTTGACCAAATGACCTTGATCTTCTTGTGCCATGAAACACATGTCCCTAACTTCCTCTTCATCATCGGATGATTCATCAGAGTCTTCCCATCTTTCAGTTTTGGCAATCATACAACTGTTGCTTGAGTTGTCTTGTGCCATGAGAGCCATATGTGCCTTCAACTTCTTGTATTTGGCCTTATAGCTGTCATCAGGTTTCTGAAAAATAGAATGGTTAGGAGCAGATTGTGATGATGAAGGTTGACTAGATCTGCATTCCTTCATGAAATGTCCTTTCTTGCCGCATTTAAAGCATTCAAGATTTGTAGGTCCTTGTGGACTGATCGTCAACGAGAACGCTTATAGTTATGACGAGAGTGCGGAATCCTCTCGTGATAACTCGTTTGCTTAATTAAATTATCGTCTTTCGTTGTTAAAACAACCTAAGACCTTAAACGCGCGCGAGTTTGCAATTTGACAAAGTTTAGACGTATTCTCTTTAATTAACTGTTTCTTAATACGTATTACGCGTATGTATTTATACTATACTGTTCATAAACGCGTGCTAATATGGACCGTATATCTTAAAGCCCATAGCCCATTAACAAACGCGTGTTAATAAGTAAACACGTGATGACCACGAGTTTAGACAGATTTGAAGAGGAAAGAGGATGAAGATCATGATGATGATGCAAATGCTGATGGTGAGCCAAGAACTGAAGCTCAAGCAGAAGCAACGATTCAGGGGGAGACGTCCAGACAGTTAGAGTCAGAGATAGCTGGTACAGCTGATGCTAGTACGTCTGGGACTCAGAAAGATAAAGGAAAAGCTGTGATGGTCACTCCAGATGTAGTTCTTGCTGATGATGATAATCGAGATTCCAATTCAGGTAACTCCGATTCTGATCCTACTACCAATAAGTCTTCAGAGTCAGATTTGCACCCATTAATAGTGCATAGACTAGAGAGGAGATTGGGATATGATCCACAAGCTCATTTGAGAGCTATGGCAGATTTTATGGATCCTGATGATTATTATGATCCAGGATCATATAAGGATCAAATGAAAGAGCAGTTAGGGTTAACTCATATTGAAAGTTCTGGGGACCGATCCATTCGTGATTCCTACGACTATGTAAGTGCGGAATCCAAACATAATCGTTATTGAGGTAATTGAATGAAACAAACATGAAATCAATAAGAACAGGAGATAAAAAACATAATTCCTTTATCATTAGTCGAATGATTACAATGAATAAATCCGTTTACAATACATCTACGATGATTACGGATTACAATCAACGAGACGACTCTTGATAATCGAATAATATGGTGGACTTACGGACTGAGGTTTGCGCATACCTCAGCCTGCCGTGGATGACATCTGTCTAGACTCAAATCATTACCTAAAACCGAAACCTAAGAACACTATATATAGGCTAGAAATGGGCTGGGCTTCAAACTCGTGGGCTTCAAACTCGTGGACCAAACACGTGCTACAGTAACACGTGATTGGCCAAACTCGTGTTACTGTTCACACGAGTTTGTCCAAACTCGTGGTACTGTTCACACGAGTTTGTCCAGTTGTCTGGATAATCTCTGTAAAGTAACAGCCCTTTAATTGAGATGCATCGGACACAAATTGTGCACCAAAACGTGCACTTACAAGATTGGACTTGTCAATAGAAGCGCTGGAAGCAAAAGGTTTGCCAGATCGATTTGATTTGGCCTTAAAACGATTGAACGTTTTAGCCAGCATGGCAACCAGATCATCATTGTCATTTTCATCACAATCATGAGTGACATTAGCAGAGACACCAGTTTTTAACATTTCAGACACCATCTTCTTCATCGAATCAAAAACATCACTCTCAGAAGATAGTAGAGCAGTACTATGTGGTTCAGAATACTGAACCGTACCAGAACTGGTAGAAACATGATTCTTGGCATCCTGCTCAGCCAAGGCTCTTTCAGCTTTGTTCTCTTCAGTATATCTGAAGGCACCATAAAGGGAAGCAAGAGTATGACTGTGCAAGGTTTTGCCTTGTCTCAAGACCAAGATTAAATTTTCCCATTTAGAAGGTAAAATGTCACAAATTTTTCCAACAAAATTTCTTTATCTTTGGTTACACCCAGGGCTTTCAGTTGGTTTACCAGATTTGTAAATCTGATGTAAGTTTGAGTTAAGGACTCCCCAGGTATAGCAAAGAAAGACTCATATCTTTTGTTTAAAGCAACTTTTCTTGTGACAATTGTCTCATTAGTGCCTTCAAACTGTGTCATTAGTTCCTCCCACATTAATTTTGAGTTTTCAAGTAAGACAAGAGTGGGCATAAGGGTTTCTGGAACTGCATATAAAATCATATTTTGTAGTTTAGTGTCGAGGTCTACAAGTCTATGATCTTCCTCAGACCAATGATCCTTCTCCTTAGGTGACTGCCTAGGAGTCCCATCGGCATTTCTGACAACAGTAGAAGCATTCATGGGGACAAAGGGTCCTTCTTTTAGGATGTCTGGCAAATGTCTTTCAACACCAGCAATATATTTTAACATGCATGCTTTCCATGTTTGAAAATTTTCACTGTTCCCATCAAACTTGGGAACATGATTATTTGGAAAGTGTACATGTACGTTATGTGAGGGTATATTGTTGTTGATGATAGGGGGTGGGGGTTATTAGGGTCAGTTCGTTCTTGTTCATAGTCAGCCATCTATGCAGATCAAAGATTTAGAGAATTGATATAATTCAACTTTGCTGCTCTGATACCAATTGTGAGTCCCAAATATAGATGAATAACAAACCCGACTGGCAAGTACAACTGATCTTGATGGACAAGTTCAGTTTACGATCCAGATATGGATAACAAGAAACAATTACTAGATAAATAAATGCAAGAACAAATGGCAGAAACTATATAAAGATATATATAAATATAATCAAGTATGAAGCATTGAGACACGTTGTTTTCTAATGTATTTGATTTATTGATGTATAAACAAATACAAGGATTGTTGCGGAACAAAGATAAACACCCAAGTGTAAATATCTAAACAATCCCGAAATACAAGTGATCTAATTGACTTGGAAATACTCGTAAGTTTACTTAGAGTATATCTCACAAGTTGCAATGCTAAGGTTTCAAGCTGTTTGCAAGTTGTGAGAAGACTTTGTATTTATAGACCAAGTCCATGATGACATGGACAAGATCGTATAAAAGTGGTTGTGAGCATTTAAGGAATTAAACCTAATTCCTTAAATGCTTTGTACTAGGAAGAGTATATAAGTCAGTTGATGTGACTTATAGTACTATGTTCCAAACCTTTACTTTTACCTTGTACCTTTTGTTAATAGATAAATCTATTAACTGGGTAAAGGTATGTAAAGTACAAAGTCTTCCTCGTAATCAGTGTAAAGTGTTGTAGATACTTTACACTGAGATGCTTCAGTCTTCAATCTGGTAGAATCACTCTTTGCTCGCTTCTGAGGTGATTCTCTTCTTCATACTTCAGTCTTTGACTTCAGAATGAATGCTTCAGATTTTTCTTGATCTGACTGAAGTGAAGCTTCAGTGAAGGAATTCTGAGACATCTCAAAATTCTGTACAAACGTCTTCACTAAACTTCAAGCTATTTATGAACAAATTATACATGGTCGATTCTCGACCTAACACAAACATAATATCCGGGCGACTTGCAGTCAAATACATGAGTGACCCTATCATACTGCTATATTTCTTTTGATCAAAAGATTTTCCATTTAAGTCAGCATTAATCTTTGTTCGAGCTTCCATGGGTATCCCAATTGTTTGACAATCCATCATATCAAACTTTTTCAACATGTCAAGAATGTACTTAGATTGACAAATAAAAGTACCATTTGACAATTGTTTTACTTGAAGACCAAGGAAAAAGTTTAATTCACCCATCATGCTCATTTCAAATTTCTTGATCATTAAAGCAGAGAAATTCTTGCAGTATTTAGGATTAGTTGACCCAAAAATTATGTCGTCAACATAAATCTGGATTAGAATAATGTCACTCCCTTGTCATTTTATAAACAAGGTAGTGTCAATCGAACCTTTGCTAAAACCAGATTTCACAAGATAAGAGGATAAAGCATCATATCATGCACGAGGGGCTTGTTTCAGACCATATAAAGCCTTATCTAACCTATAAACATAGTCCGGATGTTTGGAATTCACAAAACCTTCTGGTTGTTCAACATACACTTCTTCTTTGAGAATTCCATTCAAGAAGGCAGTTTTGACATCCATTTGGTAGACTGTGAAGTTCTTGTAAGCAGCATAGGCAAGAAACATCCGAATAGCCTCAATTCGTGCAACTGGTGCGAATGTATCATCGTAGTCAATTCCATCTTGTTGGCAGTATCCCTTCGCAACCAATCGTGCTTTGTTACGTACAACAACTCCAGTTTCATCCTTTTTGTTCTTGAAGATCCATTTGGTCTTAATTGGCTCCTTGTTCTTGTAAGGATTGGGAACCAATTTCCATACCTCAAGATGTTCGAACTGATTAAGTTCTTCTTGCATTGCTTTCACCCAATCTGGACAACTTAGGGCTTCATTCACTGTCTTTGGTTCAACAATACTCAGAAAATTCACAAACAGACATTCATTCGCGGATGCGGATCTTGTCTGAACTCCAGTTGTTGGATTACCAATGACTTGAGAAATTGGATGAGCTCTTGTCCATTTGGTTGTGTAAGGAATTGGATCAAGTGGATCACCAGATTCTTCAGAATCAATAAAATCAGGAGAATGTTGTTCTGTTAATTGTTCAAACGAGGTTGCAATTGGTTCAACAAAGTCGTCGTGATCATAATCCTCAGGATTGGTTGAAGGATTTGTCACTTGAGAGATGTTATGAGGTTGAGTATGCAACTCTGAAATATCGGTAGGTGGAGGAGAATCAGATGATGAATTATCATCTGATGATTGTGATGGGGAAGACTCATTGGGATCCATCTGTTTTGAATTTGAACTGGATGGTTCATTGGCATTTACTTCAGATTCAAGGAACTTTCTTTGGTTCTTGGAAAAATTCTTCAAACAAGATATCCAAATCTTGTGTTGTTGGAGTAGAGAATGATGATTTGACATTTGAAGTAGTCTTTGTTGCGGAAGCTTGTGGACTTTGAAGATCGGGTCTTGAACTGTGTTGTTCAAGAACCATTCCCGAGAGTTCATCAAATCTAACATTCATACTCTCTTCAATTATCTTGGTTCTTCGGTTATATACACGATATGCTATCGATTCTCTCGAATAACCGATAAAATATGCCTCATCGCCTTTTGGTTCAAACTTTCCCAGATATCTCGATCATTGAGAACATAACATACACATCCAAAAATGTGCAAGAAGTTCACATTGGGCTTTCTATTGTTTATCACCTCATATGGAGTTTTATCAAACCTCTTGTTTATGATTGATCTATTTTGAGTGAAGCAGGCAGTAGCAACAGCTTCAGCCCATAGATTCGGAGGAAACTTAGAATAAGCAAGCATTGTTCTAGCTGCTTCAACAAGAGTTCAATTTCGACGTTCAACTACTCCATTCTGTTGAGGTGTCCTGACAGCGGAAAATTGATGAGTAATACCCATGGACTTGAAGAAAGAATCAATCGTTGAATTCTTGAATTCAGTTCCATTGTCTGAGCGAACAATTCTAACTGACGATTTAAGATTTACTTGGGTCTTCTTTATGAAATCAATAATTGCATTCGGAGTGTCACTCTTTGCATGAAGAAAGAATACCCAAGTGTAACGAGAATAATCATCGACAATCACAAGAATATATCGCTTGCCATGGATACTTTGAACTTTCATTGGGCCACACAAATCCATATGAATAAGGTGCAAAGGACCTTCTGTACTTAGAAACTTCTTCGGTTTGTGTGATGCTTTCTTCATCTTTCCAATTGCACAAGCTGGACAAATATGTTCACTTTCATACTTGTAATCCGGAAGTCCTTCAACAAGTTGTTTATCCACAAGAGCATTAATTGTTTGAAAATTAAGATGAGAAAGACGGCGATGCCATAACCAAGAGTTTTGTGCAGTTGCTTTTGAAAGTAGACAAATCTCTAAAGAATTAGATGGAATGTTGTTGAGATCAATAGTGAACAAATTATTGTCTCTTGTTCCAGTAAGAATATCCACACCGTCTTCAGTCTGCACTTTGCATTCATATCTCCTGAATAATACTTGAAGATCATTGTCACAAAATTGTCCAACACTGAAAAGATTGTGTCCTAATCCTTCAACATAGGAAACTCTCTTTATAGTGACACCATTTTTAACAATGTCTCCGTAACTGAGAATAGGAGCGATATGATCATTTCCGAATCTGACGGTTCCCATAAACTTTTCAACAAAGTTCGAAAGAATGGACTTGTTTCCAGTCATATGACGTGAACATCCCGAGTCAACATACCATACACAAATGAGGTATTCCTGCAAGAACAAAGAATGTGGTTTTAGGTACCCTTTTCGATTGGGTCCTTGCAGGTTAGAGGGATAACATGCAAGTACACATAAACAATTTAAATGTAAAACAAAATTATTACACATACTAACATTTTATTAATCACAACTAACAATCACACATACGAGTTCAAATAAGAAATACGAATTACAAACAACAAACAGTAATGGTTTATACACAAGTTTTGGTACAAGTAGGACCAGTCCTAGATGTATTAGCACTATCTAAAGAATTTGATCTACGGACAATCCACACTTGTTTGACATGGGTAGTGTTTCCATCAAGTTTGACTTTTCTAGTAGCATGCAAAAATCTATCTTTTGGAATCCATTTACTGCTACTATTCAAGCACAAGTCACCTGAAACACGAACATTCTTAGAGTTAGAAATCAATTTAGCATTTATGTTCTTAACAGGTTTCTTCTTGATGGGTTCTGTGGTCTTATTCACTTTCTTTATGTTATTAGGTGACAACCAACCATACTGGTCTTTGTATTTAGTCATGCCAGTAAAAGTATCTCTAACCCTATGTAAAGTGCACTTAGGATTCTTCTGAGAATACCTAGGGAAACTAGAATACCTAACCTGCTAAGGTTGTTTGTTACCTAATGAGAAAGTTTCATTCTTAACAATCTTCGGACCACTGCTTGTTTTGACTTCTTTTTGTGATTGAGGTTCAGATTTGACCTTGTACATCTTTGATTGCCTAGAAGTCTTTGGGACTGTGGGAGTTTTCTTTGATTTATGACTTGAATCCTTCTTGGGTGATTGATTGGACTTTGGTTTTGAATTAGTCTTGGGTAACGGGTTGGTCTTTGATTGTTGGGTGGTCTTTGGTCTTTGGAACTTATCGAATGAGGAAGGTTGTGAAGAGTGTGACTTTGGAATCTTCTTTAGATAAAAATCAAGTTTTTCCTCCTTTTGAACAAAATGTTTTTCAAATTCAGGATCAAAATCATGATTTTCTTCCAAATAATTTGTCATATTTTCAGTTTCCAACTTCACACTAACTTCACTTATCTTTATCGGACATGGACTTCTCTTGAGTGAAATTGATGCTTTTTCTTTTTCTTTATGAAATTGAAGTGCTATTTTCTGAAATTGGAATTCAACTTTTAAATCATTAAGTTCCTTTAGCACATTTAACCTCTGTTCTCTTTCTTTTTCAAACTTTTGTTTGAAAGCATCAATTTCATTCAAGTATGATTGAGTTCCCTCAGAAAACTTGGTAAATGACTGAGTTTCAGAAGCAATCGGGAAGAAATAATCATCAACATCATGAACATCATCTAAATCACCATCAGTTTGAACAGAAACATGTACAACTTGACTCTCAGTTTGCATAGATGCATTCATGATTTCACAAATAGAGCATGCAATTTGTGAAGTTTTCTCATTTTGACACACAGATTGGTTTGGTGAAGTTGGAGTGGCCATAACTTCACAAACAGGACAATCGGGGTGATCACAATCATTTACATGATTCTTGGGTGGGTCAATGTCATAGTGATTTTGAGTCTTCAAACTTTCTATTAAAGATTGCTTTTCATCAAGAGACTTTTGCAAATCCTCTATTACCTTTTCCAAAACACTTTGTGGAACATAAGGTCTTTCAACTGCAGGTTTTGGAATTTGAATAGATTCTTCTAAAGGTTTTTCTTTAAAACACTCAAGAATTTCAGGAATTATAGCCTCATGATTTTCTTTTTCGTCATTTTGTTTTTCCATTTTATGTGCAGGGTGACTGAAAAAATCATATGACTCATCCATTAACGCATAGTTAAAATAGACTTTTGCACCCTTCTTTAGAAAATCATCAGTCTCAAAATCACTATCATTCGGTCTCACAAACTGGTCAGTCATCCCACATCTCAAATAAGATTCCTTATATAATGATGGGACTTCTTCTTGTGCTTTGAGCAAATGATTTGGATTGACATAACCTAACCCTGAAGTGAATATGTAACAACCCTCAATTTCCGACTAGGACAATTTACTCCTATTTATCTAGATATCTATCCCTAGAGGTTTATTAAGAGAATTGACCTTGTGGACATTTAGGGCATAGTGATAATTGCCCTCTAGTTCAATGAAATACCGTAAATGACTAGCTATCTTAGAAATGCCATAAACAATAACAATAATCATTCAAGACAATCCCAAAGTTCTAATTGAACTTGATAAAATGTCAATAAACCAAAAACTTCATTTCAAGAACTCAAGTTATACAAAAAATAATGTAAGACTCACAACTTGTGACAAAGTCAATAAATCTTACAAATGTCCAACAAATCAATTACCAAGCCAATTTAAGTAAATATGGCATGAAAATAAAGATTTCTATCTCAAAGTATATTCATAAATTAATATGTACATAAAAGTGTTTAAATAACAATAAGTATATATATATGCTAAAATAAATACAAGTTTATAAATAAAGGCTTATGTAACAAATTAAAAACACAAAAATATATACATACATATACATATACACAACATATATACATATACACATACTAGAATAAAGATGTACTTACACTACAAACTAATACAAATAACCTTACAAAATACATATACAAACACCTAACTCATACATACATTCATACACCCTTATACACTTATAAAAATAAAAACAAAAAAAAAAAAAGAGTGAGAAACCCTAATCTTAAGCATTTGGCCGTCCCCCCCCCCCCCCCCCCCACATTCAACACATTTTTTCTTCACACACACATTTTCTCTCATCCAAAAAAAATTCTCTCTTCTTCTCTTCCATTTTTTTTACTCAAATAATCAAGAAAAACAAGAACAAAAATCAATCTAAACTATATTAATAATAAGGGTTAAGCAAGGGTTGTTTCAAGATAATATTAAGGGTTGTTTCAAGCTTGGAATAAGGTTCATTTGGGTCTTATAGGACCACGAATTTTCTGCCCAAAAACCACCTTCAATTCGTGTTCTTCAAGGGTATAAATCTTCGTCTATTTACTAGATTTAATCTTGTTCTTGTTTATATTCAAAGGTCTTATCAAAAGTTTATGTTTTCTTTTTTGATTTCCTTGTTATATACACTTAATGAAGGCAAAGTTGATAGGATCTTTCTCCTCATGCATATGCATGTCGAAATCTATGAGAAAGATCCAAGGATTCAACAAGTTTAAGACCCAAAAGTGTTGTTATAGATTAGTAGCTTTTAAAGTGATTTTCCTTTTCATAGATCTATATGTTTTTGTATATTTTGAAGAATATATTTCTGAGATTTTTCATTAAAAAGTTGTTTTTATGTTGTTGAAAGTTAGATCTATAAAGATTGGTATTGAAAAGTGTTGATTTGAATGAATACGTGTTAGATCTAAGAAAGTTGAATCTTGTTGTTGGATTATGAGATGGATGAACTTGTTTTAAGTGAAAAATATGTTAAAAGAGGTACAATAATCTGGAAATTTGATGTTAAGAGGTATAAAAATAAAGTATTAATCTTGTAAATGATGAACTCAAGTGTTAATAAAGCAAGAATGGTCATTGGTGAGTTGTTTTAATCAATATACATTCTGACAGAAACCATCTTCTGTCTTGGGACGGATAAACTGGGCTTGTGAGGGCAGATTCAAGAAAACCTTTCAAAATAAAAGTTGTAAATAAACGAGTTAAGTTTAACCTCCAACTGGAATCACTTAAAAATACTAAACCAAACCAAAGATATGATTTTTCTACCAAAAGTGGTCAAAACTGGATTTTTGTCTTAATGTTGAGTCAACTTTGACGATTTTTAATTTCTTAACTAATAGGTTTCAGTAGTTTAAACCTGGTGTGAACTGAGTTCAAAGTGTCCCTAATGTAAAATAAAATTGGGGGATTTTTCTTAAATGTTCATCATCGAAATCTTTTATAAAATATTTCGGGTCGCACAGCAGCAAGCTTTCTGACCAACTTTAGTTTTGTAATTTTTAGAGGTAGTAAACAATGTCTGAAAATTTAGCAAAAATTCACATAAATATTGGACACATATATGTCTCTGTACAAAAATCACCAACGTCCAAATAATTCAACTTAACCAAAAATGACTACTCAACATTTTATGAAAATAAGTGTTAAAACAGAAAATTCCAAGTAAAAGTTCTTCACAACAAAATAAGCTAAAAGTCACTAGATTGCAACTTTAATCAACTCCAACAATCTCATAATAAAAAGTATTATAGACCTACTGAGAATATGTCAAATAAAAGTATAAATCATGAAATTATAAATTTAAGGAGCATATATATCAGAAGATAATTCAAATGAAATTATCCATAATTTATAAAAGCAATTATGACACTTAAAAGTATTTTTAAGGAATTATTTAATTAATAAATCAATAAAATGAATAAATAACTAATTAAATAATATTAAATTAAATATATAATTATAAATCAGAGAATATACATAAATATTAATATTATAAGACCACTGATGTTAAATATTATTATTAAAATAAATGGAAAATACACAAATAAAAGTATAAATCATGAAATTATAAATTAAGGAGCATATATATCAGAAGATAATTCAAATGAAATTATCCATAATTTATAAAAGCAATTATGACACTTAAAAGTATTTTTAAGGAATTATTTAATTAATAAATCAATAAAATGAATAAATAACTAATTAAATAATATTAAATTAAATATATAATTATAAATCAGAGAATATACATAAATATTAATATTATAAGACCACTGATGTTAAATATTATTATTAAAATAAATGGAAAATACACAAATAAAAGTATAAATCATGAAATTATAAATTAAGGAGCATATATATCAGAAGATAATTCAAATGAAATTATCCATAATTTATAAAAGCAATTATGACACTTAAAAGTATTTTTAAGGAATTATTTAATTAATAAATCAATAAAATGAATAAATAACTAATTAAATAATATTAAATTAAATATATAATTATAAATCAGAGAATATACATAAATATTAATATTATAAGACCACTGATGTTAAATATTATTATTAAAATAAATGGAAAATACACAAATAAAAGTATAAAGAATGGAAATTATTATTACTGTGGATGGAAATTATTGATTGAACATACGGTTTGGGTATTGGACCTTATATGGAAATCTTGAAAGTTGTTGAAATTGGCGATATTGAAGTATTGATGACCAAATGGTTTTGGTATGATGAATGATTAATCGATTGATATATTTTTTTTCTCTCACGATAAATGTGACAAATGAGAACTTTATAATTTACCATGAACTTCTCAACTATTTTGAAATGGATAGGTAATGAGATTTACTTGCAAACCTATGCACTCACCAACTACGTTTTCGTAGTTGACACTTTTTCTTCATGCTTTTCAGGAATTAGCGTAAGCTTTGAGGAATTATATGCATCATGATTGTTTGCATTGCACATTGGAGTCAAAGATCAAACCTTGTGACGGGCAATGGAATCCGCCCTGATCATTGTAGTATATCATCTCATGTATTTGTTATTTGTTTCGTGGACTCAATATCCAAGTATAGTAGACGTATTGTACTTGGGAATTGGTTCACATGCTTGTGCATTGTAAAATTATTTTTATCAACTAAAGCTATGGTGAATGTTATCTATTATCCTTTGTTTTGAATACTCGACTTTCTGTACATCTCATCATTCCGCCGTGGTTGGGGTGTTACAGAAAATGGTATCAGAGACTAAGGTTATAGAGAACATTGGGGTTCCTCCGGGAATTCCAAAACTATAGCCTCTTTTCAAAACGAATTTTATAGTCGAGTCGAGCATAAGGTTGAGCGGACTAGTTTGAGCTTTACATGGTAGGACCATAATTAAACGTAAAGTCATGAATCTACGTTTAATTATGAGAGGACCATGTAAAACTCAAACGGCCACTTGGACTTATGTTCAAAAGGATTCCTTTTCAAAAAAAAAAAAAAAAAAAAAAAAAAAAAAAAAAAAAAAAAAAAAAAAAAAAAAAAAAAAAAAAAAAAAAAAAAAAAAAAAAAAAAAAAAAAAAAAAAAAAAAAAAAAAAAAAAAAAAAAAAAAAAAAAAAAAAAAAAAAAAAAAAAAAAAAAAAAAAAAAAAAAAAAAAAAAAAAAAAAAAAAAAAAAAAAAAAAAAAAAAAAAAAAAAAAAAAAAAAAAAAAAAAAAAAAAAAAAAAAAAAAAAAAAAAAAAAAAAAAAAAAAAAAAAAAAAAAAAAAAAAAAAAAAAAAAAAAAAAAAAAAAAAAAAAAAAAAAAAAAAAAAAAAAAAAAAAAAAAAAAAAAAAAAAAAAAAAAAAAAAAAAAAAAAAAAAAAAAAAAAAAAAAAAAAAAAAAAAAAAAAAAAAAAAAAAAAAAAAAAAAAAAAAAAAAAAAAAAAAAAAAAAAAAAAAAAAAAAAAAAAAAAAAAAAAAAAAAAAAAAAAAAAAAAAAAAAAAAAAAAAAAAAAAAAAAAAAAAAAAAAAAAAAAAAAAAAAAAAAAAAAAAAAAAAAAAAAAAAAAAAAAAAAAAAAAAAAAAAAAAAAAAAAAAAAAAAAAAAAAAAAAAAAAAAAAAAAAAAAAAAAAAAAAAAAAAAAAAAAAAAAAAAAAAAAAAAAAAAAAAAAAAAAAAAAAAAAAAAAAAAAAAAAAAAAAAAAAAAAAAAAAAAAAAAAAAAAAAAAAAAAAAAAAAAAAAAAAAAAAAAAAAAAAAAAAAAAAAAAAAAAAAAAAAAAAAAAAAAAAAAAAAAAAAAAAAAAAAAAAAAAAAAAAAAAAAAAAAAAAAAAAAAAAAAAAAAAAAAAAAAAAAAAAAAAAAAAAAAAAAAAAAAAAAAAAAAAAAAAAAAAAAAAAAAAAAAAAAAAAAAAAAAAAAAAAAAAAAAAAAAAAAAAAAAAAAAAAAAAAAAAAAAAAAAAAAAAAAAAAAAAAAAAAAAAAAAAAAAAAAAAAAAAAAAAAAAAAAAAAAAAAAAAAAAAAAAAAAAAAAAAAAAAAAAAAAAAAAAAAAAAAAAAAAAAAAAAAAAAAAAAAAAAAAAAAAAAAAAAAAAAAAAAAAAAAAAAAAAAAAAAAAAAAAAAAAAAAAAAAAAAAAAAAAAAAAAAAAAAAAAAAAAAAAAAAAAAAAAAAAAAAAAAAAAAAAAAAAAAAAAAAAAAAAAAAAAAAAAAAAAAAAAAAAAAAAAAAAAAAAAAAAAAAAAAAAAAAAAAAAAAAAAAAAAAAAAAAAAAAAAAAAAAAAAAAAAAAAAAAAAAAAAAAAAAAAAAAAAAAAAAAAAAAAAAAAAAAAAAAAAAAAAAAAAAAAAAAAAAAAAAAAAAAAAAAAAAAAAAAAAAAAAAAAAAAAAAAAAAAAAAAAAAAAAAAAAAAAAAAAAAAAAAAAAAAAAAAAAAAAAAAAAAAAAAAAAAAAAAAAAAAAAAAAAAAAAAAAAAAAAAAAAAAAAAAAAAAAAAAAAAAAAAAAAAAAAAAAAAAAAAAAAAAAAAAAAAAAAAAAAAAAAAAAAAAAAAAAAAAAAAAAAAAAAAAAAAAAAAAAAAAAAAAAAAAAAAAAAAAAAAAAAAAAAAGTGCATGAACGATTTAATGATTATATAGTTGTGCCTTATTATTGAGATAGTTATTATGCTCTAAGATTTGACTATTGAGAACTGGCACCTGCTAGATATGATTATAATATGGTTAGTCCTTACTACTGAGATATATATTGCGTGATGAGATTTGACCGCTTGGGAACTAGTGATTGTCCCTGAGAAATGCAAAATGAATTAGGAATTTCCTAAGTATGGAAGTTGTCATTAAGTACCCCTCTAATCCAATATTCGTTCACTCGTGCTCTTTTGAAATTATCCCACATCCTATTTCTTACGACACCACCATTCATTATGGACATATGACGACGGCGATATCATCGGTGGAGCATCTTTCCACGAACGTTGGACGATATACTCTGAGAATTGTAGACCCAAGATATGACGCGACTCTATCCTCTTAGAAACTACGCATAACCTTGGTATTCGATCTGAAATGGTGCGAAACATATGTAAACGTCGAATGAAGTTGGAGACTTATGAAAGACGAGTGGTATTAAAGCCAAATTACGATTTGACGACGCCGATAGAACACATTCCGATATACATTCTAGAAGACACATTCTGGGGATTGTAGCTCCGAAATTTGGTGCGATATCTCTATAATAACACGCGTACACGAACGGTTATCCATATTATCTAAGTTGGTGCGGCATATATTGACGTCATCAAAAGTTGGAGTCCATTGAGCAACGATAGACATAGAAGTGATTTCTTTAAACCGCGCAAGGAGTTTGATTTGAGCCTTAATGATTCTTTTGTTTTTGTTTTCTTATTCATTCATTCAAAACCAAATTCTGTATCCTTGATTTTTCAAAGTAATGGTCACCACCGCTTCTCTTCAAAAGTCAGTAACCTAACAACATACAATTCACTTACGCAACACTCAGCAATGGCGAAATCAAGTAAGTAGTACCCTGCTCTCGCTGCGACGTCAAGGGATGCGAAAGACTTTCAGACATCAGTCGTCCACAAGTGGAATACTTGGGATAACGATATAGCATAGAAGATGTTATTGGATCATGTACATAAAGTAGGGCGGAGAAGATTTGTGGTGTATAAGTCAAAGTACATGGAAGCACAAGCGAAGAGTATACTAAGCCTTAACTTGGAGAAAGAATTGAAGGTCTTCCCTATCTATGTTCATCGACCAAAGAGAAAGATTGAGTGGTCAACGAAAAGAAGGTCGTGTGACATGAAGGTCACCTTCGGTTAAGTACAAGGACGTCCCTAAAACTTGGAGGAGATTACTAGCAATGCTGGAAAATGAAGGTAATTGGAAGAAGAAAACTAATTAAGGGCAATAAGATATTAGGATGGGTTGAGTAACCCTCATGATTAAAGAGTAACAAAAAGGATTCCTTTTCAAAAAAAAAAAAAAAAAAAAAAAAAAAAAAAAAAAAAAAAAAAAAAAAAAAAAAAAAAAAAAAAAAAAAAAAAAAAAAAAAAAAAAAAAAAAAAAAAAAAAAAAAAAAAAAAAAAAAAAAAAAAAAAAAAAAAAAAAAAAAAAAAAAAAAAAAAAAAAAAAAAAAAAAAAAAAAAAAAAAAAAAAAAAAAAAAAAAAAAAAAAAAAAAAAAAAAAAAAAAAAAAAAAAAAAAAAAAAAAAAAAAAAAAAAAAAAAAAAAAAAAAAAAAAAAAAAAAAAAAAAAAAAAAAAAAAAAAAAAAAAAAAAAAAAAAAAAAAAAAAAAAAAAAAAAAAAAAAAAAAAAAAAAAAAAAAAAAAAAAAAAAAAAAAAAAAAAAAAAAAAAAAAAAAAAAAAAAAAAAAAAAAAAAAAAAAAAAAAAAAAAAAAAAAAAAAAAAAAAAAAAAAAAAAAAAAAAAAAAAAAAAAAAAAAAAAAAAAAAAAAAAAAAAAAAAAAAAAAAAAAAAAAAAAAAAAAAAAAAAAAAAAAAAAAAAAAAAAAAAAAAAAAAAAAAAAAAAAAAAAAAAAAAAAAAAAAAAAAAAAAAAAAAAAAAAAAAAAAAAAAAAAAAAAAAAAAAAAAAAAAAAAAAAAAAAAAAAAAAAAAAAAAAAAAAAAAAAAAAAAAAAAAAAAAAAAAAAAAAAAAAAAAAAAAAAAAAAAAAAAAAAAAAAAAAAAAAAAAAAAAAAAAAAAAAAAAAAAAAAAAAAAAAAAAAAAAAAAAAAAAAAAAAAAGTTGGAGTCCATTGAGCAACGATAGACATAGAAGTGATTTCTTTAAACCGCGCAAGGAGTTTGATTTGAGCCTTAATGATTCTTTTGTTTTTGTTTTCTTATTCATTCATTCAAAACCAAATTCTGTATCCTTGATTTTTCAAAGTAATGGTCACCACCGCTTCTCTTCAAAAGTCAGTAACCTAACAACATACAATTCACTTACGCAACACTCAGCAATGGCGAAATCAAGTAAGTAGTACCCTGCTCTCGCTGCGACGTCAAGGGATGCGAAAGACTTTCAGACATCAGTCGTCCACAAGTGGAATACTTGGGATAACGATATAGCATAGAAGATGTTATTGGATCATGTACATAAAGTAGGGCGGAGAAGATTTGTGGTGTATAAGTCAAAGTACATGGAAGCACAAGCGAAGAGTATACTAAGCCTTAACTTGGAGAAAGAATTGAAGGTCTTCCCTATCTATGTTCATCGACCAAAGAGAAAGATTGAGTGGTCAACGAAAAGAAGGTCGTGTGACATGAAGGTCACCTTCGGTTAAGTATAAGACTTCCCTAGAACTTGGGAGATCACTAGCAATGTTGGAAGACGAAAGTAATTAGAAGAAGAAAACCAAGGACAATAAGATATTAGGATGGGTTGAGTAACCCTCATGATAAAGAGTAACAAGAAGGATTCCGAGCCATCCTTTCTTTTCGAAACAAGTGTGTAGATGGAGATTTGTTACATGAAGGAATAAGGAAATTGCTGAGTTGAAGATCGTCAAGGAAGGCGAGATGAAGTGAAGTGCAGGAGATCCCTCACATTTTTCTAGAGGAAAAATGTTAAGGGGGTAATCACAGCAAAGGTAGATACTCGAATAAGGACATCGAAGTATTTACCTTAAAATGATGGTGTGATATGATCACTTAAGAGCATAAGGATTGTGTAAATCCTATCATGAGGAATGCGTAGGTATAGCAAAGAAACCGAATAGATTATATGTGCGATGTTAAAAGAGATTTGTCAGTGATGAGTCATAGATAATGGTCCTTTTAGCGTAAAAGGGAGAAATTAAAGGTACCTTAAAACGATTTGAAAGCCAATATCGGCAAAAGCAAGAGAAACTAGTAACGATATGACTGAGCGAATGATGAAAGAGGTGACTTTGGGAAAATAAGAGTGAAGTTAAAGGACAAAGGTGAGTGTGAGGAACAAGATGGAACTATCGTCATACAATTTATGATTCCCTCGAACGCTATAAAATAACAAAGACAACACTATAAAACCCTAAAATGAGATACTACGAAGATGTACCTTTGAAATTTTAGTGCAACTTGGCACCCCAGTTAGTATCACTTTTGTTAAAAGGGTAATCCCTTAGCAAGTGATTAGTCACAAACGAAGCCAATATTTTCAAGAAGCGGCAAGCGTGTCCAACGTCAAACCAAAGAAGGATGAAAGTAGGCGAGAAGCTATTGGAACGATTCTTTAATTGGGGTAGAAGATGATAAAGGAAAGCATGCAAAGTAACAATGGAAAGGAATAGCCACCAACGATCGACATTCCAACGTTTCTTACTGTTTTATTATAACTCACGTTACGAACCGTTTGTTCATTTTACACCTCCGTATTGATATTCTTATTATCATCCCATTATTTAGTATTGATCTAGGCAAGAATGACAACCCGCAACGATTACATGCGATTAACCTCCAGTCGCCTCAAGAGGTGCGCGACATTCGTAACCTTTTTCTTTTCGAAGTTTCTAATCACGAGAAATGTTAGGGCACGGAACAACGGATGCCCCCAGATACGGATATCAAAAGCTTACAGTAACTAAAAAGGGGCAGGATGAAACCAAGTTGAACTCTCGCATTTTATACGACCCGGTGAAGCTATCATATCTTCAATCTATTCTCTCTTACTACCGTATGAACGATCAAACTTCGAGGACGAAGTTCTTGTTAAGGAGGTAATGATGTAACAACCCTCAATTTCCGACTAGGACAATTTACTCCTATTTATCTAGATATCTATCCCTAGAGGTTTATTAAGAGAATTGACCTTGTGGACATTTAGGGCATAGTGATAATTGCCCTCTAGTTCAATGAAATACCGTAAATGACTAGCTATCTTAGAAATGTCATAAACAATAACAATAATCATTCAAGACAATCCCAAAGTTCTAATTGAACTTGATAAAATGTCAATAAACCAAAAACTTCATTTCAAGAACTCAAGTTATACAAAAAATAATGTAAGACTCACAACTTGTGACAAAGTCAATAAATCTTACAAATGTCCAACAAATCAATTACCAAGCCAATTTAAGTAAATATGGCATGAAAATAAAGATTTCTATCTCAAAGTATATTCATAAATTAATATGTACATAAAAGTGTTTAAATAACAATAAGTATATATATATGCTAAAATAAATACAAGTTTATAAATAAAGGCTTATGTAACAAATTAAAAACACAAAAATATATACATACATATACATATACACAACATATATACATATACACAACATATATACATATACACATACTAGAATAAAGATGTACTTACACTACAAACTAATACAAATAACCTTACAAAATACATATACAAACACCTAACTCATACATACATTCATACACCCTTATACACTTATAAAAATAAAAACAAAAAAAAAAAAAGAGTGAGAAACCCTAATCTTAAGCATTTGGCCGTCCCCCCCCCCCCCTCACACACATCCAACACATTTCTTTCACACACACATTTTCTCTCATCCAAAAAAAATTCTCTCTTCTTCTCTTCCATTTTTTTTACTCAAATAATCAAGAAAAACAAGAACAAAAATCAATCTAAACTATATTAATAATAAGGGTTAAGCAAGGGTTGTTTCAAGATAATATTAAGGGTTGTTTCAAGCTTGGAATAAGGTTCATTTGGGTCTTATAGGACCACGAATTTTCTGCCCAAAAACCACCTTCAATTCGTGTTCTTCAAGGGTATAAATCTTCGTCTATTTACTAGATTTAATCTTGTTCTTGTTTATATTCAAAGGTCTTATCAAAAGTTTATGTTTTCTTTTTTGATTTCCTTGTTATATACACTTAATGAAGGCAAAGTTGATAGGATCTTTCTCCTCATGCATATGCATGTCGAAATCTATGAGAAAGATCCAAGGATTCAACAAGTTTAAGACCCAAAAGTGTTGTTATAGATTAGTAGCTTTTAAAGTGATTTTCCTTTTCATAGATCTATATGTTTTTGTATATTTTGAAGAATATATTTCTGAGATTTTTCATTAAAAAGTTGTTTTTATGTTGTTGAAAGTTAGATCTATAAAGATTGGTATTGAAAAGTGTTGATTTGAATGAATACGTGTTAGATCTAAGAAAGTTGAATCTTGTTGTTGGATTATGAGATGGATGAACTTGTTTTAAGTGAAAAATATGTTAAAAGAGGTACAATAATCTGGAAATTTGATGTTAAGAGGTATAAAAATAAAGTATTAATCTTGTAAATGATGAACTCAAGTGTTAATAAAGCAAGAATGGTCATTGGTGAGTTGTTTTAATCAATATACATTCTGACAGAAACCATCTTCTGTCTTGGGACGGATAAACTGGGCTTGTGAGGGAAGATTCAAGAAAACCTTTCAAAATAAAAGTTGTAAATAAACGAGTTAAGTTTAACCTCCAACTGGAATCACTTAAAAATACTAAACCAAACCAAAGATATGATTTTTCTACCAAAAGTGGTCAAAACTGGATTTTTGTCTTAATGTTGAGTCAACTTTGACGATTTTTAATTTCTTAACTAATAGGTTTCAGTAGTTTAAACCTGGTGTGAACTGAGTTCAAAGTGTCCCTAATGTAAAATAAAATTGGGGGATTTTTCTTAAATGTTCATCATCGAAATCTTTTATAAAATATTTCGGGTCGCACAGCAGCAAGCTTTCTGACCAACTTTAGTTTTGTAATTTTTAGAGGTAGTAAACAATGTCTGAAAATTTAGCAAAAATTCACATAAATATTGGACACATATATGTCTCTGTACAAAAATCACCAACGTCCAAATAATTCAACTTAACCAAAAATGACTACTCAACATTTTATGAAAATAAGTGTTAAAACAGAAAATTCCAAGTAAAAGTTCTTCACAACAAAATAAGCTAAAAGTCACTAGATTGCAACTTTAATCAACTCCAACAATCTCATAATAAAAAGTATTATAGACCTACTGAGAATATGTCAAATAGAAGTTATAAAACTTAACTTGGTTATTAAATGGCAAAGACAAGCCTACAAATCACTAATTCGGTTCATATAAGCACTAACCGAAAGCTTTAATTTGCACTTATCACACCACCACCACTATCACGACTTAAGACACCAAAATATGATGAACTTTCTGGAAATAATGAAACAAGAATGAAAATCCATTATCTACCTTGTGGTTACAAACTAGTAACTTCATTTATACAAGGAAATGAAATTTACACAAGTTACAGAATGTAAAACAAAATACAAGTAGATAATTGAAAAGAAAGAACTTAATGAGATGGCCCTTCGCCAGTTCTTCTTCTCTTGGTCACTGAAGAAATAGGTTGTGAGTCTTCAGGGTCAATATTCAACTTTAGCTCCAGATTTTCTTTGTGTTGAATCTTGCCCCTTAAGAAGTTCACCCATGCTTTCTCAAACCTATTCTTTTGTGCCTTCGCATCCAACACATTCACCATTTCAACCCATTCACTGAACCCATACTGCATTGCACCAGGATTGTCAGTTTTAACCAGTGGCCCTCTGGCATAACTAACTTCAACTTGAAAGACTTTGGTGCCTGGCTTGATTGTTACATTGACACCATTGATAGTACCACTATGTCTTCTAGTTGACATGATCTGGGAGTAATAGCTTCTTGCTTCAGATTCATTTGTTATTTTTATACTCCCAGCACCAGCAGCCAGTACAGCGGACTTGATGTCTTCATTAGATACCTCGCCAGTTGGTTCAACAAATGTGCTAAGGTCAGCATCTCTTGTCAGTGGTCTTCTTGGTTGAGAAATCCTTCTTGGTGGATTCAAAACCTTCTTAACATTTGCAATTCTTTTAAGAATCCCACTGGCCCTATTCTCCTTAGCCTTCTCCACTGAAATGTTCAAACTTTTGGCATCGAATTCAGCTTCATCCTCAGGATAGTGTCTGTCCAGTTCTACATCCAGCATTTCTTTCAACTGGTCAACTATCCTGGGATCATTCTTAACTCTGGCATACTCCTCCTTAGTGATACCCAAAAGATTGGCATCACTCATATCAAGCAACTTGATCTGTGCAAGATGTGCCCTGGCTTCAACTTGGTTTCTTTGTTTCATCTTCTTTCTTTCTTTAATATCATTTCCAAGTCTAGCCAGTCTTCTGCTATCACTATCTGAAACTGGAGGAAGTATATCAGCATTGCCAGTTTCTAACATTACATCAGTGGCCGGCTGGGCAGATGCTTCAACAGCTAAACCTTTTCCCTTATCCAAAACATTCCCCCTATCACCCATATCACCAGTTTGCTCACCAGCTTCAGTACTGGCAGCTACAACCATTTCCATACCAGCTTGTCTTCCAGATGGAGTTCTTTCAGGTGCAACTGGTGGAAGGACTGCACTTCTTTCCCCCTTGGCAGCATCTAGACCTGCCCTAATTCCTTCCCATTCAGAAGGGTGAGATGGCAACCGGTCAAGAGGCTGCCATGTTTGCATGTCCTTACACTCCTTGAAAATCCCACACATCATCCTGAAAGACCTCCATAAATGGTTGGTCTCCTTTGACTGGGTCAAAACATTTGCAGTTACTTGTTCTTGACCAGTTTTCAATTCATTTAAGAATCCCACTGGCCCTATTCTCCTTAGCCTTCTCCACTGAAATGTTCAAACTTTTGGCATCGAATTCAGCTTCATCCTCAGGATAGTGTCTGTCCAGTTCTACATCCAGCATTTCTTTCAACTGGTCAACTATCCTGGGATCATTCTTAACTCTGGCATACTCCTCCTTAGTGATACCCAAAAGATTGGCATCACTCATATCAAGCAACTTGATCTGTGCAAGATGTGCCCTGGCTTCAACTTGGTTTCTTTGTTTCATCTTCTTTCTTTCTTAATATCATTTCCAAGTCTAGCCAGTCTTCTGCTATCACTATCTGAAACTGGAGGAAGTATATCAGCATTGCCAGTTTCTAACATTACATCAGTGGCCGGCTGGGCAGATGCTTCAACAGCTAAACCTTTTCCCTTATCCAAAACATTCCCCCTATCACCCATATCACCAGTTTGCTCACCAGCTTCAGTACTGGCAGCTACAACCATTTCCATACCAGCTTGTCTTCCAGATGGAGTTCTTTCAGGTGCAACTGGTGGAAGGACTGCACTTCTTTCCCCCTTGGCAGCATCTAGACCTGCCCTAATTCCTTCCCATTCAGAAGGGTGAGATGGCAACCGGTCAAGAGGCTGCCATGTTTGCATGTCCTTACACTCCTTGAAAATCCCACACATCATCCTGAAAGACCTCCATAAATGGTTGGTCTCCTTTGACTGGGTCAAAACATTTGCAGTTACTTGTTCTTGACCAGTTTTCAATTCATTTAAGATCTTGGAGTCTTCATCCAAACCAGAGACAACCTTTTCCTTCACTTCATCATCCTTCTTCTTCAAATTCTCTACTTCAGTTGTCAGTTTATCTAAAGATTGAGCATGTAGAGATACCTGGGTGTTTAAATTCTCAATGCTGCCTCTCAACTGGTTGATCTCACTGGTGAGTGGGGCCAGATCAATCTGAGGAGTGGCCAGCTTGGTGATCTCAGACATCACCCTTTCAATCAATTGTGCTTCTCTAGCACCCAGCGTATCCTCTATCTTATGACCAACTGAAGTCATCAACTGCTCTCCAAGTTCAGTTACATTTAGGCCAGGTTTTTCAATCAATTCCTTTACCTGCCTTTCAATCTCCCTCAAATCTACTTCAGATGTTCTTACAGTGTTGCCAAGTAGATTGGAGATTGACGTTGTGACCTTGGACTGAGTAAGGTCAAAGGCTTCTTTCAAAGTACCAGCCAGATTATTGCAGCCAGTGACCAACTCATTTAACTTGTTGAACACTAAGTCTTCATTTGATGAAAACTTATTAATCCCCAGATCAACCACCTTAATATTTGCCAAGTGATCTTTGTGGTATCTGGAGAAGGGCTTGGTGTTTTTGTCAAGTGTCTTTTGAATCTCCTCCACCCTGGTAAGAAGGTTTTGGAGATCGGCTTGTAAAGAGACAACTTGACTGTCCAGTGACGAAGGAGAAGGTGTCACTGGACCAGCAGCAGTTACTACTGGAGCAACTGGATGAGGCAAACTTAAAGAAGTCTCCCCAGTTGTCATGCCAGCAGTTGAAAATATAATAGGAGTGGTGGATGAAGAAAGGACTGAAAATCAATGTGTTGTTCATGCTGAGAATGCTCAGGTGTGAACAACGGCGTCGGTGGGGGTGGCATTTCTCGAGCAAATGAGAATTGCCCAGTTGGTGAAGGAGCGGTATAAGTTTGGAAAGATATATCAGTAGGCACATTTTCTTGGAGTGGTGAAAGTGAAATTGATGCGTCTGGAAGCGAGACTGGAGATGAAGGGTTTTGATCTGGTACAGCAGAATCAAAAATCTCCAAGTCTGTTTCAGTACCTTCAGAATCCGAAGATTCTATAAGGATTTCCTCGTCATTAACATTCATGTCCAGATCCATGAATGTAACTGAGGGCTGACCAGAAGGGTCAGTCTCTAGATGACCTTCCCCAGTTTCCTGGATGGGTGCATCTGTTGGAGGATCAGATACCGAAGTATCTTCACCAGGGATAGATGTAATTGGAGTTGCTTCCATTATGGTTGCTCTATCCTCAACCACAACATTAGACGAACTGGAGGGTCCCTCATTATTTTGAGGCCCGCCCAGTTGTCTTTCTGACTCACCTTCAATCGGTGCATCAGTTGAAGCGAATGCCAGTTGCATTCGTTCTGGAATTTCGACCTCTCCAGCTTCAGATACTAGAGAGTCTAAATTCCTCAACATATCTGGAGCAGTGTACGGTGAATCTGTACTTAAGTATGCTTCTCTGCCCAGAATATGTTTAAAACAGAGAGAAACCTTGAGAAGGGGATACAAACACCCCTTGTGCCCTTCAGCTTTTGTACTAGGCTTCTAAACAAGATGTCTGCAAAGTCTACTCTTAATCCATTCCACAAGCAGTAAGCCATTTCTGCTTGTGAGGAGTTGATCTGGTCAAGACCACCAGAACTCCCACCCATACTCTCCACCAGGTGGATGAAAAAGTACCTCCATGAAGGTGTAAGACCCTTCATGGTCATCGCACCCTTCGTCTTCAAAACTCCATTCTCCAAGCACTCCTTGTGTCCCATTTCAAGGAGGACTTGGCGAAAATTAACATTAGAGGGTAAGACGACTGGAGATTCACCCTCTCTCCAGTAATTGAGGTGTAAGGCATCCTTCAATACGTCAGCGGACAAGGTACACTGGATTGTTCCATCCTTTAATGTGAAACTGATGGAGGAACAATCGGAAGAAAGAGTGGCAGTGTACCAAAACTTACACAAGTAGTTGTGAAACAACTTGCGTGGGTTTAGAGAGAATGAGGGTCCTATTGGAGAATCCTTAAAAAAAAATTGGATTCTACCAATAAGGGTATTGGACCCTTGAGATCCTTGTAAGCTTGCCATCGGATTATTAGGATTGAGTTTGATGACTGAAGCATTACTAGGAGCACCAGATGCCGGTTTGACATCTGGTGAAGGAGCATATGGAATAGTCAAGAGATTTACATCTCTTGAACGGGATGATCTAGGTGCCATTGGAAAATGAAATTGAAATTTGGGAATTAGGGTTCTTGATTTGTGAAGCAGAGAGAGAAATGAAGCAATTTTGATGATTGGGAAGTAAATGAAAGAATGTAGAAGGAAGTAAATGAGTTCGGAGTAAATAAGGGTATTTATAAGGGATTCAAGATCCCAATGAAATACAAAAATTATATTTTATTTAACCAAAAACAACTTTGTAGATATTTTAACAAAAGAGGTTTGAATTTTGAAATAAAATCATAATTTGCCATGTCAACATTAAATGCTACCATGTCAGCATTAAATGCTACGACGACTTATCTTACCCACGCGCCCACTCACTTTTTATTTTCCCAATACAAATAGTTGTCAAGTACTAAAATAGCTTTAAACACGTCAGATCACAATACCAAGTGGTTTAAAACACTCGAGTACCATCACGTGTCACAAATATTGACCAAGTATTTCTAACGTTATAAAAACAAGACAAGACTGAACCTGGTCACTAGAGGATCAGTCCAGTGCCAGTTTCCAACTGAAGAGTTCTCCAGTTGCCATTTTCAAACAAAAACGAATTTTAGTCAGAAAATAATTTTGAGTCTTTCCCCTTAAAATGATGATCCAGAAATCGATTAGTGCCAAGATAGTATCACAAAGGCGTTCGATAGCCTGGCGAGCAAAGATTATCTGGACCTCCTCAACTGGAGAACTTCATCAGTGTCACTGACGCGTTCAATAACAAAGAAAGCTCCAGTTTTAAGGATTTAACATTCCCAGTTCGCTGATGAGATGTTTAAAGGTTTTCTCATCGAGAGGTTTTGTAAAAACATCAGCTAACTATTTGTCAGTGGGGATGAAATGTAATTCAATGTCTCCTTTCATAACATGATCACGAATAAAATGATACCTGATGTCAATATGCTTTGTTTTGGAGTGCATCACTGGGTTGTGAGATATAGCAATTGCACTGGTGTTGTCACAAAAGATTGGGGTCCTTGTATACTTTTGACCATAATCTAGTAACTGGTTCTTGATCCAGAGAATCTGGGCACAGCAACTGGCCGCAGAAATGTACTTTACCTCAGCAGTGGACATAGAGACTGAAGTCTGCTTCTTGCTAGTCCAACTTACCAGTTTTCCTCCAAGGAAATGACAACCACCAGTTGTTGATTTTCTATCAATCTTACAACCTGCATGATCAGAATCTGAATAACCCATTAGATCTAATCCTGAGCCTTTGGGGTACCAAAGACCAAGATTAGGACACCCTTTCAGGTATCTAAAGATACGCTTTACAGCGTGCAAATGTGATTCTTTAGGGTTAGCCTGAAACCTGGCACATAAACATGTTGCAAACATTATATCTGGTCGACTGGCAGTTAAGTACATCAGTGAACCAACCATACCACGATAGTCAGTTATGTTAACTGGTTTGCCAGTTGGGTCAGAGTCCAAATTTAATGGTGCTGCAATAGGTGTGTTTTTCGATGGGATTGAATCATATTTGTATTTTCTTAACAAATCTCTGACATATTTTCCTTGGTTTATGAAAATTCCATTTTCAGTTTGCTTAATCTGAAGACCTAAGAAAAATGTTAATTCACCCATTAAACTCATCTCATACTCAGATGACATGTGTGAGTCCCGTTTATAAGCTCGAGATGGTTAACCTAGAATGTGTAAAATACAACAAGTCTAATAATCACTAGAATTGGACTAGTATTACTTGTAAATAAATATGCAAGATATATAAATAAAGTAATACAAGACTTAAAGCAATAAACAAATAAAGTGGACCATTATGTATGTTTCATGGGTATTTCATTTATTGATGTTTAAATAAAATACAAGGTTGTTGCGGAATCAAGATAATACAATGAAGTATGTATCCTAACAACCTATGAGTTACAAATGATCTATATTTGTCAAATAGCTCTTTAGGATCGAGATACTTAAAGTTGTGAAGTATCCCTGTTTAAGATCGAGAGTATTTTAGACAAATTCACTTTCATGCAAAGTGTATGCTTAAAAGTATTTTGTTCAAGGAAATGACAACCACCAGTTGTTGATTTTCTATCAATCTTACAACCTGCATGATCAGAATCTGAATAACCCATTAGATCTAATCCTGAGCCTTTGGGGTACCAAAGACCAAGATTAGGACACCCTTTCAGGTATCTAAAGATACGCTTTACAGCGTGCAAATGTGATTCTTTAGGGTTAGCCTGAAACCTGGCACATAAACATGTTGCAAACATTATATCTGGTCGACTGGCAGTTAAGTACATCAGTGAACCAACCATACCACGATAGTCAGTTATGTTAACTGGTTTGCCAGTTGGGTCAGAGTCCAAATTTAATGGTGCTGCAATAGGTGTGTTTTTCGATGGGATTGAATCATATTTGTATTTTCTTAACAAATCTCTGACATATTTTCCTTGGTTTATGAAAATTCCATTTTCAGTTTGCTTAATCTGAAGACCTAAGAAAAATGTTAATTCACCCATTAAACTCATCTCATACTCAGATGACATGTGTGAGTCCCGTTTATAAGCTCGAGATGGTTAACCTAGAATGTGTAAAATACAACAAGTCTAATAATCACTAGAATTGGACTAGTATTACTTGTAAATAAATATGCAAGATATATAAATAAAGTAATACAAGACTTAAAGCAATAAACAAATAAAGTGGACCATTATGTATGTTTCATGGGTATTTCATTTATTGATGTTTAAATAAAATACAAGGTTGTTGCGGAATCAAGATAATACAATGAAGTATGTATCCTAACAACCTATGAGTTACAAATGATCTATATTTGTCAAATAGCTCTTTAGGATCGAGATACTTAAAGTTGTGAAGTATCCCTGTTTAAGATCGAGAGTATTTTAGACAAATTCACTTTCATGCAAAGTGTATGCTTAAAAGTATTTTGTTCAAGGAAATGACTTTGTATTTATAGGCAACAAAATTCACCAGTGAATTTTGTGCCGTACAAATATGATTGCATACATTTAATGATCCGACAAGAACATTAAATGCATTGGATAAGAATAAGGATAAAGTCACATCAAGTGCAAGTGTATCCTTATATCCAACCACCTTAACACACGTATACTATGTTAAAGAACAAGTGGATTGTTCTTTGGAAAGTGTGTTAGGCATAAGTCAATCCTCGATATTAGTGTTCAGACTTGCAGGATCTAGAACATTAATAATCCTCCAGTGTACAGATCTGGTAAGACCTTCCAGTGGACTCCGCCATTTGTTAAGTCTTCTTCCTTCAGACTTCAGTCTTTGACTTCAGTCAGAATGTCTTCAGTAGAGTAGATCAGGACTGGGGTGAAGTCTTCAGTGAGCTAATCTGGAGAATACTCCAGATTATCTATACAAGTATTTGCTCACTAGTCTTCAATTATTTCTGGACAAATCTTTAGAGGGACTCCAGATTCCAAGTCTGGAGTAGGTCCAGTAGAACATGTTTTCTGGTCAGATCTTCAGTGAGGCTCCAGAAGTCGGGTCTGGAGCAAGTCCAGCAAAACATGATTCTTAACAAACCTAAGTAAGGATCCAGTAGTCCAGTCTGGAGCCAGTCCAGTAACTCTGGACTAAATCTGGACCTAACAATTCCCCCTATTTATTTAGAAATAATGCAAGTATTTTTCAGACTTATAGATATACAAATTTGTATGTCTGGAAAACACTTGGTCGATTTAAGTCTAAAATCTAAGTAACTGGAAAACACTTTATAGATCATGAGTGTTTTCAGTTTCATCTTTTAAGTTCTAACTTAGACTAAATCTGGTCATTTACTTGTAAAAAATAAAAACTTGCAACTATTATTACTTTCACCAAAAAGGAAAATAATTACAACTTTCATAAACAAATAATTACAACAAGTACAATGATAAGAGTTTAGGCCCTTCTTCTCGACGTCCTTTCTGGAGCATCTTCAGTAGCCTTCCTCTTAGGAGATGGAGATGATGGAACAGACACTGGTGGTCTCAGACCCAACACAGCTTCCAATTGTTGAATTCTCTTCCAGACCTTCTCAATCCTCTTCATGAAGGCCTTCACATCTGGAGAGAGATTAGATTTACCTTTGAAGCTCATTCCAATCTCCTTTAGTTCAGTCCATCCAAAGGCATGGACTGAAGTATCGTTCCTCTCATCAGTGAAGTTACCCTCCCTGGTCAACTTCACATTAAATCTGGTCAATCCTTGATGATTTTCAGCCAGTTTGATTTCAGCATTTATAATCTTTCTTGCATTGGCCCTGAAATTCATCATTTCATCATATTTTGCCCTCTGCTTAGCCAACTGGACCATATCTTCAGTATCCTTGGATACACCACTCTGTTGTCCTTCAGTGGACTGGTATTCTTGTCTATTTATTCTCAGAGTAGTATCCAGTGGAATGAAGGTGCTAAGATCACCATCTTTTATAGCTTTTAATTGTCTGGCAGTAAGCTTGGGCAGACCAGTCATTTTCTTCCTATATTCCACTTCCAGAGCACCAGCATTTCTTTTGATCTTTTTCTGGAGGCTTACCAGCTCCTCCTTTCTTTGTCTGATCAACTCTGGAATGGTTACACCATATATCAACGAGTCATATACCTGCTCTTCTTCAGCATAGAATGATCGTATATGCACATCATTCAGTGCATCAAGACATTGTTGAACTCTGGGATCCTCCTTCATCCTTTTATACACTTCAATATTTATACCAAGCCTTCCAGCATTGTAGGAGTCCAGAGTACCCATTGTAGCCATCTCCCTTTGATGGGCCAGCAGTTCATTTTTCTGGTTTGTCTTGAATATTTCTATCATGATGCACTGTTGATTTAACTTCCTTGCAGTCTCACTGTCAACATCTTCAGTTTGATCTTCTTCTTCACCAGACACCATCTTTTCTTTTCCTTTAACTGCCTTCAGTGTGGTAGGAATGTCTGGGAAGGTTTCAAACTGGGGCTCGGCTTCAGTACCAGCAGCCTCTTCTTCAGTCTGCACACTGGTTTCAGTACCAAGTGCTCTCTGGGCCATACGTGCACTGGCATCAGTACCAGTCACTTGTTTACTCTGAACAACGCTTTCAGTAGCGACTGCCCTTACAACCTCTTTCTTCTTCTTATCAACTCTTCTTGTTCACTCACCCAGAAAATTCAAATTGACATCATAGCCTTCAGACATGGGGGAGTCAACATCATCCCATTCTGGCACATTCCCAACTGCCTGTTCACCAGACTGTTCACCAGTATTTATACCAACTTCAACATTTAAATCTAATGGAGCCTCTTGCTCACCAGAAGCTTGTTCTTCAGTCTGAACAACTTCAACAACCTGGGCAGCATCTTCTTGTACAACAGCCTGGACTTCAGTGTCCACTCTCTGTTCAAATTGTACAAGAGATTCAATATTTTCCTCTTCACAAATAGGAGACCCATCAAGATTAATAGTATCACCAGGATGAGTTGATGGGTTTACCTGGACTCCTCCCTCATCAGACGCCTATGAGTTCTTGGTCGTCTGGAAAGCTCAACAGTTGCTTGACTTGAGCTTTCTGGAGCCACTTGTCTAATGGGTTGTACCATTCTACAACATGCACCTCTTGTTCATCATCACCCAGAAAATTCAAATTGACATCATAGCCTTCAGACATGGGGGAGTCAACATCATCCCATTCTGGCACATTCCCAACTGCCTGTTCACCAGACTGTTCACCAGTATTTATACCAACTTCAACATTTAAATCTAATGGAGCCTCTTGCTCACCAGAAGCTTGTTCTTCAGTCTGAACAACTTCAACAACCTGGGCAGCATCTTCTTGTACAACAGCCTGGACTTCAGTGTCCACTCTCTGTTCAAATTGTACAAGAGATTCAATATTTTCCTCTTCACAAATAGGAGACCCATCAAGATTAATAGTATCACCAGGATGAGTTGATGGGTTTACCTGGACTCCTCCCCTCATCAGACGCCTATGAGTTCTTGGTCGTCTGGAAAGCTCAACAGTTGCTTGACTTGAACTTTCTGGAGCCACTTGCCTAATTGGTTGTACCATTCTACACTGCACCTCTTGTTCATCCTCACCCAGAAAATTCAAATTGACATCATAGCCTTCAGACATGGGGGAGTCAACATCATCCCATTCTGGCACATTCCCAACTGCCTGTTCACCAGACTGTTCACCAGTATTTATACCAACTTCAACATTTAAATCTAATGGAGCCTCTTGCTCACCAGAAGCTTGTTCTTCAGTCTGAACAACTTCAACAACCTGGGCAGCATCTTCTTGTACAACAGCCTGGACTTCAGTGTCCACTCTCTGTTCAAATTGTACAAGAGATTCAATATTTTCCTCTTCACAAATGGGAGACCCATCAAGATTAATAGTATCACCAGGATGAGTTGATGGGTTTACCTGGACTCCTCCCCTCATCAGACGCCTATGAGTTCTTGGTCGTCTGGAAAGCTCAACAGTTGCTTGACTTGAACTTTCTGGAGCCACTTGTCTGATTGGTTGTACCATCTCTACAACATGCACCTCTTGTTCATCACCAGAGCTTTCAACAGCTTGTGCTCTGACTGGCGCCACATTCTCTTCCACTCTTTGAAATGAGAGCATGGACTGAGGAATATCTACCTCACCATCTCTAGATTGAAGGTTATTCAGATCTCTTAAAAACTCACTCATTGAAAAATGAGTAGTATCTACATCATATTGGTCTCCCAGACCATTTCTGAACATAAGGGACAGAAAACGAATATAAGGAATATGGGGTTTTCTCCCCTTTGCCTTCAGTCGATCCACCAAATCATTGAACAGGATCTGAGCAAAATCCACCCTTATCCCAAACCATAAACAATAGGCAATCTGGAGTTGCGTTTGATTTATCTGATCTAGTCCTCCAGAACTCCTCCAAGACATTCTACCAAATGAGTGAAGAAAAATCTCCACGAATCTGTAAGTCTACTCATATAGATTGTTCCTTTTCTCAATAACTGGCCATTTTCATCAACAATTTCGGTGTGCCCCATCACCCTGCACACTTCTCTGAAATTAATGCCAGTTGGAAGTTCCATGGGCTGCTCATTCTGGTCATGATAATTTAACTGAAGAACAGACCTGAGCAAACTCACTGAGAAACCTAAGGTCTGGTACCTCCATTTAGAGTGTAAGAAATTGAAGCAGTTTCTTCATTATAGAAAGCGGAGTACCAGAACTCACATAAGTAGTCATGGTACATTTTCCCTGGATTTAGGGTTAATGCACCATACATAGGGCATGAGAGAAAGAACGTATTCAATCTCCTAATGATAGAACTAACTGGATGAGTACTGGAAAGTTTTGCCATCCAGTTATTCATATTGATACGAATGGCTTTCGCATCAAGAGAAATATGTCTTGGTCTAACAACATCTTCGACCGGAGCATATTCGGTGGTTAAAAGATTTCTTGGTGCCATTTGATTATAGATGAATATGAAAATGAAAAATTTAAGGTTTATGAAGAATTTAATGAATGAAGTTAATATGAGAGTATTATGATTGGAAAATGAAATGAA
Source organism: Erigeron breviscapus (assembly GCA_034093135.1). NCBI lineage: Eukaryota > Viridiplantae > Streptophyta > Magnoliopsida > Asterales > Asteraceae > Erigeron > Erigeron breviscapus. The sequence continues at coordinate 7,171,361 of CM067169.1, read as the reverse complement.
AAATTTAAGGTTTATGAAGAATTTAATGAATGAAGTTAATATGAGAGTATTATGATTGGAGAAATGAATGAAGAAAATTAGGAATTGAATGAAGGAATTTTAGGATTGGGAGTAAATGTTCGAAGTAAATGTAAAGTGAAAGTAAAAGTGGGTATATATAGGAGAGATAATATGGAACTCAAACGGTTAATTTGAATTTATCAAATATAACTTTTGATCGGGTTTTGAGATCCGCATTTAATTACATCACATCACCCATAAATGGGTGATGGTTCACCGCCCACAAAAACTAAACAACTTGTACTTTTTGTTTTCCCAAAGTAAAAAGACCATCATTGTTTTGAAAAATTTACATGCCACGTAGGATTCATAAGATAAATATCTTTGAAAAAGTTTGCTTACGTGGCACTCACAAAGACCAAGTTTTTAATGAACATATTATGACTTATTTCAGTGCATCTGGAGGCTGACTGGACACTCCAGTATCACTGGTGGATTAGTCCAGTGAACATGTACTGATGGTACACTGGGGGACACTCCAGTAAAGTACCAGTGAAAACCATTTTTGAAAGACTGGTAACCTCAAACGTGCACGTCAACTAATACAGACAAATGAGACGGACACATTTACAAGGAGACCTAAGTCAACTCAAACATGCACTTCAACCTATCCAGTACCAGTGAGAGGGACATATTTACAAAGCACCAGTAATATTTTCTGAAAAATTTGTCCAGTGAGAAAATAAATTCCCCCTGAACTTAAAACACTTTTAATAGGAAAATATTTTTCAAGTCTTCCCTGGAATGTTGCTCCAGAAATCTAATAATTACAAAGATAGTACACAATGGCGTTCAATATCTGAGCAATTACCAGATTTAAGGATTTAACATTCCCAACTCACCAAAAAGATATTCAAAAGTTTTGACATCCAGTGGTTTGGTAAAAATGTCAGCGAGTTGCTTGTCAGTGGGAATAAAATGGAGTTCAATGTTGTTTTTCATAATATGATCACGAATGAAATGGTACCTTAGATCGATGTGCTTCGTTCTGGAGTGCATGACTGGATTGTTTGAGATAGCAATGGCACTGGTATTGTCACAAAAGATGGGAGTCTTTGAATATTTAATACCATAATCAAGCAACTGGTTCTTCATCCAGAGTATCTGAGCACAACAACTGGCTGCAGACACGTATTCAGCTTCGGCAGTGGATAATGAAACTGAAGTTTGCTTCTTACTGGTCCAGCTGACTAGTTTGCCACCTAGGAAATGACATCCACCAGTTGTGGATTTCCTATCTATCTTACAACCTGCATGGTCTGAATCTGAATAACCCATTAGATCCATGCCTGAGCCTTTGGGGTACCAAAGACCTAGACTGGGGACACCTTTAAGGTACTTCAGTATGCGCTTTATAGCAAGCATATGAGATTCCTTTGGATTAGACTGATATCTGGCACATAAACATGTTGAAAACATAATATCTGGTCTACTGGCAGTTAAATACATCAGTGAACCAACCATGCCTCTATATACAGTGGTGTTCACTGGTTTGCCATCTGGATCCGAGTCCAGTGTCAGTGGTGCAGAAATTGGAGTTGGTTTAGATGGTGAAGAATTCATATCGAATTTCTTTAAAAGATCTCTAACATATTTTTCCTGATTAATAAAAATGCCATCATTGTTTTGTTTAATCTGGAGTCCAAGAAAATATGTTAATTCACCCATCAAACTCATTTCGTATTCAGTGGACATGATTTTTGAAAATTTCTTGCACATGTTTTCATCAATAGACCCAAAAATTATATCATCAACATAAATTTGTACCATTAACAGATTATCTTTCTCATGAAGAATGAACAAGGTATTGTCAATTGCACCTCTTTTAAAGTTATTTTTCAACAAATGTTTAGTCAGAGTATCATACCAGGCACGTGGGGCTTGTCTGAGGCCATATAGCGCTTTGTCCAGACGATATACCCAATGTGGATGCTTGTCATCAACGAAACCTGGAGGTTGTCTGACGTAAACTTCTTCTTCAAGCTTTCCATTTAAGAAAGCACTCTTTACGTCCATCTGGTAGACCTTGAACTCATGATTAGCAGCGAATGCTAAGAAAATTCTGATCGCTTCAAGTCTAGCCACTGGAGCAAAAGATTCATCAAAGTCGACATCTGACTGGCAGTAGCCTTGTGCTACCAGTCTGGCCTTATTTCTTATTACGTGGCCATCTTCATCTACTTTGTTTCTGAAGACCCATCTTGTTCCAATTGGTTCTTTCTTTCCAACTGGGAAAGGAACCAGGTACCATACTTTGTTCCTTTCAAACTGGTGAAGCTCTTCTTGCATAGCAGTTACCCAGTTTGGATCTTCCAGAGCCTCGTCAATCTTCTTAGGTTCTATCAAAGATAGAAAACTGACGTATAAGCATTGATCACTGGAGGCTCTTCTGGTCTGAACACCACGACTGGAGTCACCTATGATCTGATCAATAGGATGAGCTTTTGTCCATCTGGAGTACTGACCAGGATTGTTACTGACAACAATATCAGTGTAAGAATTCAGTTGAGTCTCCTCTGAAGTTGCTTCAGGAGGAGGTTCTTTATAAACTACTTCAACATCTTCATCTGATTCATTTAAATCACGATTTGCATCATGAAATTCTTCATATGAAGGCATTTCTTATAGTACTGGTTCAGTTTGGTCACCAAAAGACATTTCTGGTATCTCAACTGACACTGATACTGGGGGAGTAGTACGCACATCTGATCCAATATTAATTTCAGAGGGTAGTTTGAAAATAATAGAAGGATAGAATGGAGTACTACTGGAGACTTTCTTTTTCTGAACAGGTTCCAGATCAGGATGACTGGAAACTGTGTCTGGTGAATCATCCATTTTGTCGTTTATTGGATCAGATTCACAAAAGACAATGGGAGTAACTGGGGGAGTGTCAAGGGCTGGCTTCTTGTTGATTGCAGCATTTGATTCATCGAATGTAACATGAATTGACTCATGGACCTTCTCCAGTCTCTTGTTATAGACTCTGAAGGCCTTGCGAATGGCTGAATAGCCTAAGAAATACCCTTCATCAGCTTTGGCATCAAATTTGCCTAGCTGACTGGAGTCGTTTAGGATGTAAACTGGACATCCAAAAACGTGAAAATAACCAATATTTGGTTTTCTATTTCTTAAGACTTCATAGGCTGTCTTTTTGTATCTTTTGATGTACACTGATAGATTCTGGGTGTGGCAAGCAGTTGCAATTGCTTCCGCCCAGAAACTGGTAGACAGTCCAGATTCAGCAAGCATACTCCTGGCAGCTTCTATCAGCGTTCGATTTTTCCTTTCCACCACTCCATTCTGTTCTGGAGATCGGGCTGAAGAGAAGTTCTGGGAGATGCCAGTGTCAGTACAGAATGACTCCAGAGTTGCATTCTGGAATTCTGTTCCATTGTCACTTCTTAACTGACACACTTTTCGACTGTACTTGAGCTCAATTTGCTTGATAAGACTGATGATTTCATTAGCAGCTTCACTTTTGGACCTCAGAAAGATCACCCAACAATATCTGGAGAATTCATCTACGATCACCAGGGTGTATCTTTTACCAGCACGAGTCTGAACATTCACTGGACCAAATAGGTCCATATGAAGCATATGAAGAGGTTCAGAAATGCTGAAATTCTATCTGGTCTTGAAACTGGTACGCTTTTGCTTACCCATCTCACATCCTGGACATGGTCTTTCCTTTTTGAAGGAAACTGAAGGTATCCCATCTGCAAGTTGTTTTCTGGACAACTTGTTAATGTTTTTGAAGTTTAAATGGGATAACCTTTTATGCCATAACCAGTTTGTGTCTTCATCAGCTTGAGTATAGAAACACTGTTCTGAAGGAGAGTTTTCCATATCCATCACGTACACATTCCCTTTTCTGGGAGCAATCAACACTACCTTCCAGTCCTTGTTGAATACGATGCCCTGAGCAACATTGAATAAGACTTGATAGCCATCGTCACACAGTTGACTTACACTGATCAAGTTATATTTCAAACCATTCACAAATGCAACACGTCTGAACTTGACTTGTCCATTGTTCAGAACACCATATCCCTCAGTCTTTCCACAACCATCATTTCCAAAAGTGATGGAGGGTCCATCAGAAATGGTGAACTCCTCCAGTAGGGACTTACATCCGGTCATCGTCCTGCCAGCTGCACTGTCAAGATACCAGATATATTTCTTTCGATCGCCCTACACATAAACCAGATTTTGATCAGTTAGATTTGGGAACCCATCGACTGATGGGTTCACTGGAGCCTCCCTTATAGGTTCCAGGGGCAATCTGGTCTAGCTCACTTTCTTCAACAGTGGTCTTAGTTGAAAAGACCACTGGGGTTGATAGTTTTGAAACTTTTTCATTTTTCTCAACTGGAGAAATAAATTTGTCTTTCTTTGAAAAAGGTTTTGCATTTTGTCTAGGGCCAGATGAAGTACCCTCAATAAAGTTTAATCTTGCATTAAAACTTTGTGATTGACGAGTTAGATTTGAATCTGGCTCTCTATCCTGGACAAAATATCTTCTTCAGATGATACCTTAGCCTTTCCAGTCCAAGGCTTTGGTAAGGGTTTGGTCTGAGGCAAAGGTCTATTCTGCTTTACCTTTTTAACGGAGAAATAAATTTGTCTTTCTTTGAAAAAGGTTTTGTATTTTGTCTAGGGCCAGATGAAGTACCCTCAATAAAGTTTAATCTTGCATTAAAACTTTGTGATTGACGAGTTAGATTTGAATCTGGCTCTCTATCCTGGACAAAATATCTTCTTCAGATGATACCTTAGCCTTTCCAGTCCAAGGCTTTGGTAAGGGTTTGGTCTGAGGCAAAGGTCTATTCTGCTTCACCTTTTTAACTGGAGCAGTCATCTGAACAGCTCCAGTCTTAACCTCTGGGGATTGAACTGGGTAAAAGTTGGTCTTAGGAGTTACAGGCTTATCATAAACAGTTGTGGGCCTTAACACCTCTGGTAATCGATCGATTACTGGTATTAATGATGCTACATTAGTATTTCCATCTAAATATGCACGTTTTTGAGCAGGAAATTGTTTTACTGAAGCATCATATGGCTTTTTGGTTTCTAGCCATGACTTTATTACCAGTTTTTCTTTCTCTAAAATGATCTCAAGATCTTGTTTTTCTTGGATCAATTGTTCAGTTACCAGAACCTGGGCTTGAAATGCCAGTTCAATGTCTTGAAGTTCTTTTAATTTTGATTTTAAAGCATTTAGTTCAGAAGAATCTGTTTCTAGACCATTTATACCATCAGATCTAACAGTTTCTACAAAAATTAAATCAGAATTAAGAGCTTCAGCAATGTCCAATTTTAGTTCTTGGTCAGTTGCATTATCATAATCACTAACCTTTTTAATAACAATGTCCACCCATCGTCCAGATGTGACATCTTCCTTCACCAGTAGCTCTTCGTCTGCCAGAGCCATGTAGCAGCAATCTCTTTCCTCTTCTTCATCAGCAGATGAGTCATCAGAAGGAACCCACTTCTCTTCAGTCTTTGCAATCATGCACTTATTATTTGTTTCCATTTGTTGTGCCATGAGAGCAATTTGGGCCTTAAGCTTTTTATATTTCAATTTATAGCTATCATCAGGCTTATTATTGAAGAGAATTGACCAGGCTTGGATACAAACTGGTTGGACCTGCACTCTTTCATGAAATGACCCTTTTTGCCACACTTAAAGCATGTCAAATTGGTCTTGTCAGTGGAAGAACTGGATGCAAATTGTCCAGATGGCCTATTTGCTCTTGCTTTGAAACGGTTGAACGTTTTAGCAATCATTGCAACAAGGTCATCATCTTCAGTTTCATCACAACAGTCTGGAGAGATTTGACTGGTTTCTCCAAAATCCATGAGTTCAGACACCATCTTCTTCATAGAAAATACATTCTCAGAAGATATCAGTGTTGTACCTTGTGGTTCAGTATGACTGACCACATTAGGAGAACTGGAGGCATGGTTATAGGCATCTCTTTCTGCAACCACTCTCTGAGCTTGATTTTCTTCAGTGTATCTGAAAGCTCCATAAAGAGTTGAGAGAGTGTGTGTGTGCAGAGTTTTTCCTTGTCTTAAGACTAGGATCATATGCGACCATTTGGTGGGAAGAATGTCACAGAATTTCTCCAGAAGTATATCCTTGTCCTTCTCAACCCCAAGACCTCTCAGTTGGTTTATGATACTCATAAATCTGGTGTAAGTACCAGTGAGAGACTCGTTAGGTTGAGCAAAAAATGACTCATACCTCTTGTTTAAGGAGACTTTTCTGGTGACAATGGTGTCATCTCCTCCTTCGTGTTGGTTCATAAGTTCATCCCACATGGTTTTTGCACTAGGAAAAAGAACTAGTGTGGGAATGAGGGTTTCTGGAACGGCCCCGAGGATCATGTTTTTAAGGAGGGTGTCTAAATTCACCAATCTCCTCTCCTCTTCTGACCAGTGTTCCTCCCTCTTTTCCCTTCCCCTTCTAGATCCAGAAGGATCAAGAAGTGGATTGAGAGGTGATGTAGGCACATAGGGTCCTTCATTTAAAATCTTCATCATGTTCCTCTCAATACCAGTGACATGTAAAACCATCCTAGCCTTCCACGTACCAAATTCATCGCTATTCCCACTGAATTTAGGAACAGGATTATTTGAGTAGTGCACATGCACGTGTGGAGAAGCAGGAGTAGGAGAGGAGGTGGAGGATTAGTGTTATTAACATTTTGAGGTTCATTTTGATCAATAATATTTACATTAGGATCGGGACCAAGACTAAAACCTTGTGTATTTTCTTGGTTAGCCATCAAGAAACAGATCTAGGCAATGTTTAGCCTTCTGCTCTGATACCAAATGTGAGTCCCGTTTATAAGCTCGAGATGGTTAACCTAGAATGTGTAAAATACAACAAGTCTAATAATCACTAGAATTGGACTAGTATTACTTGTAAATAAATATGCAAGATATATAAATAAAGTAATACAAGACTTAAAGCAATAAACAAATAAAGTGGACCATTATGTATGTTTCATGGGTATTTCATTTATTGATGTTTAAATAAAATACAAGGTTGTTGCGGAATCAAGATAATACAATGAAGTATGTATCCTAACAACCTATGAGTTACAAATGATCTATATTTGTCAAATAGCTCTTTAGGATCGAGATACTTAAAGTTGTGAAGTATCCCTGTTTAAGATCGAGAGTATTTTAGACAAATTCACTTTCATGCAAAGTGTATGCTTAAAAGTATTTTGTTCAAGGAAATGACTTTGTATTTATAGGCAACAAAATTCACCAGTGAATTTTGTGCCGTACAAATATGATTGCATACATTTAATGATCCGACAAGAACATTAAATGCATTGGATAAGAATAAGGATAAAGTTACATCAAGTGCAAGTGTATCCTTATATCCAACCACCTTAACACACGTATACTATGTTAAAGAACAAGTGGATTGTTCTTTGGAAAGTGTGTTAGGCATAAGTCAATCCTCGATATTAGTGTTCAGACTTGCAGGATCTAGAACACTAATAATCCTCCAGTGTACAGATCTGGTAAGACTTTCCAGTGGACTCCGCCATTTGTTAAGTCTTCTTTCTTCAGACTTCAGTCTTTGACTTCAGTCAGAATGTCTTCAGTAGAGTAGATCTGGACTGGGGTGAAGTCTTCAGTGAGCTAATCTGGAGAATACTCCAGATTATCTATACAAGTATTTGCTCACTAGTCTTCAATTATTTCTGGACAAATCTTTAGAGGGACTCCAGATTCCAAGTCTGGAGTAGGTCCAGTAGAACATGTTTTCTGGTCAGATCTTCAGTGAGGCTCCAGAAGTCGGGTCTGGAGCAAGTCCAGCAAAACATGATTCTTAACAAACCTAAGTAAGGATCCAGTAGTCCAGTCTGGAGTCAGTCCAGTAACTCTGGACTAAATCTGGACCTAACAACATGATTTTAGAAAACTTTTTACACATTGCATCATCAGTTGAACCAAATATAATGTCATCAACATAAATTTGTACCAGTAAGATATTACCTCTTTCTTTCAAGATAAACAAGGTATTATCTATTGCACCTCTTTGAAAGCCATTTTTAAGAAGATGTTTAGTTAAAGTATCATACCAGGCTCTTGGGGCTTGTCTTAGACCATACAAAGCTTTGTTCAGTCTATAGACCCAATGAGGATGCTTCTCATCGATGAAACCTGGAGTCTGCTTAACATAAACTTCTTCTTCCAATGTTCCATTTAGGAACGCACTTTTGACATCCATTTGGAAGACCTTGAACTGCAGATGGGCTGCATAAGCCATAAATATTCTGATGGCTTCAAGTCTTGCAACTGGAGCAAAAGTTTCATTAAAGTCAACGCCTTCTGCTTGACAATAACCCTGGGAAACTAATCTGGACTTGTTTCTTACAACATGGCCATCTTCATCCATCTTGTTTCAGTAGACCCATCTTATACCAATGGGTTCTTTCTTTAACCCTGGTGGACAAGGAACAAGCTCCCAAACATTGTTCCTTTCAAACTGGACGAGCTCTTCTTGCATAGCTTCCAACCAGCTTGGGTCTGCCATAGCCTCGTCAATCTTCTTTGGTTCAATTAGTGATAAGATGGTGACGTTTAAGCATTGCTCACTGGTGGCTCTTCTAGTCTGAACCCCACTATTTGGATCTCCCACAATCTGTTCAATTGGATGTGCTCGAGTCCATCTAGTGTAATGACTAGGCTGGTGCAAAACAATATCAGTGCAAGTCACCTGGCAATCTTCTTCAGTTGCAGTAGCTTCTGGAGGAGGATCGGTACAAACTACTTCTACATCCTCATCATAGTCAATGAGGTCACGATTTGCATCATGAAATTCTTCATTCAAAGGCATTTCATGAAGAACTGGAGAAGTTGGAGTTTGAACTAGTGCTGATATTGGAGTGGCACGTACATCAGATCCAATCACCAATTCTTGTGGTAAGTTGAAATTGATGGAGGGATAAAATGATGTGTCACTGGTGCTTTTCTTCTTCTTAACTGGTTCCAATTTGTTGTAACTGGAACATCTTTTGGTGAAAAACTGACTGATGAACTTGGTTAGTTTCACCAAAATTGATTGGAACGACTGGAGTAATATCAAGGCTTGGTTTCTTGTTGATTGCTTCAGTTGATTCATCGAATGTGACATGAATTGTCTCATGAACCTTTTGAAGTCTATAATTATAAACTCTAAAGGCATTTCGAATATCTGAATAACCTAAAAATACCCCTTCATCAGCTTTTGCATCAAACTTTCCAAGCTGACTGGAATCGTTTAAGATATAAACTGGACAACCAAATACATGAAAGTATCCAATATTTGGTTTACGATTCCTGAGTACTTCATAGGCAGTCTTCTTATGTCTCTTGATGTAGACTGACCAGTTTTGGGTGTGACAAGCAGTTGCAACTGCTTCAGCCCAAAAACTGGTGGGAAGACCTGATTCAGATAGCATACTTCTGGCCGCTTCTATCAGTGTGCAATTCTTTCTTTCCACAACTCCATTCTGCTCTGGAGAGTGAACTGATGAGAAGTTTTGAGAGATGCCAATGTCATTGCAAAATGTTTCAAGTACCTTATTTTGGAATTCAGTACCATTATCACTTCGCAACTGACAAACTTTTCGAGTGTACTTTAGCTCAATTCTTTTGATGAGAGAGATGATTTCAGCAGGTGCATCACTTTTGGATCTGAGGAATACCACCCAGCAGTATCTGGTGAATTCATCAACCACAACTAGAGTGTACTTCTTTCCAGCTCTAGTTTGAACATTCACTGGACCAAAGAGGTCCATATGTAGCATGTGAAGAGGTTCAGTGATGCTAAAATTTTGCCTAGTTTTGAAACTGGCCCTTTTCTGCTTGCCCATCTCACACCCTGGACATGACTTTTCTTTATTAAAGAAATCTGAGGTATCCCATCAACCAGTTGTTTGCGAGACAACTTGTTAATATTTTTAAAATTAAGATGGGATAATCTTTTATGCCATAGCCAGTTGGTGTTCTCATCAGCCTTGGTATAGAAGCATTGCTCTTTAGGAGCTGGTTCCATATCCATGATGTACACATTTCCTTTTCTTGGTGCAATCATCACCACTTTCCAATCCTTGTTAAATATGGTGTCTTGAGCAATATCGAACAAAAATCTGAGGTATCCCATCAACCAGTTGTTTGCGAGACAACTTGTTAATATTTTTAAAATTAAGATGGGATAATCTTTTATGCCATAGCCAGTTGGTGTTCTCATCAGCCTTGGTATAGAAGCATTGCTCTTTAGGAGCTGGTTCCATATCCATGATGTACACATTTCCTTTTCTTGGTGCAATCATCACCACTTTCCAATCCTTGTTAAATATGGTGTCTTGAGCAATATCGAACAAAACTCTGAAGCCATCATCACAAAGTTGGCTGACACTGATCAGGTTGTATTTCAAACCATTCACAAATGCAACTCTTTTGAATTCGACTTGTCCATTATTGAGCACACCATATCCTTCAGTCTTTCCAGATTGATCATTACCAAACGTCACTGTCGGTCCATCTTGGACAGTGAACTCTTCAAGCAGGGGCTTACATCCGGTCATAGTCCGGCCAGCAGCGCTATCCAGATACCAGATATTCTTCTTTCGATCGCCCTGCACAACCACAAAAATCATCAGTTATTTTTGTGAACCCATCTTTTCTTGATGGGTTCACTGGACTTCTCTACAGAAGTCACAGTAGATTGTTGTGGTGTTGAACCGGAGGCTGCATCTGGAGCTTTTTCACCAGCTCCAGTGCAGGAGTAAAAACGATTGGTACTTGATATTTACTCCCCTTATTTTTACCAGATTTTGTTCCAGATGGAACATTCTTTTGATTAGGTTTTGAAAGGAGTGATTTAATATTTTGTTTGAAAACTGGAGGTAATGAACCTCCTTCCAGATTTTTAATCCGGGCAGTACAACTCTGAACCTGTCGAGACAAAAGTTGGAGTTGACTTTCCAGATTAATCAAAATATTATTTTCATCAGGCAACTGAACCTTGGACCTTGGTTCAGTTGGAGTTTTAGTCTGTCGGGTCTTGGGCACCTTAGACTTTTGAGGTAAGGGCTTGTTACCAGTGGCCTTTTTGACTGGAGCTTTAGCCTGTTTGGCTCCAGTTTTAACCTCAATGGGGGTGGTCTCAATGGGTTTAGTTTCAACAGCTTCAGGTTGATCATAAGGTGTTTCAACCTTGAGAGTTGGAGGCAATGCATGAAGATCTGGTATGAGAGCTGCCATCTCCAGATCTCCAGATTTCCATGCATTCTTCTGGGCATCGATAGTTCTTGAAAATGCATCATAGTTTTTACCAGATGCTTTTACCCATGACTTGATAATCTTTTGTTCTTTTTCAAGATCAGAAAATAGTTTTTGATTATCAAGTTCCAAAGCCTCAATCTTTAAAACTGACTCCTTGAAAGCCAACTGGACACTTTGTAAATCATTAAGTTGTGGCTTAACGTTGTTCAGTTCAATTAAGATAGTGTCAAGATATCTTTCACTATCAGCTCTTACAGTTTCCACAAAGCTAAATCACCACTTAATGATTCAGCCAGGTCCAGTTTCAGTTCAGGGTCAACCTGTTTATCATAGTCACATACCTTTTTCAAGATGATGTCCACCCATCTTCCAGTGATGACATCTTCTTTTGCCACGTGCTGCTGCTGTTGATCTTCCAAGGCCATGAAACACATGTCCCTTTCCTCTTCTTCATCAGCTGATGAGTCATTAGAGTACTCCCATTTTCCCTCAGTTTGTGCCATTAAGCACTGATCCTTTTCCTTTTCCATGGACAGGAGGGCAATCTGGGCCTTAAGCTTCTTGTATTTAGCTTTGTAGCTATCATCAGGCCGATTGAAATTAGGGACAGGGGGGCCAGTTTGGTTGTTCAACTGACTAGATCTGCATTCCTTCATAAAGTGACCTTTCTTACCACACTTATAGCAGGTAAGATTGGTTTTATCCAGAGAGCTGGAGCTGGAAGCATTGTTTGGGCCATTAAATCTTTTAGATTTATGCTTAAACCTGTTAAAGGTTTTAGCAATCATGGCTACCAGATCATCATCGTCAGTTTCATTACAACCATCACTGTTTTCAGTGGTCAGGCCAGAGTTCAAGAAACTGTTTAACATCTCCTTCATTGAGTGTGCCTGGACACTCTCTGCAGACATTAAAGCAGCACAAGGATGCTCAGGTACACTAGCAACCTTGGAACTCTGGGCATGGTTCATGGCATCTTGGTCAGCCACCAGTCTTGCAGCATTGTTATCTTCAGTAAATCTGAAGGCTCCATAGAGCGATGCAAGAGTATGCCTGTGCAAGGTTTTACCTTGTCTCAAGACAAGAACCATGTTTTCCCATTTGGAAGGAAGAATATCACAAAACCTCTCAAGAAGAATATCTTTATCCTTCTCTACACCCAAGCCTCTCAGCTGATTAATGAGGCTAGAAAATCTGGTGTATGTACCAGTTAGACTTTCATTGGGTAAGGCAAAGAAGGATTCATACTTCTTGTTCAAGGCAACTTTCCTGGTGACAATAGTGTCATCACCTCCTTCACACTGAATAACTAATTCATCCCACATTGACTTTGCACTGGGGAACAACACAAGTGTTGGAATTAGATCTTCAGGGACAGCTCCAAGGATCATGTTCTTGAGTCTGGTGTCCAGATCAACAAGTCTACGATCCCCATCAGACCAATGGTCTTCGAGCTTTTCTCTTGAACCTCTTCTTCCAGTTGGATCAAGAAGAGGACTGACCCCAAGAGACATGGGTATATATGGTCCATCCTTAAGGATTTTCAACATATACCTTTCAATCCCACCAAAATTCAAAAGCATTCTAGCCTTCCATGTACCGAAAGTCTCACTGTTTCCATCGAATTTGGGAACAGGAGTGTTAGAATAATGTACATGGATGTGATTTGGGGCAGTAGGAGGAGGAGGGTTTGAATTAACATTTTGAAAAGGTTGTGCATTATTATTCAAAGGGGTTTCACCTGAACCAGAACCATCTCCACCTTCAATAGTGTTCATCTTAGCAGATCTAGGAAAGTTTATTAGCCTTCTGCTCTGATACCACTTGTAAGTCCCAACTCAATATATGGCACTACCTGAAGACACCTCTATGTCGATGGTGGAGTTACTTTGCAATATATGCCCTGAACTGGAGACGACCAGTTGCAGTGAGTATATACCAAGTTCTAGATAGATTACTTATTTAAAAGACAATAAGTAAAGAACAATGCAATAATACAAAATACTTGTACGATAAATTATGAGACAATATGTAATTTTCAAGTGTAATTTATTTATTGATGTTAAATAAATTACAAGGTTGTTGCGGAACCAAGATAATACAAGAATGTAAATATCCTAACAACCTATGAACTACAATTGATCTACACTCGGAATTTCTCTAAACATTCGAAACACTTAAAGTTGTGAAATGTTCCTTTTAGCGATTGAGAGAATATTGCACAAGTTCACCAAGAATATTGCAGGTATGCAAAGTATGAAGTTATTCAACTTGATGTTTATCACTTTGTTGATTTCACTCATTATTCTTTTTGTGCAATGACTTGTATTTATAGGCAAAGTTAACATTGGGATGTTAACTTTGGCCGTACAAATGTGGTTGAGATCATTTAAGGAATAACATTTAATTCCTTAAAACTCAGTGTAAAGTCGCATGATAAAGCAACTTTACTCAACCACCTTTATGTACCTTTTTGCAATTAAATAATAAGATAAATCTTATTATCCGGGTAAAGGTACATAAAGCATAAAAGTCAATTCCTCGTAATCAGTGTAAAGCTTTGTAAGAGCTTTCCACTGATGGTCTCCAGTTTGTAACTGACTAGAATGTCAACTAGGCTTCGCTGCCATTGTCATTCTCTATCTTCTATTTGTTGTCTTCGACTTCAACTGGAATGATTCTTCAACTTGGTCAGTTCTCAACTGGAGGAAGTCTTCAGTTGCGTTGACTGTACGGTGCAACTGGACTTCAATATATTTCTCGACAAATCATCTAGGTCTCCAGTTTCACTGGACAGTTTCACTAGGTCTCCAGATGCAACTGGAGACTGGCCAATTTACCAGGTGAACTGGTCCTAACAGTTTTACTCTTTTAAGTTCATTTAAGTCTCAAAATGGTTTTCAAATCTCCTCAGGTCGTATTGGATGTCAAAATGGGTGTTTTATTGAGTTTTGGGTCGTTTTTCATGTTCTTAGCTGCTGCTGGTCGAGTTTGTGCAGGTCTGGCGTAACCTACGTCCATTCTGGGCGTAGCTTACGCTGGTGGTGTTTTGTCTAGGCGTGACTTACGCTGTCCAGGGGCGTAGCTTACGCTAGCTTGGTGGTGTTTTGTCTAGGCGTGACTTACGCTGTCCAGGGGCGTAGCTTACGCTAGCTTGAGCTGGGTGTCGTAGGTTACGGCCTTGAGACCGTAACTTACGCTTGTCTCTAAGTGTCATTTCCACCTTACGCCCAAAACCTTCTATTTAAGCCAAAAATCGTGCATGAGACGCTAAATCCAGATAGGTGTACCTTACGCCTGCTTAGGCGTACCTTACGCTAGGCCTTTGTGACGCACCGTAACCTACGTTGCCCAGGACCGTACGTTACGCTTAATTAATCTGAACCACCGTAACTTACGGTGGCCATCACCGTAGGTTACGGCCTCCTATATTCTTCAATTACCTGTTTTTCCTAGTTTGGATTCCCATTTCCTTGGATCGCGTCTAGCATTCGTTGAAACCATGTCTGGGCTTCTCTAGTGTCTCGTGTGTACTCCAGTAGTCGTCTAAAGTCGAACACCACCTTTTGAACTCAAGTAAAGTATTAATAGTGAATGTATATTGTATGATTGTTAGGTGGTGAACGTGTGGCGAACCTTGGGCATATATAACTTGTCATTTACTTATCTTGCTCGGCGAAGGTGAGTTTTGTAGCCCCGTTTTCTCTTTTACTTGGGGTGAAAAGTGTACTTGTTTTAAGTAAACGTTTTTACGATTTAATTGAAATGATTTGAAATTAAACGATGATTTGTGAACGTAAATGTTTTGTTTTCCGTAAACGTATGTATGAATGCTTGTTGTGATGAATGATTGTGATAATGAGTAAGTCCACGATTAGTGGCATAACGTAATGAGTAAGTCCATGATTAGTGGCATAACGTAATGAGTAAGTCCACGATTAGTGGCATAACGTAATGAGTAAGTCCACGTTAGTGGCATAACGAGTAAGTCCACATTTGTGGCATAACGTTGTTGTTAACGATGTCGTTTAACATGTGGATTGTGTATGAACGCTTAGTTGTAACGTAACGTTGATATGATGAATTGTGAATGTATGGATGATGATGTAAGTGTCCTCATCCTTGAATACCCTTAACGGTTGTTATCCCGACACTATGATTTTAACGTTTAAACCTACGAACTCACCAACTTTATGTTGACCCGTTTTAGTACACTTTTCAGGTAATCAAGTTAATCAAGGACGTAATGGATGATTGCATGACTTGCTAGGATTTGGGCTTGACTATTGGATCCGTGATTCATTGATCCCTTTGACGGGCTATGCTTAGGATTAATGGCCATCATTTTGAATTGTTTCTTTTGTAACATTTGATGGTTATGTGCTCCTTATGCATCTTGTGATCTCTTGTTGTACTTGTACTTGTATTTGAACTTAATTTATGGATTGCCCAATCCTTATTTGCATGTAGTTTTGTCTCTACTTAATCTTCCATGTCATGCTATGCTTTTCGTGTGGCGTCCCATGATTCCGCCATGTTGGGGTGTTACAGGACTTGTGCACAACAACTCGCTGCTGATTGTTAGACTCCAGTAAATGTAGAAGTTGATGAAGAACCAATGTTTGAAGAATTTCCAGATCTTGACTACTTTAAAATAGGTTCTTCAAGCAGAATTGAAGTTGGAGAATCTTCTATTCCTGCTAGCACAACTTCACAGGATTACACTTTTGAAGACTTCAATAGTTTTGATGAATTGAGAAAGACTCCTGAAGCTGCATCTCAGAATTTCAAGAAGTCAACATATAAACAAGTTTTGAAAGAAGCAATCATATCCGAGGAAGTTCTTCCTGATTACTTTCCAACAGAATTGACTGAAGAACAAAGGAGGTTTATTAATCGGGGATACTTCTTGAGGGATAAAGAAAGAATGATTGCTATGGGTGTTAAGCCAAAGGAGGCAGCTAAGAAGTCTAGATTTCTGGAAGAAAGAGCTTATCCGATCTTTTGTGGAGCTACCAAAGTGACCAAAACAAAGAGACCAGAGTTGGATTCGATGTATAAGTTTAAGGAAGCAAGGCAAATTGAAGAATACAAAGAGCTTCTTAAACTCACTAAGCAATACAATCCAAAGCTTCTCGAAGAACAAAGAAACCACAAGATTTTGGTGCTTGTCAGAGTAATCTTGGTTAAAAGGGTTTCTATCTCTGTACCTTGCTTTCATGTGAAAGAGATAACAATAAGATGTACAGATTCACAGAAGCTCAGTTCAAGCTGCTGCCAGTTGATGACATTATCTTTCTCTACAACCATTTCTTGAATGCAATGCAAAGATACAAAGAAATTTTATGAAGTGTTTGGAGCTGATAGTGATGAAGAAGAAGAAGAAGAAGAAGAGAATGAGAATGTTGTAGTTGATGAAGAAGAAGAAGAAGAGAATGAGAATGTTGTAGTTGATGAAGAAGAAGAAGAGAATGAGAATGTTGTAGTGATGAAGAAGAAGAAGAGAATGAGAATGTTGGAGCTGATAATGAAGAAGAAGAAGAAGAAGAGAATGAGAATGTTGTAGTTGATGAAGAAGAAGGGTTTGTGATTGAAAATGAAGTTATGGAATATGCTGAAGGCGAAGCAGAAGATGAGGCAAGAAAAGATAATGTAATCTTGGATGAGCCAGAAATAGTTGAGACTCCAGCAAATGTAGAAGCTGATGAAGAACCAATGTTTGAAGAATTTCCAGATCTTGACTACTTTAAAATAGGTTCTTCAAGCAGAATTGAAGTTGGAGAATCTTCTATTCCTGCTAGCACAACTTCACAGATTACACTTTTGAAGACTTCAATAGTTTTGATGAATTGAGAAAGACTCCTGAAGCTGCATCTCAGAATTTCAAGAAGTCAACATATAAACAAGTATTGAAAGAAGCAATCATATCCGAGGAAGTTCTTCCTGATTACTTTCCAACAGAATTGACTGAAGAACAAAGGAGGTTTATTAATCGGGGATACTTCTTGAGGGATAAAGAAAGAATGATTGCTCTGGGTGTTAAGCCAAAGGAGGCAGCTAAGAAGTCTAGATTTCTGGAAGAAAGAGCTTATCCGATCTTTTGTGGAGCTACCAAAGTGACCAAAACAAAGAGACCAGAGTTGGATTCGATGTATAAGTTTAAGGAAGCAAGGCAAATTGAAGAATACAAAGAGCTTCTTAAACTCACTAAGCAATACAATCCAAAGCTTCTCGAAGAACAAAGAAACCACAAGATTTTGGTGCTTGTCAGAGTAATCTTGGTTAAAAGGGTTTCTATCTCTGTACCTTGCTTTCATGTGAAAAGAGATAACAATAAGATGTACAGATTCACAGAAGCTCAGTTCAAGCTGCTGCCAGTTGATGACATTATCTTTCTCTACAACCATTTCTTGAATGCAATGCAAAGATACAAAGAAGATGTTATTGCCTTTGAAGCTGTTAAAAGATACATGTCAAGTTGCATTCAATACGCTTCATTGGAAGACTTTCAAATTGGTTTTGAAGTTGTTAAGAGAAAGATTAATGTACCATATCCAGATCAAAGTCTTTACACCGGAAACATCGAACAGCTCAGTATTGGTCATGTCATAGAAGAACCATCCTTCGGTGTTGTCTTTTTGAATAGCAGAAAGAAGAAGATTTTCATTCGTATGGATGAACTTGCTTCTTATTCAGATGGAACATTAGAATTTTGTAAGAATGTTTTGTTGTGCTTGAAAGAAGATGATCAAGATGAAAAGAAAAAGGAAGTATTTGATAAAGTAATCTCCAAGATCAATCAAAGACTCGAGTACAGAGACAGTATCAGAATGATGAGAGAGGCAAAGAATGTTCAGAAGTCTAAGTACGTCGTACGTCGAAGAGGAGGTTGTTGGATCAAGTACGAGCCAAGTCATCTTCCAGGTCCACAAAACATTCCACCAAGAAACTATGAAGCAAACATGATTGTTCCTGATGACAGACCTGAAGGAGATAATTGGTTCTGGCATCCAAACAAAGATAGACTGAATACAAGAGCTTGAAGAATGACAAAGACTGGATATTTTTCACAAATCATTACTAAAGGGGAGATTGTTAGAAATATAAATGTAGTAGTTGATTTGTGTACCTTTATGTTAATTTGTACTTATAATGTAAACTTGTTAATATGGAAGGGGGCATAGTGTAAATAGCTCATATGTATATAAACCCCCTCCATTAAGAACTTTGTAACCTTTCACCCCATTTAATGCAAACTAATCTTCCCTGCCAAACACACTTTCTCTCTCTACTCTCTCTCTCTTCAAACCACCATTGTTACACACACTAACACACACATAAGCTCAAATTCCTCACTTTACACTGATACATACTCAGCTTCAGCAGTGGAGATGGAAACTGTATGCTGTTTCTTATTAGACCAACTAGTCAGCTTTCCCCCCCAACAGTTGACATCCTCCACTAGTGGTTTTCCTATCTAACATGCAACCGGCATAGTCAGAGTCACAGTATGCAACTAAGTCAAAAGAAGAGTCCTTGGGATACCAAAGACCCAGTGAGGGTGTATCTTTTAGATACTTAAAAATCCGCTTGACAGCGAGAAGATGAGATTCCCTAGGAGATGCTTGATATCTTGCACATAAGCAAGTGGCAAACATTATATCAGGACGACTTGCTGTGAGATACATCAGCGATCCAATCATTCCCTGATAGAGAGTGGGGTTCACATGCTTACCTTCAGGATCAGCATGGAGATTATTGGGAGGAGACATAGGAGTGGCCTTAGTAGTGACGTTAGACAAGTCAAACTTAGCCAGCATGTCCCTGATGTATTTCTCCTGATTGATAAAAATGCCATTTGGGAGTTGGCGAATTTGAAGACCAAGAAAGAAGGTCAGCTCACCCATCATGCTCATCTCAAAATGAGAAGACATCAGTGAGCTGAACTTGGTGCAAAGCTTCTTGCTGGAGGATCCAAAGATGATGTCATCTACATATATCTGAACATATAGGACATCAGTACCCTTTTTATAGATAAAGAGGGTGCTGTCGATGGACCCTCGCTGAAACTTATTAGAAAGAATAAATTCAGACAGTGTGTCATACCAAGCTCTAGGAGCCTGTTTAAGACCATATAGTGCCTTATAGAAGACGATAGACATGGTGTGGCTTGGCTGGATCTTCAAAACCAGGTGGCTGCTTAACATACACTTCCTCATCGAGTTTTCCATTTAGGAAAGCACTCTTGACATCCATTTGATATACAGTGAAGTTTCTGTAAGCAGCATGTGCCAAGAATAAGCGAATTGCTTCTAATCGGGCCACTGGTGCAAATGTTTCATCATAATCGACACCTTCTTCTTGAAGGTATCCTTGAGCAACCAGCCTAGCCTTGTTACGTGTAACAACACCATCTTCGTCCATTTTATTCCTATAAACCCATTTAGTGCCAATGGGTTCTTTGTCAGCAGGTAGAGGAACAAGAAACCAGACATGATGTCGTTTGAACTGGGTAAGTTCCTCTTGCATAGCCTCTACCCATGAAGGATCAGCCATTGCTTCTCTTATATTCTTAGGAGTGATCATTGATAAGAAATTTACATAAAGACATGTGTTTCTAGTCGCTGATCGAATAATGATCCCTTGAGAAGGATCACCAATGACTTGGTGAGCTGGATGACTAGATGTCCATCGAAGTGCTGGAACACTTGATGAACCTAGTTGAGTGTCAGTGGAAGACTGAGAGATGGGAATAGAAGAGAGATCATTGTAAGAGGAGAAGTCAATGGTAAGAATGGGATCAGAAGTGGTATGATCAGTTGAGCCATTCGACTATTTGAGTTATCATTGACGTTGGAGTCATCAGCTGACTCCATGTCTTCAGCATTTGCTGAAGCATCATGAAACTCCTCCTCAGCAGAGTCATCAGCATGCTCGTCATCAGCCAGTGATCTAGGTTTGGCTCATGCAGCATGGATTGATCTTAAGATAGGCTCAACTGGCTCAATCGAGTAGATATGAGCAGCAACTTGCTCTAGTACAGCATCAGCTGGACTATCCTGTGTGGTGTGCTGATTATAATCAGGCAGCGAGCAAGAAGCATCAATAAATTAGTCAGCTTCCTTAGTAAGAGGATCAGCAAGCTCATTGAAAATGACTTCAGATGAAGTAGTTTGGATGTCCTTAAGAGCTGATGAACTTTCATCAAAAGTGACATGAATGGATTCGTCCATCTTCTGAAGGCGAGTATTAAATACTCTGAAGGCCTTGCTGATGGAAGAATAGCCAAGAAAGTAGCCATCATCAGCTTTAGGATCAAATTTACCTAAGTGATCCTTGTTATTTAGGATAAAAACAGGACATCCAAAGACATGGAAGTATTTTATTTGAGGTTTCTTTCCTTTCAAGACCTCATAAGCTGTCTTGTTCATGTCTTTTGACAATAAGACATCTGTTTTGAGTATGACAAGCAGTGCTGACAGCTTCTGCCCAGAATTTACTAGGCAAAGAAGACTCACTGAGCATGGTGCGTGCTGCTTCTATAAGTGTTCTATTTCTTCATTAAGCAACACCATTTTGCTTAGGAGTTCTGTTAGGACCAGTTTCAGTGAAACTGGCCAGTCTCCAGTTGCACCTGGAGACCAAGAAAGAGTCATCAGCATGCACAACATCAGCCAGTGATCTAGGTTTAGCTGATGCAGCATGGATTGATCTTAAGATAGGCTCAACTGGCTCAATCGAGTAGATATGAGCAGCAACTTGCTCTAGTACAGCATCAGCTGGACTATCCTATGTGGTGTGCTGATTATAATCAGGCAGCGAGCAAGAAGCATCAATAAATTAGTCAGCTTCCTTAGTAAGAGGATCAGCAAGCTCATTGAAAATGACTTCAGATGAAGTAGTTTGGATGTCCTTAAGAGCTTATGAACTTTCATCAAAAGTGACATGAATGGATTCGTCCATCTTCTGAAGGCGAGTATTAAATACTCTGAAGGCCTTGCTGATGGAAGAATAGCCAAGAAAGTAGCCATCATCAGCTTTAGGATCAAATTTACCTAAGTGATCCTTGTTATTTAGGATGAAAACAGGACATCCAAAGACATGGAAGTATTTTATTTGAGGTTTCTTTCCTTTCAAGACCTCATAAGCTGTCTTGTTATGTCTTTTGACAATAAGACATCTGTTTTGAGTATGACAAGCAGTGCTGACAGCTTCTGCCCAGAATTTACTAGGCAAAGAAGACTCACTGAGCATGGTGCGTGCTGCTTCTATAAGTGTTCTATTTCTTCATTAAGCAACACCATTTTGCTTAGGAGTTCTGTTAGGACCAGTTTCAGTGAAACTGGCCAGTCTCCAGTTGCACCTGGAGACCAAGAAGATTTGTCCATAAATATATTGAAGTCAGTTGCATCGTACAGTCAACGCAACTGAAGACTTCCTCCAGTTGAGAACTGACCAGTTGAAGAATCCTTCTAGTTGGAGTCGAAGACAACAAGTAGAAGATAGAGAATGACAAAAGCAGCGAAACCCAGTTGACATTCTAGTCAGTTACAAACTGGAGACCGTCAGTGGAAAGCTCTTACAAAGTTTTACACTGATTACGAGGAATTGACTTTTATGCTTTATGTGCTATTACCCGGATATTAAGATTTATCTTATTATTTAAGTACAAAAAGGTACATAAAGCTGGTTGAGTAAAGTTGCTTTATACTGCAACTTTACACAGCATTTTAAGGAATTAAATGCTATTCCTTAAATGTTCTCAACCATATTTGTACGGCCAAAGTTAACATCCCAATGTTAACTTTGCCTATAAATACAAGTCATTGCACAACAAGAATAACAAGTAAGTGAGAACACTTCACACTTTGCATACCTGCAATATTCTTGGTGAACTTGTGCAATATTCTCTCAATCGTAAAAAGGAACATTTCACAACTTTAAGTGTTTCGATTGTTCAGAGAAATTCCAAGTATAGATCAATTGTAGTTCATAGGTTGTTAGGATATTTACATACTTGTATTATCTTGGTTCCGCAACAACCTTGTAATTTATTTAAAGTTAATAAATAAATTACACTTGAAAATTACATATTGTCTCACCAATTTACTTTACAAGTATTTTATATTATTGCATTGTTCTTTACTTATTGTCACTTAAATAAGTAATCTATCTAGAACTTGGTATATACTCTCTGTAACTGGTCATCTCCAGTTCAGCGTTTATATTGCAAAGTAACTCCACCATCGACATAAAGGTGTCTTCAGGTAGTACCATCTATTGAGTTGGGACTTACAAGTGGTATCAAAGCAGAAGGCTAATAAACTTGCCTAGATCTGCTTAGATGACTACTACTGAAGGTGGAGATGGTTCTGGTCAAGGTGAAAACCCCTTGAATACTAATACACCACCTTTTCAAAATGTTAATACAAACCCTCCTCCTCCTACTTCCCCAAATCACGTCCATGTACATTATTCTAACACTCCTGTTCCAAAATTTGATGGAAACAGTGAGACCTTTGGTACATGGAAGGCCAGAATGCTTTTGCATTTTGGTGGGATAAAGAGGTATATGCTGAAAATCCTTAAGGATGGACCGTATATACCCATGTCTTTTGGGGTAAGTCCTCTTCTCGATCCAACTGGAAGAAGAGGTTCCAGAGAAAAGCTCGAAGACCACTGGTCTGATGAGGATTGTAGACTTGTAGATCTGGACACCAGACTCAAGAACATGATCCTTGGAGTTGTTCATGAAGATCTAATTCCAACACTTGTGTTGTTCCCCAGTGCCAAGTCAATGTGGGATGAATTAGTTATTCAGTTTGAAGGAGGTGATGACACTATTGTCACCAGAAAGGTTGCCTTGAACAAGAAGTATGAATCCTTCTTTGCTTTGCCCAATGAAAGTCTAACTAGTACTTACACCAGGTTTTCTAGCCTCATTAATCAGTTGAGAGGCTTGGGTGTAGAGAAGGATAAGGATAGTCTTCTTGAGAAGTTTTCTGATATTCTTCCTTCCAAATGGGAAAATATGGTTCTTGTCTTAAGACAAGGTAAAACCCTGCACAGCCATACTCTTCCATCGCTCTATGGAGCCTTCAGATTCAGTGAAGACAATAATGCTACAAGACTGGTGGCTGAGCAGGATGCCATGAACCATGCCCAGAGTCCTAAGGTTGCTAGTGTAACTGAGCGACCTTGTACTGCTTTAATGTCTGCAGAGAGTGTCCAGGCACACTCAATGAAGGAGATGTTAAACAATTTCTTGAACTCTGGCCTGACCACTGAAATCAGTGACGGTTGTGATGAAACTGACGATGATGATCTGGTAGCCATGATCGCTAAAACCTTTAATAGGTTTAAGCATAAATCTAAAAGATTTAATGGCCCAAACAATGCTTCTAGCTCCAGCTCTCTGGATAAAACCAATCTTACCTGCTATAAATGCGGTAAGAAAGGTCATTTTATGAAGGAATGCAGATCTAGTCAGATGAACAACCAAACTGGTCCCTCTGTCCCTAATTTCAATCGGCCTGATGATAGCTACAAAGCTAAATATAAGAAGCTTAAGGCCCAGATTGCCCTCTTGTCCATGGAAAAAGAAAAGGATCAGTGCTTGATGGCACAAACTGAGGGAAAATGGGAGTACTCTGATGACTCATCAGATGATGAAGAAGAGGAAAGGGACATGTGTTTCATGGCCTTGGAAGATCAACAGCAGCATGTGGCAAAAGAAGATGTCATCACTGGAAGATGGGTGGACATCATTTAGAAGAAGGTATGTGATTATGACAATCAAGTGGTTCCAGAACTGAAACTGGACCTTGCTGAATCATTAAGTGGTGATTTGGCTTTTGTGGAAACTGTTAGAGTAGATAGTGAAAGATATCTGGACACTATCTTAATTGAACTAAACAATGTTAAGCCACAACTTAATGATTTACAAAGTGTCCAGTTGGCTCTCAAGGAGTCAGTTTTAAAAATTGAGGCTTTGGAATTTGATAATCAAAAATTAATTTCTGATCTTGAAAAAGAACAAATGATTATCAAGTCATGGGTAAAAGCATCTGGAAAGAACTATGATGCATTTTCTAGAACAATTGATGCCCAGAAAAATGCATGGAAATCTGGAGATCTGGAAATGGCAGCTCTCATACCAGATCTTCATGCATTGCCTCCAGCTCTCAGGGTTGAAACTTCTTATGATCAACCTGAAGCTGTTGAAACTGAACCCTTTGAGACCACCCCCATTGAGGTTAAACCTGGAGCCAAACAGGCTAGTGCTCCAGTTAAAAAGGCCACTGGTAACAAGCCCTTACCTCAGAAGTCTAAGGAGCCCAAGACCAAAAGACTAAAACTCCAGCTGAACCAAGGTCCAAGGTTCAACAGCCTGATGAAAACAATATTTTGTTTAAACTGGATGATTCAGAGTTGTACTGCCTGGATCAAAAATCTGGAAGGAGGTTCATCACAGTTTTAAAAATTGAGGCTTTGGAATTTGATAATCAAAAATTAATTTCTGATCTTGAAAAAGAACAAATGATTATCAAGTCATGGGTAAAAGCATCTGGAAAGAACTATGATGCATTTTCTAGAACAATTGATGCCCAGAAAAATGCATGGAAATCTGGAGATCTGGAAATGGCAGCTCTCATACCAGATCTTCATGCATTGCCTCCAGCTCTCAGGGTTGAAACTTCTTATGATCAACCTGAAGCTGTTGAAACTGAACCCTTTGAGACCACCCCCATTGAGGTTAAACCTGGAGCTAAACAGGCTAGTGCTCCAGTTAAAAAGGCCACTGGTAACAAGCCCTTACCTCAGAAGTCTAAGGAGCCCAAGACTCAAAAGACTAAAACTCCAGCTGAACCAAGGTCCAAGGTTCAACAGCCTGATGAAAACAATATTTTGTTTAAACTGGATGATTCAGAGTTGTACTGCCTGGATCAAAAATCTGGAAGGAGGTTCATCACAGTTTTAAAAATTGAGGCTTTGGAATTTGATAATCAAAAATTAATTTCTGATCTTGAAAAAGAACAAATGATTATCAAGTCATGGGTAAAAGCATCTGGAAAGAACTATGATGCATTTTCTAGAACAATTGATGCCCAGAAAAATGCATGGAAATCTGGAGATCTGGAAATGGCAGCTCTCATACCAGATCTTCATGCATTGCCTCCAGCTCTCAGGGTTGAAACTTCTTATGATCAACCTGAAGCTGTTGAAACTGAACCCTTTGAGACCACCCCCATTGAGGTTAAACCTGGAGCCAAACAGGCTAGTGCTCCAGTTAAAAAGGCCACTGGTAACAAGCCCTTACCTCAGAAGTCTAAGGAGCCCAAGACTCAAAAGACTAAAACTCCAGCTGAACCAAGGTCCAAGGTTCAACAGCCTGATGAAAACAATATTTTGTTTAAACTGGATGATTCAGAGTTGTACTGCCTGGATCAAAAATCTGCAAGGAGCCAGTTTTAAAAATTGAGGCTTTGGAATTTGATAATCAAAAATTAATTTCTGATCTTGAAAAAGAACAAATGATTATCAAGTCATGGGTAAAAGCATCTGGAAAGAACTATGATGCATTTTCTAGAACAATTGATGCCCAGAAAAATGCATGGAAATCTGGAGATCTGGAAATGGCAGCTCTCATACCAGATCTTCATGCATTGCCTCCAGCTCTCAGGGTTGAAACTTCTTATGATCAACCTGAAGCTGTTGAAACTGAACCCTTTGAGACCACCCCCATTGAGGTTAAACCTGGAGCCAAACAGGCTAGTGCTCCAGTTAAAAAGGCCACTGGTAACAAGCCCTTACCTCAGAAGTCTAAGGAGCCCAAGACCAAAAGACTAAAACTCCAGCTGAACCAAGGTCCAAGGTTCAACAGCCTGATGAAAACAATATTTTGTTTAAACTGGATGATTCAGAGTTGTACTGCCTGGATCAAAAATCTGGAAGGAGGTTCATCACCTCCAGTTTTAAAAATTGAGGCTTTGGAATTTGATAATCAAAAATTAATTTCTGATCTTGAAAAAGAACAAATGATTATCAAGTCATGGGTAAAAGCATCTGGAAAGAACTATGATGCATTTTCTAGAACAATTGATGCCCAGAAAAATGCATGGAAATCTGGAGATCTGGAAATGGCAGCTCTCATACAAGATCTTCATGCATTGCCTCCAGCTCTCAGGGTTGAAACTCTTGTCACACCCAAAACCGGTCAGTCTACATCAAGAGACATAAGAAGACTGCCTATGAAGTACTCAGGAATCATAAACCAAATATTGGATATTTTCATGTATTTGGTTGTCCAGTTTATATTTTAAACGATTCCAGTCAGCTTGGAAAGTTTGATGCAAAAGCTGATGAAGGTGTATTTTAGGCTATTCAGATATTCGAAAGGCCTTTAGAGTTTATAATTATAGACTCCAAAAGGTTCATGAGACAATTCATGTCACATTCGACGAATCAACTGAAGCAATCAACAAGAGACCAAGCCTTGATATTTCTCCAGTTGTTCCAATAATTTTTGGTGAAACTGACCAAGTTCATCAGTCAGTTGTTTCACCAAAAGATGTTTCCAGTTGCAACAAATTGGAACCAGTTAAGAAGAAAAGCACCCCAGTGACACCTCATTCTATCCCTCCATCAATTTCAATTTACCACAGGAATTGGTGATTGGATCTGATGTACGTGCCACTCCAATATCAGCACCAGTCCAAACTCCAACTTCTCCAGTTCTTCAAGAAATACCTTTTAATGAAGAATTTCATGATGCAAATCGTGACCTCATTGACTCTGATGAGGATGTAGAAGTAGTTTGGACTGATCCTCCTCCAGAAGCTGCTGCAACTGAAGAAGATCGACAGGTGACTTGCACTGATATTGTAATTCACCAGCCTAGTCAATACACTAGATGGACTCGAGCACATCCAATTGAACAGATTGTGGGAGATCCAAATAGTGGGGTTCAGACTAGAAGAGCTACCAGTGAGCAATGCTTAAACGTCACCTTCTTATCACTAATTGAACCGAAGAAGATTGACAAGGCTATGGCAGACCCAAGCTGGGTGGAAGCTATGCAAGAAGAGCTCGTCCAGTTTGAAAGGAATAATGTGTGGGAGCTTGTTCCTTGCCCACCAGGGTTAAAGAAAGAACCCATTGGTACAAGATGGGTCTACCGAAACAAGATGGATGAAGATGGCCATGTTGTAAGAAACAAGGCCAGATTAGTTGCCCAGGGTTATTGTCAAGCAGAAGGCGTTGACTTTGATAAAACTTTTGCTCCAGTTGCAAGACTTGAAGCCATCAGAATTTTTCTGGCTTATGCAGCCCATCTGCAGTTTAAAGTCTTCCAGATGGATGTCAAAAGTGCGTTCCTTAATGGAACATTGGAAGAAGTTGTGTATGTTAAGCAGACTCCAGGCTTCATCAATGAGAAGCATCCTCACTGGGTCTATAGACTGAACAAAGCTTTGTATGGTCTTAGACAAGCCCAAGAGCCTGGTATGATACTTTAACTAAACATCTTCTTAAAAATGGCTTTCAAAGAGGTGCAATAGATAATACCTTATTATCTTGAAAGAAAAAGGTAATATCTTATTGGTAAAAATTTATGTTGATGACATTATATTTGGTTCAACTAATGATGCAATGTGTAAAAAGTTTTCTAAAATCATGTCATCTGAATATGAAATGAGTTTAATGGGAGAATTAACATTTTTCTTAGGTCTTCAGATTAAGCAAACTGAAAATGGAATTTTCATAAACCAAGGAAAATATGTCAGAGATTTGTTAAGAAAATACAAATATGATTCAATCCCATCCAAAAACACACCTATTGCAGCACCATTAAATTTGGACTCTGACCCAACTGGCAAACCAGTGAACATCACTGGCTATCGTGGTATGGTTGGTTCACTGATGTATTTAACTGCCAGTCGACCAGATATAATGTTTGCAACATGTCTATGTGCTAGGTTTCAGGCTAACCCTAAAGAATCACATTTGCACGCTGTTAAGCGTATCTTTAGATACCTGAAAGGGTGTCCTAATCTTGGTCTTTGGTACCCCAAAGGCTCAGGGTTAGATCTAATGGGTTATTCAGATTCAGATCATGCAGGTTGTAAGATAGATAGAAAATCAACAACTGGTGGTTGTCATTTCCTTGGAGGAAAACTGGTAAGTTGGACCAGTAAGAAGCAGACGTCAGTCTCTATGTCCACTGCTGAGGCAGAGTACATTTCTGCGGCCAGTTGCTATGCCCAGATTCTCTGGATCAAGAACCAGTTACTAGATTATGGTCAAAAGTATACAAGGACCCCAATCTTTTGTGACAACACCAGTGCAATTGCTATATCTCACAACCCAGTGATGCACTCCAAGACAAAGCATATTGACATCAGGTATCATTTTATTCGCGATCATGTTATGAAAGGAGACATTGAATTACATTTCATCCCCACTGACAAGCAGCTCGCTGATGTTTTTACAAAACCTCTTGATGAGAAAACCTTTAAACATCTCATCAGCGAACTAGGAATGTTAAATCCTTAAAACTGGAGATTTTTTGTTATGAACGCGTCAGTGACACTGATGAAGTTCTCCAGTTGAGGAGGTCCAGATAATCTTTGCTCGCCAGGCTATCGAACGCCTTTGTGATACTATCCTGGCACTAATCGATTTCTGGATCATCATTTTAGGGGGAAAGACTCAAAATAATTTTCTGACTAAAATTCGTTTTGTTTGAAAATGGCAACTGGAGAACTCTCCAGTTGGAAACTGGCGCTGGATTAATCCTCCAGTGACCAGGTTCAGTCTTGTCTTAATTTTTTTTCATAACGTTAGAAAATACTTGGTCAATATTTGTGACACGTGATGGTACTCAAGTGTTTTAACCCACTTGATATCGTCATTTGACGTGTTTAAAGTTATTTTGGTAAATGACAACTATTTTTATTGGGAAAATAAATATTAATGGGCGCGTGGGTAAGTTAAGCCGTCGTAGCATTTAATGCTGACACGGTAAATTATGTTTTTATTTCAAAATTCAAACTTATTTTGTAAAAATATCTACAAAATTGATTTTGTTAAATAAAATATAATTTTTGGTATTTCATTGGGATCTTGAATTCCTTATAAATACCCTTATTTACTCCGATCACATTTACTTCCCTTTACATTCTTTTCATTTACTTCCCAATCATCTAAAATTGCTTCTTTTCTCTCTCTGCTTCATAAATCAAGAACCCTAATTCCAAAATTTCAATTTCATTTTCCAATGGTACCTAAATCATCCCGTTCAAGAGATGTAAATCTCTTATCTGTCCCATATGCTCCTTCACCAGATGTCAAACAGGCATCTGGTGCTCCTGGTAATACTTCGCTCATCAAATTAAATCCGAATAATCCGATGGCGAGTTTACAAGGAACCCAAGGGTCCAATACCCTTATTTACTCCGATCACATTTACTTCCCTTTACATTCTTTTCATTTACTTCCCAATCATCTAAAATTGCTTCTTTTCTCTCTCTGCTTCATAAATCAAGAACCCTAATTCCAAAATTTCAATTTCATTTTCCAATGGTACCTAAATCATCCCGTTCAAGAGATGTAAATCTCTTATCTGTCCCATATGCTCCTTCACCAGATGTCAAACAGGCATCTGGTGCTCCTGGTAATACTTCGCTCATCAAATTAAATCCGAATAATCCGATGGCGAGTTTACAAGGAACCCAAGGGTCCAATACCCTTATTTACTCCGATCACATTTACTTCCCTTTACATTCTTTTCATTTACTTCCCAATCATCTAAAATTGCTTCTTTTCTCTCTCTGCTTCATAAATCAAGAACCCTAATTCCAAAATTTCAATTTCATTTTCCAATGGTACCTAAATCATCCCGTTCAAGAGATGTAAATCTCTTATCTGTCCCATATGCTCCTTCACCAGATGTCAAACAGGCATCTGGTGCTCCTGGTAATACTTCGCTCATCAAATTAAATCCGAATAATCCGATGGCGAGTTTACAAGGAACCCAAGGGTCCAATACCCTTATTTACTCCGATCACATTTACTTCCCTTTACATTCTTTTCATTTACTTCCCAATCATCTAAAATTGCTTCTTTTCTCTCTCTGCTTCATAAATCAAGAACCCTAATTCCAAAATTTCAATTTCATTTTCCAATGGTACCTAAATCATCCCGTTCAAGAGATGTAAATCTCTTATCTGTCCCATATGCTCCTTCACCAGATGTCAAACAGGCATCTGGTGCTCCTGGTAATACTTCGCTCATCAAATTAAATCCGAATAATCCGATGGCGAGTTTACAAGGAACCCAAGGGTCCAATACCCTTATTTACTCCGATCACATTTACTTCCCTTTACATTCTTTTCATTTACTTCCCAATCATCTAAAATTGCTTCTTTTCTCTCTCTGCTTCATAAATCAAGAACCCTAATTCCAAAATTTCAATTTCATTTTCCAATGGTACCTAAATCATCCCGTTCAAGAGATGTAAATCTCTTATCTGTCCCATATGCTCCTTCACCAGATGTCAAACAGGCATCTGGTGCTCCTGGTAATACTTCGCTCATCAAATTAAATCCGAATAATCCGATGGCGAGTTTACAAGGAACCCAAGGGTCCAATACCCTTATTTACTCCGATCACATTTACTTCCCTTTACATTCTTTTCATTTACTTCCCAATCATCTAAAATTGCTTCTTTTCTCTCTCTGCTTCATAAATCAAGAACCCTAATTCCAAAATTTCAATTTCATTTTCCAATGGTACCTAAATCATCCCGTTCAAGAGATGTAAATCTCTTATCTGTCCCATATGCTCCTTCACCAGATGTCAAACAGGCATCTGGTGCTCCTGGTAATACTTCGCTCATCAAATTAAATCCGAATAATCCGATGGCGAGTTTACAAGGAACCCAAGGGTCCAATACCCTTATTGGGAGAATCCAAAGATTTTTGAAGGATTTTCCAATTGGACCCTCTTTCTCCTTAAACCCACGCAAGATGTTTCACGACTACTTGTGTGAGTTCTGGTACACTGCTTCTCTTTCTTCCGATTGTTCTTCCATCACTTTCACATTAAAAGGTGGAACAGTCCGGTGTACCTTATCAGCAGATGTGTTGAGGGATGCTTTACACCTCAACTACTGGAGAGAGGGTGAATCTCCAGTTGTCATCTCCCCAAACATTAATTTTCGCCAGGTCCTCCTTGATGTGGGACATAAGGAGTGCCTGGTGAAAGGGGTCTTACACCTTCATGGAGGTACTTTTTCATCCACCTTGTGGAAAGTATGGGTGGGAGTTCTGGTGGACTTGACCAGATTAACTCCGCACAGGCAGAGATGGCATACTGCTTGTGGAATGGATTGAAAGTGGATTTTGCTGATATCCTTTTCAGAAGCCTGGTTCAAAAACTGAAGGGCACCAGGGGACTATGTATCCCCTTCTCCAGGTTTCTCTCTCTTTGTTTTCTACAAATTCTGGGCAGTGAAGCTTATTTAAGCACAGATTCACTTTACATTGTCCCAGATTTGTTGAGGAATCTTGACTCTCTAGTATCTGAAGCTGGAGAGGTCGAGATTCCAGATAGAATGCGGCTGGCATTCGCAAAAACCGATGCACCAGTCCAAGGTGAGTCGGAAAGACAATTGGGCGGGCCTCAAAATAATGAGGGACCCACCAGTTCGTCTGCTGGAATTGTGACCATTGCCGAGCCCGGGCAACAGTCTAACCCCTCCAGCTCCAGCGTGTCTGTCCCCACAACCATTTTCCCTGGAGACCTCCCAAAAGGTCTTTCAGGAGTTCCAAAGGCAACAAGAACACGTCGCATTAGGACCTTGTCAGCACTTGCCACTGACAGTAGAAACCTGACCAGCCCTCCAGTTTCCTCCCAACAGGAACCTGGAGAAAGTCAAATGGGACAACCGCAAGCAGCCACCCTCGCAATTTCTGTAGGAGAGGGTGGTGAAGATGAAACTGGGCTACCCCAACCCAGAATAGAGTTTGAGTCAGCACAAAGTGTCCACGGCCTTTTTGACACTTCTATTGCACGAACTGACGAAGTCTCTGGCCAGTCACTACTGGAGACTGAGGTTCCCAACTCTTCGGCCGATGATGTTATGGTTGTGGATAGAGCAATTATAACTGAGGCAACCCAGTGACCTCTATCCCTGGTGAAGATACCTCGGTATCTGATCCTCTAACAGATGCAACCTTCCAGGAAACTGGAGAAGGTCATCTGGAGACTGACCCATCTGGTCAGCCCTCAGTTACATTCATGGATCTAGACATGGGTGTTAATGACGAGGAAATCCTTATTGAGTCTTCGGATTCAGAAGGTACTGCATCAGACATTGAGATTTTTGAGTCTTCTGTACAAGATCAAAACCCTTCATCTCATGTCTCGCCTCCAGATGCTTCAATTTCACTTTCACAAACTCAAGAAAATGAGCCTACAAATATTCCTTTTCCCACTTATAACTATATGTCTGGAAATAGACGTATGGCACCATCACCATCTGGGCAATTCTCACTCTTTCGAGAAATGCCACCACCACCGCCGCCGTTGGACACACCTGAGCATTCTCAGCATGTCCAACAATTTGAATTTCCATTCCTTTCTTCTACCACCACTCCTACTATTTCTTCAACTGCTGGAATGTCAACTGGGGAGGCTTCTCTCAATTTGCCTCGTCCAGTTGCTCCAGTAGTAGCTGCTGCTGGTCCAGTGACACGTTCTTCCCCGTCACTGGACACTCAATTTGCCTCCTTTCAAGCCGACATCCAAAATCTTATTCATAGGGTGGAGGATGTTCAAAAGGCAATTGACAAAAATACCAAGTCCCTCTCCTAATACAACAAAGATACAACAACAAATTCTAAGGTTGTTGATCTGGGGATAAACAAGTTTGCTAATAATGAGGACTTAGTGATGTGACCAATTTATATAGATCGCCCACTTCATTATTGGCCTTTTTCATATGCGTTTTGAGTCGATTTTGTATACATTTGGCGCGTTTATGGTGTTTGTTAGTGCTTTCAGGTTCTTAGCAGGTTGTGCGTCCATTTGGTACATTTTCTGACGATTATGGGCCAAGATGTTGATCCGAGTGTTCGAGTGATGTTGATAAAGAAAATCAAAGATTTCAGCAAGATTACACTGCGCCGCAGTGGGAGTACTCACACCCCACTGCGCCGCAGTCGGAGGACTCATTCCCCACTGCGCCGCAGTGGGAGGACTCATTCCCCACTGCGCCGCAGTGGGAGGACTCATTCCCCACTGCGCCGCAGTGGGAGGACTCATTCCCCACTGCGCCGCAGTGGGAGGACTCATTCCCCACTGCGCCGCAGTGGGAGGACTCATTCCCCACTGCGCCGCAGTGGGAGGACTCATTCCCCACTGCGCCGCAGTGGGAGGACTCATTCCCCACTGCGCCGCAGTGGAGGACTTTCCCACTGCGCCGCAGTAGGAGGAATGTTACCCCACTGCGCCGCAGTCCTTGGTCGATCAAAAGCAAATAATTTCCAGTGGTTTAACACTGTGCCGCAGTGGGAGGACTCATTCCCCACTGCGCCGCAGTCGAGACTCACACCCCACTGCGCCGCAGTCAAAGGTGTGCCAAAGCCAAGGCTGTCCAGAGGATTATACACTGCGCCGCAGTGGGAGGAATGTTACCCCACTGCGCCGCAGTCCTTGGTCGATCAAAAGCAAATAATTTCCAGTGGTTTAACACTGTGCCGCAGTGGGAGGACTCATTCCCCACTGCGCCGCAGTCACTCTTGTTCAAGATTCCAAGGGCTTTCCACTGCGCCGAAGTGGGAGCGAACCATGCCCACTGCGGCGCAGTGAGTGCACGGGAGACCAGGGCTACCAAGGGTCTTTGACGGATCATATTATCCAAGTTTTTCTTTCTAGGAGCTGTTCTACCAAGGGTCTTTGACGGATCATCGCAGATTTCACCATTTGATTCATTGAAGATTCAAGAACACCCATCTAGATCGTATCTAATTTTCTGTCTTGCAATTTACATTCAACAATCATTGGTACAATATGATTTCTTTCAATTTCTTTATTGCAATTCAATTTAGTATTCAATTTAAACTTTAGTCCAATGTATAGTTCGTGTAGGCCTGCTGCGAACCAACCCATGTCATATCCTGGTCCATCCGTCTCTGATAAGCCTCAAATGCCCGGCGGCTCTCCTGTTGATCATCATATATCTTCTGAACCGTGGATCCTAACTCAGTCAAATCAAAACCGCTGCGGCCACGCCTCCTCTGTGGCTCCTGAGGAGCATCCTCCATATCAACATCATCCTCCTCCACATCCGGCGGTGGTGACCCTACAACCCCCTCATCATCCAACAGTTTCTCCGGCACATTCCCCTGCTTCTTCCTTACTATCTTCGCCCTAATCAACTCCTTAGAAGTTAAATCCACTTGATAGACGGCCTGAGAAAGATACGTCTGGCACGCATCCGATTCGAACACTCCCATCCTTTTATAAATCCGGGTGATAAATTGACCCAAAACAAGCTCAGAATCGGAATGGTTGCACATTCGGTCCAAGAGTACCATCGGAGGCAATGCAAACTTTCTAGGCGACCCCTCAGAAAACAGCTTTATCAACCACAAATCTAATTGATAGGCCTTATCCCAATGAGTCGACCTTTGAACAAAAGACGTCACTAATATCCTGTGGAGCAACCGTAACTTAACACTTTTTGTTAGGTCCAGATTTAGTCCAGACTTACTGGACTGGCTCCAGACTGGACTACTGGAACCTTATTTAGGTTTGTTAGAAAACTTGTTTTGCTGGTCTCGCTCCAGACCCGACTACTGGAGCAATACTGAAGATCTGACCAGAAAACGTTTCTCTACTGGACCTACTCCAGACTTGGAATCTGGAGTCCCTCTGAAGATTTGTCCATAAATAATTGAAGACTAGTGAGCAATACTTGTATAGGAAATCTGGAGTATTCTCCAGATGAGCTCACTGAAGACTTCACCCCAGTCCAGATCTACTGTACTGAAGACATTCTGACTGAAGTCAAAGACTGAAGTCTGAAGGAAGAAGACTTAACAAATGGCGAAGTCCACTGGAAAGTCTTACCAGATCTGTACACTGGAGGATTGTCAGTGTTCTAGATACTACAAGTCTGAACACTGATATCGAGGTTTGACTTATGCCTTTAACACACTTTCCAAAGAACAATCCACTTGTTCTTTAACAAAGTATATGTGTGTTAAGGTGGTTGGATAAAAGGATACACTTGCACTTGATGTGACTTTATCCTTATTCCTTATCTAATACATTTAATGTTCTTGTCGGATCATTAAATGTATGCAACCATATTTGTACGGCACAAAATTCACTGGTGAATTTTGTTGCCTATAAATACAAAGTCATTTCCTTAAGAAAAATACTTTTAAGCATACACTTTGCATGAAAGTGAATTTGTCCAAATACTCTCGATCTTAAACAGGGATACTTCACAACTTTAAGTATCTCGGTCCTAAAGAGTTATTTGACAAATATAGATCATATTGTAACTCATAGGTTGTTAGGATACACACTTAATTGTGTTATCTTGATTCCGCAACAACCTTGTATTTTATTTAAACATCAATAAATGAAATACCCATGAAACATACATAATGGTCCACTTTATTTGTTTATTGCTTTAAGTCTTGTATTACTTTGTTTATATATCTTGCATATTTATTTACAAGTAATACTAGTCCAAATCTAGTGATTATTAGACTTGTTGTATTTTACACTTTCTTTGGTTAACCATCTCGTAATTTAAGGGACTCACATTTGGTATCAGAGCAGAAGGCTAATCATTGCCTAGATCTGTTCTTGATGGCTAACCAAGAAAATACACAAGGTTATAGTCTTGGTCCCGATCCTAATGTAAATATTCATGATCAAAATGAACCACAAAATGTTAATAACACTAATCCACCTCCTCCTCCTCCTACTCCTGCTTCTCCACACGTGCATGTGCACTACTCAAACAATCCTGTTCCTAAATTCAGTGGGAACAGTGATGAATTTGGTACGTGGAAGGCTAGGATGGTTTTGCATGTCACTGGTATTGAGAGGAACATGATGAAGATTTTAAATGAAGGTCCTTATGTACCTACATCACCTCTCAATCCACTTCTTGATCCTTCTGGATCTAGAAGAGGAAGGGAAAAGAGGGAGGAACATTGGTCAGAAGAGGAGAGGAGATTGGTGAATCTAGACACCCTTCTCAAAAACATGATCCTCGGGGCCGTTCCAGAAACCCTAATTCCCATACTAGTTCTTTTTCCTAGTGCCAAAACCATGTGGGATGAACTTCTTAACCAACATGAAGGAGGAGATGACACCATTGTCACTAGAAAGGTCTCCTTAAACAAGAGGTATGAGTCATTTTTTGCTCAACCTAACGAGTCTCTCACTGGTACTTACACCAGATTTATGAGTATCATAAACCAATTGAGAGGTCTTGGGGTTGAAAAGGACAAGGATATACTTCTGGAGAAATTTTATGACATTCTACCCACCAAATGGTCTCACATGATCCTAGTCTTGAGACAAGGTAAAACTCTGCACACACACACTCTCTCAACTCTATATGGAGCTTTCAGGTACACTGAAGAAAATCAAGCTCAGAGAGTGGTTGCAGAACAAGATGCTTTTAACCATGCCTCCAGTACTCCTAAAGTGGTTAGTTATTCTGAACCACAAACTACAACACTGATATCTTCTGAGAATGTATTTTCTATGAAGAAGATGGTGTCTGAACTTATGGATTCTGGAGAGTCCAGTCAAGTCTCTCCAGACTGTTGTGATGAAACTGAAGATGATGACCTTATTGCAATGATTGCTAAAACGTTTAACCGTTTCAAAGCAAGAGCAAATAAGCCATCTGGACAATTTGCATCCAGTTCTTCCACTGACAAGACCAATTTGACATGCTTTAAGTGTGGCAAAAAGGGTCATTTCATGAAAGAGTGCAGGTCCAACCAGTTTGTATCCAAGCCTGGTCCATTCTCTTCAAATAATAAGCTTGATGATAGCTATAAAATGAAATATAAAAAGCTTAAGGCCCAAATTGCTCTCATGGCACAACAAATGGAAACCAATAATAAGTGCATGATTGCAATAACTGAAGAAAATCAAGCTCAGAGAGTGGTTGCAGAACAAGATGCTTTTAACCATGCCTCCAGTACTCCTAAAGTGGTTAGTTATTCTGAACCACAAAATACAACACTGATATCTTCTGAGAATGTATTTTCTATGAAGAAGATGGTGTCTGAACTTATGGATTCTGGAGAGTCCAGTCAAGTCTCTCCAGACTGTTGTGATGAAACTGAAGATGATGACCTTATTGCAATGATTGCTAAAACGTTTAACCGTTTCAAAGCAAGAGCAAATAAGCCATCTGGACAATTTGCATCCAGTTCTTCCACTGACAAGACCAATTTGACATGCTTTAAGTGTGGCAAAAAGGGTCATTTCATGAAAGAGTGCAGGTCCAACCAGTTTGTATCCAAGCCTGGTCCATTCTCTTCAAATAATAAGCTTGATGATAGCTATAAAATGAAATATAAAAAGCTTAAGGCCCAAATTGCTCTCATGGCACAACAAATGGAAACCAATAATAAGTGCATGATTGCAATAACTGAAGAAAAGTGGGTTCCTTCTGATGAATCATCTGCTGATGAAGAAGAGGAAAGAGATTGCTGTTACATGGCTCTGGAAGTTGATGAGCACCTGGTGAAGGAAGATGTCACATCTGGACGATGGGTGGACATAGTTATTAAAAAGGTTAGTGATTATGATAATGCAACTGACCAAGAACTAAAATTGGACATTGCTGAAGCTTTAAATTCTGATTTAATTTTTGTAGAAACTGTTAGATCAGATTGTGTAAATGGTCTAGAAACAGATTCTTCTGAAATAAATGCTTTAAAATCAAAATTAAAAGAACTTCAAGACATTGAACTGGCATTTCAAGCCCAGGTTCTGGTAACTGAACAATTGATCCAAGAAAAACAAGATCTTGAGATCATTTTAGAGAAAGAAAAACTGGTAATAAAGTCATGGCTAGAAACCAAAAAGCCATATGATGCTTCAGTTAAACAATTTCCTGCTCAAAAACGTGCATATTTAGATGGAAATACTAATATAGCATCATTAATACCAGTAATCGATCGATTACCAGAGGTGTTCAGGCCTATCACTGTTTATGATGAGCCTGTAACTCCTAAGACCAATTTATACCCTGTTCAATCCCCAGAGGTTAAGACTGGAGAGCTCCAGATGGCCGCTCCAGTTAAAAAGGTGAAGCAGAATAGACCTTTGCCTCAGACCAATCCCCTACCAAAGCCTTGGACTGGAAAGGCTAAGGTATCATCTGAAGAAAATATTTTGTCCAGGTTAGAGAGCCAGATTCAAATTCTGACTCGTCAATCACAAAGTTTTAATGCAAGATTAAACTTTATTGAGGGTACTTCATCTGGCCCTAGACAAAATATAAAACCTTTTCCTAAGAAAGACAAATTTATTTCTCCAGTTGAGAAAATGAAAAAGGTTTTAAAACCATCAACCCCAGTGGTCTTTTCTTCTAAGACCACTATTGAAGAAAGTGAACTAGACCAGATTGCCCCAGGGACCTATAAGGGAGGGTCCAGTGAACCCATCAGTCGATGGGTTCCCAAATCTAACTGATCAATATCTGGTGTATGTGTAGGGCGATCGAAAGAAATATATCTGGTATCTTGACAGTGCAGCTGGCAGGACGATGACCAGATGTAAGACCCTACTGGAGGAGTTCACCATTTCTGATGGACCCTCCATCACGTTTGGAAATGATGGTTGTAGGAAGACTGAGGGATATGGTGTCTGAACTTATGGATTCTGGAGAGTCCAGTCAAGTCTCTCCAGACTGTTGTGATGAAACTGAAGATGATGACCTTATTGCAATGATTGCTAAAACGTTTAACCGTTTCAAAGCAAGAGCAAATAAGCCATCTGGACAATTTGCATCCAGTTCTTCCACTGACAAGACCAATTTGACATGCTTTAAGTGTGGCAAAAAGGGTCATTTCATGAAAGAGTGCAGGTCCAACCAGTTTGTATCCAAGCCTGGTCCATTCTCTTC
Source organism: Erigeron breviscapus (assembly GCA_034093135.1). NCBI lineage: Eukaryota > Viridiplantae > Streptophyta > Magnoliopsida > Asterales > Asteraceae > Erigeron > Erigeron breviscapus. The sequence continues at coordinate 7,131,820 of CM067169.1, read as the reverse complement.
AAATAATAAGCTTGATGATAGCTATAAAATGAAATATAAAAAGCTTAAGGCCCAAATTGCTCTCATGGCACAACAAATGGAAACCAATAATAAGTGCATGATTGCAATAACTGAAGAGAAGTGGGTTCCTTCTGATGAATCATCTGCTGATGAAGAAGAGGAAAGAGATTGCTGTTACATGGCTCTGGAAGTTGATGAGCACCTGGTGAAGGAAGATGTCACATCTGGACGATGGGTGGACATAGTTATTAAAAAGGTTAGTGATTATGATAATGCAACTGACCAAGAACTAAAATTGGACATTGCTGAAGCTTTAAATTCTGATTTAATTTTTGTAGAAACTGTTAGATCAGATTGTGTAAATGGTCTAGAAACAGATTCTTCTGAAATAAATGCTTTAAAATCAAAATTAAAAGAACTTCAAGACATTGAACTGGCATTTCAAGCCCAGGTTCTGGTAACTGAACAATTGATCCAAGAAAAACAAGATCTTGAGATCATTTTAGAGAAAGAAAAACTGGTAATAAAGTCATGGCTAGAAACCAAAAAGCCATATGATGCTTCAGTTAAACAATTTCCTGCTCAAAAACGTGCATATTTAGATGGAAATACTAATATAGCATCATTAATACCAGTAATCGATCGATTACCAGAGGTGTTCAGGCCTATCACTGTTTATGATGAGCCTGTAACTCCTAAGACCAATTTATACCCTGTTCAATCCCCAGAGGTTAAGACTGGAGAGCTCCAGATGGCCGCTCCAGTTAAAAAGGTGAAGCAGAATAGACCTTTGCCTCAGACCAATCCCCTACCAAAGCCTTGGACTGGAAAGGCTAAGGTATCATCTGAAGAAAATATTTTGTCCAGGTTAGAGAGCCAGATTCAAATTCTGACTCGTCAATCACAAAGTTTTAATGCAAGATTAAACTTTATTGAGGGTACTTCATCTGGCCCTAGACAAAATATAAAACCTTTTCCTAAGAAAGACAAATTTATTTCTCCAGTTGAGAAAATGAAAAAGGTTTTAAAACCATCAACCCCAGTGGTCTTTTCTTCTAAGACCACTATTGAAGAAAGTGAACTAGACCAGATTGCCCCAGGGACCTATAAGGGAGGGTCCAGTGAACCCATCAGTCGATGGTTCCCAAATCTAACTGATCAATATCTGGTGTATGTGTAGGGCGATCGAAAGAAATATATCTGGTATCTTGACAGTGCAGCTGGCAGGACGATGACCAGATGTAAGACCCTACTGGAGGAGTTCACCATTTCTGATGGACCCTCCATCACGTTTGGAAATGATGGTTGTAGGAAGACTGAGGGATATGGTGTTCTGAACAATGGACAAGTCAAGTTCAGACGAGTTGCATTTGTGAATGGTTTGAAATATAACTTGATCAGTGTAAGTCAACTGTGTGACGATGGCTATCAAGTCTTATTCAATGTTGCTCAGGGCATCGTATTCAACAAGGACTGGAAGGTAGTGTTGATTGCTCCCAGAAAAGGGAATGTGTACGTGATGGATATGGAAAGCTCTCCTTCAGAGCAATGTTTTTATACTCAAGCTGATGAAGACACAAACTGGTTATGGCACAAAAGGTTATCCCATTTAAATTTCAAAAACATTAACAAGTTGTCCAGAAAACAACTTGCAGATGGGATACCTTCAGTTTCCTTCAAAAAGGAAAGACCATGTCCAGGATGTGAGATGGGTAAGCAAAAGCGTACCAGTTTCAAGACCAGACAGAATTTCAGCATTACTGAACCACTTCACATGCTTCATATGGATCTTTTTGGTCCAGTGAACATTCAGACTCGTGCTGGTAAAAGATACACCCTGGTGATCGTAGATGAGTTCTCCAGATATTGTTGGGTGATCTTTCTGAGGTCCAAAAGTGAAGCTGCTGCTGAAATCATTAGTCTTATCAAGCAAATTGAGCTCAAGTACAGTCGAAAAGTGTGTCAGTTAAGAAGTGACAATGGAACAGAATTCTAGAATGCAACTCTGGAGTCATTCTGTACTGACACTGGCATCTCCCAGAACTTCTCTTCAGCCCGCTCTCCAGAACAAAATGGAGTGGTGGAAAGGAAAAATCGAACGCTGATAGAAGCTGCCAGGAGTATGCTTGCTGAATCTGGACTGTCTACCAGTTTCTGGGCGGAAGCAATTGCAACTGCTTGCCAAACCCAGAATCGATCAGTGTACATCAAAAGACACAAAAAGACAGCCTATGAAGTCTTAAGAAATAGAAAACCAAATATTGGTTATTTTCACGTTTTTGGATGTCCAGTTTACATCCTGAACGACTCCAGTCAGCTAGGCAAATTTGATGCCAAAGCTGATGAAGGGTATTTCTTAGGCTATTCAGCCATTCGCAAGGCCTTCAGAGTCTACAACAAGAGACTGGAGAAGGTCCATGAGTCAATTCATGTCACATTTAATGAATCAAATGTTGCAATCAACAAGAAGCCAGTCCCTGACACTCCCCCAGTAACACCAATTGTCTTTTGTGAATCTGATCCAATAAACGACAAAATGAAGATTCACCAGACTCAGCTTCCAGTCATCCTGATCTGGAACCTGTTCAGAAAAAGAAACTCTCCAGTAGTACTCCATTCTATCCCTCTATTATTTTCAAACTAACCCTCTGAAATTAATATTGGTTCAGATGTGCGTACTACTCCCCAGTATCAGTGTCAGTTGAGAATTTACCAGAAATGTCTTCTGGTGACCAAATTGAACCAGTACTACAAGAAATGCCTTCATATGAAGAATTTCATGATGCAAATCGTGATTTAAATGAATCAAATGCTTCAATCAACAAGAAGCCAGTCCCTGACACTCCCCAGTAACACCAATTGTCTTTTGTGAATCTGATCCAATAAACGACAAAATGAAGATTCACCAGACTCAGCTTTCAGTCATCCTGATCTGGAACCTGTTCAGAAAAAGAAACTCTCCAGTAGTACTCCATTCTATCCCTCTATTATTTTCAAACTAACCCTCTGAAATTAATATTGGTTCAGATGTGCGTACTACTCCCCAGTATCAGTGTCAGTTGAGAATTTACCAGAAATGTCTTCTGGTGACCAAATTGAACCAGTACTACAAGAAATGCCTTCATATGAAGAATTTCATGATGCAAATCGTGATTTAAATGAATCAGATGAAGATGTTGAAGTAGTTTATGAAGAACCTCCTCCTGAAGCAACTTCAGAGGAGACTCAACTGAATTCTTGCACTGATATTGTTGTCAGTAACAATCCTGGTCAGTACTCCAGATGGACAAAAGCTCATCCTATTGATCAGATCATAGGTGACTCCAGTCGTGGAGTTCAGACCAGAAGAGCCTCCAGTAATCAATGCTTATATGTCAGTTTTCTATCTTTGATAGAACCAAAGAAGATTGACGAGGCTCTGGAAGATCCAAACTGGGTGACTGCTATGCAAGAAGAGCTTCACCAGTTTGAAAGGAACAAGGTCTGGTATCTGGTTCCTTTCCCAGTTGGAAAGAAAGAACCAATTGGAACAAGATGGGTCTTTAGAAACAAAGTAGATGAAGATGGCCACGTAATCAGAAACAAGGCCAGACTAGTAGCACAAGGCTACTGCCAGTCAGATGTCGACTTTGATGAATCATTTGCTCCAGTGGCTAGACTTGAAGCGATCAGAATTTTCTTAGCATTCGCTGCTTATCATCAGTTCAAGGTCTACCAGATGGACGTAAAGAGTGCTTTCTTGAATGGGAAGCTTGAAGAAGAAGTTTACGTCAGACAACCTCCAGGTTTCGTTGATGACAAGCATCCACATTGGGTATATCGTCTGGACAAAGCGCTATATGGCCTCAGACAAGCCCCACGTGCCTGGTATGATACTCTGACTAAACATTTGTTGAAAAATGGTTTTAAACGAGGTGCAATTGACAATACCTTGTTCATTCTTCATGAGAAAGGTAATCTGTTGATGGTACAAATTTATGTTGATGATATAATTTTTGGGTCTACTGATGAAAACATGTGCAAGAAATTTTCAAAAATCATGTCCACTGAATATGAAATGAGTTTGATGGGTGAATTAACATATTTTCTTGGACTCCAGATTAAACAAAACAATGATGGCATTTTTATTAATCAGGAAAAATATGTTAGAGATCTTTTAAAGAAATTCGATATGAATTCTTCACCATCTAAACCAACTCCGGATGAAGAACCAGTTGCTTGATTATGGTATTAAATATTCAAAGACTCCCATCTTTTGTGATAATACCAGTGCCATTGCTATCTCAAACAATCCAGTCATGCACTCCAGAACGAAGCACATCGATCTAAGGTATCATTTCATTCGTGATCATATTATGAAAAATAATATTGAACTCCATTTTATTCCCACTGACAAACAACTCGCTGACATTTTTACCAAACCACTGGATGTCAAAACTTTTAAATATCTTGTTGGTGAGTTGGGAATGTTAAATCCTTAAATCTGGTGATTGCTCAGATATTGAACGCCATTGTGTACTATCTTTGCAATTATTAGATTTCTGGAACAACATTCCAGGGAAGACTTGAAAAATATTTTCCTATTAAAAGTGTTTTAAGTTCAGGGGGAATTTATTTTCTCACTGGACAAATTCTTCAGAAAATATTACTGGTGCTTTGTAAATATGTCCCTCTCACTGGTAACTGGATAGGTTGAAGTGCATGTTTGAGTTGACTTTTGTCTCCTTGTAAATGTGTCCCTCTCATTTGTCTGTATTAGTTGACGTGCAAGTTTGAGGTTACCAGTCTTTCAAAAAATGGTATTCACTGGTACTTTACTGGAGAGTCCCTCCAGTGTACCATCAGTACATGATCACTGGACTAATCCACCAGTGATACTGGAGCGTCTAGTCAACCTCCAGATGCACTGAAATTTGTCATAATATTTTCAAATACTTGATCTTTGTGAGTGCCACGTAAGCAAACTTTTTCAAAGATATTTATCTTACGAATCCTACGTGGCATGTAAATTTTTCAAAACAATGATGGCATTTTTATTAATCAGGAAAAATATGTTAGAGATCTTTTAAAGAAATTCGATATGAATTCTTCACCATCTAAACCAACTCCGGATGAAGAACCAGTTGCTTGATTATGGTATTAAATATTCAAAGACTCCCATCTTTTGTGATAATACCAGTGCCATTGCTATCTCAAACAATCCAGTCATGCACTCCAGAACGAAGCACATCGATCTAAGGTATCATTTCATTCGTGATCATATTATGAAAAATAATATTGAACTCCATTTTATTCCCACTGACAAACAACTCGCTGACATTTTTACCAAACCACTGGATGTCAAAACTTTTAAATATCTTGTTGGTGAGTTGGGAATGTTAAATCCTTAAATCTGGTGATTGCTCAGATATTGAACGCCATTGTGTACTATCTTTGCAATTATTAGATTTCTGGAACAACATTCCAGGGAAGACTTGAAAAATATTTTCCTATTAAAAGTGTTTTAAGTTCAGGGGGAATTTATTTTCTCACTGGACAAATTCTTCAGAAAATATTACTGGTGCTTTGTAAATATGTCCCTCTCACTGGTAACTGGATAGGTTGAAGTGCATGTTTGAGTTGACTTTTGTCTCCTTGTAAATGTGTCCCTCTCATTTGTCTGTATTAGTTGACGTGCAAGTTTGAGGTTACCAGTCTTTCAAAAAATGGTATTCACTGGTACTTTACTGGAGAGTCCCTCCAGTGTACCATCAGTACATGATCACTGGACTAATCCACCAGTGATACTGGAGCGTCTAGTCAACCTCCAGATGCACTGAAATTTGTCATAATATTTTCAAATACTTGATCTTTGTGAGTGCCACGTAAGCAAACTTTTTCAAAGATATTTATCTTACGAATCCTACGTGGCATGTAAATTTTTCAAAACAATGATGGTCTTTTTACTTTGGGAAAACAAAAAGTACAAGTTGATTAGTTTTTGTGGGCGGTGAACCATCACCCATTTATGGGTGATGTGATGTAATTAAATGCGGATCTCAAAACCCGATCAAAAATTGTATTTGATAAATTCAAATTAATTTGTTTGAGTTCCACATTATCTCCCCTATATATACCCACTTTCACTTTCAATTTCATTTACTTCGAACATAACTCCCAAATCTTTCAAATTCCTTCATTTATTTCTTTCTTCATTCATTTTCCAATCATTTTTATCTCTCATAATTACTCCATTTACATTCAATTCCTTCATCAAATCTTCATCATAACCTTAAAATATTCAATTTCATTTTCATCTATTCTCATAATGGCACCTAGACAGTCAAGAACTCTTAGAAATCTGCTTGCAAATGAATTTGTTCCTTCGGATAATGTTGACAGGGCACCTCACATCAATCTTGAGGCAAGTGCCATAAGAATTAATATGAATAACTGGATGGCAAGACTTTCGTTGTCCAGTGTTCATGATGCCCAATCGATTATTGGGAGATTAAATTCTTTCTTTCTTTCTTGCCCATTGTATGGTGCATTGACATTAAATCCTGGTAGGATGTACCACGAGTATTTGTGTGAATTCTGGTACACGGCTCAATATGACGATGAAACTTCATCGATCAAATATACTCTAAAGGGAGGTACCAGAACCCTTGGTTTCACAGTTAGTCTTCTCAGGTCTGTTCTCCAGTTGAACTATCATGAACAGAATGAGTTGCCGATCGAGCTTCCCACTGGAATAAATACAAGGGAAGTATGCAGGCTTATGGGGCATACAGATATACTGGATGAGCATGGGCAGCTATCCAGAAAGGGGACTATTTATATGAGTAAATTGACAGATTCGTGGAGATATTTCTTCACGCATATTGTTGAATGTCTAGGAGGCAGCTCTGGAGGGTTAGACCAGATTAATCAAACCCACCTCCAGATTGCCTATTGCTTGTGGTTTGGGCTAAGGGTTGATTTTGCCCAAATTCTTTTTGACGACCTGGTTGAGCGCCTAAAAGTGAAAGGAAGAAAGCCATTCATTCCTTATATTCGATTCCTTTCACTGATGTTCAAGAATGCACTTGGCGACCAGTATGATATGGATACTACTCACTTTTCTGTGAGTGAGTATATGAGGGACCTAGTCAATCTTAGGTCTCCAGTGGATGAGGTGGATATTCCTCAGTCCATGCTTTCCTTCCAGAGGGAAGCAGTTGAAATGGGTCCAGATAGGGTTCAAAATGTTGAAGGACCATCTGGTGATGATGTACAGATAATAGAGGCTGTACAACCCATAAGGCAAGTGGCTCCAGAAAGTTCAAGTCAAGAAACTGTTGAGCTTTCCAGACGACCAAGATCACATAGGCGTCTAATGAGAGGAGGAGTCCAGGTAAATCCATCAACCCATCCTGGTGATACAATTAATGTTGATGGATCTCCCATTTTTGAAGAAAATATTGAATCTTTTGTACAAATTGAACAGAGAGTGGACACTGAAGTCCAGGCTGTTGTACAAGAAGATATTGCCCAAGTTGTTGAAGAGGTTGTTGAAGTTGTTCAGACTGAAGAACAAGCTTCTGGTGAGCAAGAGGCTCCATTGGATTTGAATGTTGAGGTTGGTGTAGATGAAGAGGCTGGTGAACAGTCTGGTGAACAGGCAGTTGGGAATATTCCAGAATGGGATGATGTTGACTCCCCAATGTCTGAAGGCTATGATGTTAATTTAAACTTTCTGGGTGAAGATGTACAAGAAGAAGAAAATCTACCTGAAATGCCAACACCTTCACCAGAATTACCAACAAATACACCAGAAATGCCCCCACCAGAACCAAATATGCCACCACCACCACCACCTTCAATTCCACAAACAACTCCATACTTCACTCCTTTTATTCAACCTTCTCAATCACCAGTCAACCCTTCTGAACAAAGTGTGCCAGACTCAACAAATGTTGAATCTGAAGAGGTCTGGGCACAAGTACCAGTAATGACCAGATTGACTTCTCATCTGGAACCACCCACTGGTCTCTTGTTAGGTCGAAAATTGACCATGTATAATTTGTTCAGAAATAGCTTGAAGTTTAGTGAAGACGTTTGTACAGAATTCTGAGATGTCTCAGAATTCCTTCACTGAAGCTTCACTTCAGTTCAGATCAAGACAAATCTGAAACATTCATTCTGAAGTCAAAGACTGAAGTATGAAGAAGAGAATCATCTCAGAAGCGAGCAAAGAGTGATTCTACCAGATCAAGACTGAAGCATCTCAGTGTAAAGTATTTACAACACTTTACACTGATTACGAGGAAGACTTTTTACTTTATACACCTTTACCCAGTTAATAGATTTATCTATTAATAAAAGGTACAAGGTAAAAGTAAAGGCTTGGAACATAGTATTATAAGTCACATCAACTGACTTATATACTCTTCCAAGTACAAGCATGTAAGGAATTAAGTTTAATTCCTTAAATGCTCACAACCACATTTGTACGATCAAGTCCACGTCATCATGGACTTAGTCTATAAATACAAAGTCTTCTCACAACTTGCAAAGAGCTTGAAACTTTAGCATTGCAACTTGTGAGATATACTCTAAGTAAACTTACGAGTATTTCCAAGTCAATTAGATCACTTGTATTTCAGGATTGTTTAGATACTTACACTTGGGTGTTTATCTTCGTTCCGCAACAATCTTTGTATTTGTTTATATATCAATAAATCAAATACATTAGAAAGAAAACAACGTGTCTCAATGCTACATACTTGATTATATTTATATATATCTTTATATAGTTTCTGCCAACTTGTTCTTACATTTTATATCTAGTCAATTGTTTCTTGTTATCCATATCTGGATCGTAAACTGAACTTGTCCATCAAGATCAGTTGTACTTGCCAGTCGGGTTTGTTATTCATCTATATTTGGGACTCACAATTGGTATCAGAGCAGCAAGGTTGAATTACATCAATTCTTTAACCTTTGATCTGCTTAGATGGCTGACTTTGAACAAGAACGACCTGACCCTAATAATGCTACTCCACCCCCTATCATCAACAACAATATACCATCACATAATGTACACGTACACTTTCCAAACAATCCTGTTCCCAAGTTTGATGGGAACAGTGAAAACTTTCAAACATGGAAAGCTTGCATGTTAAAATATATTGCTGGTGTTGAGAGACATTTGCCAGATATCTTAAAAGAAGGACCCTTTGTCCCCATGAATGCCTCTACTGTTGTCAGAAATGCCGATGGGACTCCTAGGCAGTCACCTAAGGAGAAGGATCATTGGTCTGAGGAAGATCATAGACTTGTAGACCTAGATACTAAGCTACAAAATATGATTTTATATGCAGTTCCAGAAACCCTAATGCCCACTCTTGTCTTACTTGAAAACTCAAAATTAATGTGGGAGGAACTAATGACACAGTTTGAAGGCACAAATGAGACAATTGTCACAAGAAAAGTTGCTTTAAACAAAAGATATGAGTCTTTATTTGCTATCCCTGGGGAGTCTTTAACTCAAACTTACATCAGATTTACAAATCTGGTAAACCAACTGAAAGCCCTGGGTGTAACCAAAGACAAAGAAATTTTGTTGGAAAAATTTTGTGACATTTTACCTTCTAAATGGGAAAATTTAATCTTGGTCTTGAGACAAGGCAAAACCTTGCACAGTCATACTCTTGCTTCCCTTTATGGAGCCTTCAGATATACTGAAGAGAACAAAGCTGAAAGAGCTTTGGCTGAGCAGGATGCTAAGAATCATGTTTCTACCAGTTCTGGTATGGTTCAGTATTCTGAACCACATAGTACTGCTCTACTATCTTCTGAGAGTGATGTTTTTGACTCGATGAAGAAGATGGTTTCTGAAATGTTAAAAACTAGTGTCTCTGCTAATGTCACTCATGATTGTGATGAGAATGACAATGATGATCTGGTTGCCATGCTGGCTAAAATGTTCAATCGTTTTAAGGCCAAATCTAATCGATCTGGCAAACCTTTTGCTTCCAGCGCTTCTATTGACAAGTCTAATCTTGAATGCTTTAAATGTGGCAAGAAAGGACATTTCATGAAGGAATGCAGATCTAGTCAACCATCATCATCACAATCTGCTCCTAACCATTCTATTTTTCAGAAATCTGATGACAGCTATAAGGCCAAATACAAGAAGTTAAAGGCACATATGGCTCTTATGGCACAAGACAACTCAAGCAACAGTTGTATGATTACCAAAACTGAAAGATGGGAAGACTCTGATGAATCATCTGATGATGAAGAGGAAGTTAGGGACATGTGTTTCATGGCACAAGAAGATCAAGGTCATTTGGTCAAAACCGATGTTGAATCTGGTCGCTGGGTGGATATCGTGATGAAAAAGGTCAGTAATTTTGGCTATGAAGAAAATGAGGAACACAAACTGGACCTTTTGGTTCTTTTAGAGGCTGACATCTCATTTGTTGAGACGGTACGTTCAGAAAGCCTAAAAATGTTTGAAAACAATGCTTCTGAACTGAACGCCAGTCATGCCAGATTGAAAGAACTAAAAGATGTTCATTTGGCTCTAAAAAGTTATCAGTCTATGGTTGCCACTTTAGAGTTGGAAAAAGAAGAGTTAAAAACCATCCTTGAAAAAGAACAGAAAATAATTAAGTCTTGGATGAATGCACCAAAACCAGATGCTGCAATTAAAAATACATTTGCAAATCAAAAAACAGCATATGAATCTGGTGATCTTCACATGGCATCTATAATCACTGATTTAGATGCACTTCCAAAGGAAATGAAACCTGAAATTATTTTTCCTAAAATTGGCAAACAGAAAACTGTGACTGATAGAGTCCAGGAACATTCTGAGGGTAAATCTGAAACATCTCAGACAACTGTTTCAGAAAAGAAGGCTAAAACCAAAAAGCCATCCCCTCAGACTTCATCTAAGGTTCCCAAGGACCAAAAGAAGAAGAAAAACTTCTCCCCCACTGAGCCATCTACCTCAGATTCTGGTAAGGCTCAGGTGTCTAATGAAGAATCAATCTTGTTAAGGTTAGAAAGTCAATTTCAACTATTGGCTAGACAAGTGCAGAGCTGTAATGCACGTTTAAAAAATGTTGAAACCACTCCTCTACAACCTAAACAAAATGCAAAACCTTTTTCTAAGCAAACCAAACAGAAATCTGAAAAGAAAAAGGTTGAAAAATCCATCAAACCAACTAATTTTGTGTCATCTGAGATAATGACTGAAATCCCATTTGACCCTTCTGTTCCACATAAACCAAAGAAATCTGAGACTGCTAAGGGAGAGTCTAGTGAACCCATCCATAGATGGGTTCCCAAAAAGAACTAATCTTTGTCTGTGTGCAGGGAGACCGAAAGAAGAACATATGGTTTCTGGACAGTGCTGCTGGCCGAACCATGACTGGTTATCAAACCCTGCTAGAGGAATATAGGGTGCAAGAGGGGCCCTCAATAGTGTTTGGAAATGATGGTAATGGAAAAACTGAGGGATATGGTGTGGTGAATAATGGTCAAGTCAAATTCACACGAGTTGCATATGTGAACGGTTTGAAATATAACCTGATCAGTGTCAGTCAACTATGTGATGATGGCTTCAAGGTTTTATTTGATATTTCACAAGGCACCATATTCAACAGAGATGGAAAGGTAGTATTGATTGCACCTAGGAAGGGAAACATTTATGTCATTGATATGAATCCTTCTACCTCTGAACAATGTTTCTACTCAAAGGCAGATGAAGACACAAATTGATTGTGGCACAAGAGATTATCCCATCTGAACTTCAAGAACATTAATAAGTTGTCAAGGAAACAGCTTGTTGATGGGATACCCTCTATGTCTTTCAACAAAGACAAGCCATGTCCAGGTTGTGAAATGGGTAAGCAGAAAAGAGCTTCATTCAAGACAAAGCAAAGCTTTAGTATAACTGAACCTCTTCACATGCTTCACATGGACCTCTTTGGACCAGTGAATGTTCAGACCAGAGCAGGAAAGAAGTACACCCTTGTTATCGTTGATGAATTTTCAAGATACTGCTGGGTGATTTTCCTCAGGTCCAAAAGTGAAGCTGCTGCTGAAATCATTGCTCTCATCAAACAAATTGAGCTCAAGCATAAGCGAAAAGTTTGTCAGCTCAGAAGTGACAATGGCACTGAATTCAGAAATGCCACTCTGGAGTCCTTCTGCACTAAAACTGGCATATCTCAGAACTTCTCCTCAGCACACACACCAGAGCAGAATGGTGTTGTTGAAAGAAAGAATCGTACGCTGATTGAAGCTGCTAGAAGTATGTTGAATGAATCTGGTCTTCCCAAGAATTTCTGGGCTGAAGCTGTTGCAACTGCTTGCTACACTCAGAACAGATCTATTTATGTCAAAAGACACAAGAAGACCTCCTATGAAGTGCTCAGAAATAGAAAGCCTAATATTGGATACTTCCATGTATTTGGGTGTCCAGTATACATTCTGAATGATTCTAGTCAGCTTGGAAAATTCGATGCAAAAGCTGATGAAGGATACTTCCTAGGATATTCATCAAATCGCAAAGCCTTTAGAGTCTTTAACAAGAGACTTAAAAAGGTTGATGAGTCAATTCATGTTACCTTTGATGAATCCAATTCTGCAATCTTTAAAAATTCCATTCCTGTACCACCCTCAGAAAGTCCAATAAGTTTTGGTGATTCTGATCCTATTGCTAAAACTGATCAGTCACCTGAACCTGCTTCTGAACATCTCCGTTCAGAACCAGTAATAAACAAGCCGAGCAACATTCCATTTTATCCTCCAGTCAGTTTCAAACTACCTTCTGAACTGACTATTGGATCAGATGTACATGCTGCTTCTCCTATGATATCAGACTCCACTGAGCAACCTCAATCTGAAGAATTTCATGATGCAAGTCATGATATGCAGGAAGAAGAAGAAGCTGAAAATGTATTTTCTGAAGCTCCTCCTGAAGTTACTCAGAGAAGTTCTTGCACTAATATCATTATTCATCCTGGTCAATACACTAAGTGGACTAAAGCACATCCTATCGAGCAAATCATTGGGGATTCCACTAGTGGGGTTCAGACCAGAAGAGCCACAAGCGATCAATGCTTAAACGTCAGTTTCTTATCTCTAATTGAACCCAAGAAGATTGACGAGGCTATGAAAGACCCAAGCTGGGTTGAAGCCATGCAAGATGAGCTCAACCAGTTTAAAAGAAACGATGTATGGGAACTCGTTTCTTGTCCCAGTAACCTGAAGAAGGAACCAATTGGGACAAGATGGGTCTTCAGAAACAAGATGGATGAAGATCGTCACATCATAAGAAACAAAGCAAGACTTGTTGCAAATGGATATGCACAAGAAGAGGGAATAGATTTTGATGAAACTTTTGCACCAGTTGCTAGACTTGAAGCTATTAGAATATTCTTAGCTTTTGCAGCTCATCATCAGTTTAAAGTCTATCAAATGGATGTCAAAAGTGCATTTTTGAATGGAGAACTAGAAGAAGTTGTGTATGTGCATCAACCACCAGGGTTCATCAATGAAGAAAAACCACATTGGGTGTACAGACTGAACAAAGCCTTATATGGTCTGAGACAAGCACCAAGAGCCTGGTATGATACTCTTACTAAACATCTTCTTAAAAATGGTTTTAAACGTGGTGCAATTGATAAAACTTTGTTCATATTGCATGATAAAAGTGATATCCTTTTAGTACAAATTTATGTTGATGATATTGTGTTTGGTTCTACTAATGAGAAGATGTGTGAAAAATTTTCAAAAATCATGTCTTCTGAGTATGAAATGAGTATGATGGGAGAACTGGCATATTTTCTGGGACTTCAAGTAAAACAAAATGAAGATGGTATTTTCATTAACCAAGAAAAATATGTCAGAGATTTACTAAAGAAATATCAATTTGATTCAGTCTCATCAAAAGATACTCCTATTTCTGCTCCATTAACTTTGGATTCTGATCCACATGGAAAACCAGTGGACCATACAAAATATCGTGGTATGGTTGGTTCACTGATGTATTTAACTGCAAGTAGACCAGACATAATGTTTGCAACATGCCTTTGTGCTAGATTTTAGTCTGATCCCAGAGAAGCACATGAAAATGCTGTTAAAAGGATCTTCAGATACCTTAAAGGTGTCCCCAGATTGGGTCTTTGGTATCCCAAAGGCTCCAGTCTAGATCTAATGGGTTATTCAGATTCTGATCATGCAGGTTGCAAGATAGACAGGAAAAGCACCACTGGAGGGTGTCATTTCCTTGGTGGCAAATTAGTAAGCTGGACCAGTAAGAAGCAGACTGCAGTATCACTATCCACTGCAGAAGCTGAGTATATTTCTGCAGCAAGTTGTTGTGCTCAGATTCTATGGATGAAAAACCAGCTGACTGATTATGGTGTTACTTACACAAAGACTCCAATCTTTTGTGATAACACCAGTGCCATTGCCATATCTCACAATCCTGTGATGCACTCGAAAACCAAGCACATCGACCTCAGGTATCATTTCATTCGTGATCATATTCTGAAAGGAGATATTGAATTGCACTTTATTCCCACTGATAAGCAACTCGCTGACGTTTTTACAAAACCTTTAGATGTCAAAACCTTTAAACATCTAGTCAGTGAGTTGGGTATGTTAAATCCTTAGACTGGTAATCTTGTTATGAACGCCTCAGTGACACTGATCTGGTTCACCAGTCTGAGCGATCCATGTAATTTTTGCTCGCCTAGCTATCGAACGCCTTTGTGATACTATCTTGGCACTTATTAATTCATGGATCATCACTTCAGGGGGAATGTTAAATATTTTTCAAATTATAAAATAAACCTTCATTTTTGAGGGGGAACTTTTGCTCAGAAAAACGTATTTAACTGAAGCACTTCAGAAAATCAAAATATTTCAGTTGAATTTTATTGACTGAGATGGTTCAGATCTCGTTGGAACTGACCATGCTCAGAATTTGTTTAGTCATCACTGAAATACAACAATCTTTTCAAGATATTTTTGATACTTGGTCAATTGTGTGTACACGTGACCTATTGCATACTATGTTTTTAACTTACGTTGGTCATGCTTATGTGTCACACAAGTTGCGCCGTAAAATGGAAAGAAATGAGTACTTTTTCTGAAAAAGTGTACAGGGTGGGGCCACTCAAACGTCTCTGCATTTAATGCGGACTTGACCCCAGAAATTGTTTTTAATTGGAAAACTTTGTATTCCATCTTAAATTCAAATTCTTTTTCATTCTTTCATTTACTTCGTTTTTCATTTACTCTCTAATCAACAATCTCTCTCTTATTTACTCTCAAATTCCTTAACTCTTCAAATTCCTTTCACTTTCAAATCCTAAAATGTCTAAATCATCATCTTCTTCGCAACATAAGTCGCTCATAAACTTTGAATACACTCCTTCAAATGATGTGAAAACATCTGCTCAATGGCCAAAGAACTTCATTCCATCTCAAATCCGATTCAACATGAGCAACTTTTTGGCTCAATTGAATGTAAAATCTGAAACCTTAATGGGAAGAATCAACAATTTTTGGGAGCAATCCCCTTTCCATTATGCGTTGACCGCTAATCCTCAAGCAATGTATCATCGATACTTGCTTGAATTCTGGTACACAGCAGTGGTGAATAAGGATGAACAATCCATCTCCTTCACTCTCAATGAAGGCACCAAGAAGTGTGTCATCACTCTTGAGGGGTTCAGAAATTCTCTTCATCTGAACTACCTCGAACCTCCCCAGGTGTTTGCTAAAAGACTCAAAGGAGTCAATTTCAGGGAGGTTCTAGTCGCCACTGGTCATGGTGATATGGAGGATGCTGATGGTAACTTGAAGACCTCTGGACACATCTTTATGTCTGGTTTTGGAAATTGTTGGAGGTTCTTCTGGACGCAGATTGTGGAAAGCCTTGGTGGCAACCATGAAGGGTTGGACCAACTTTCTTTACCCCAAGTTGAGATGGGGTATTATATATGGAATGGGATACAAGCAGATTTTGCTGAGATTCTCTTTGCCCAGCTGATTACAAAGTTAAAGGGAAAGAGAAGTCTGCACATTGCCTTCCCAAGATTTCTGAGCTTGTGTTTTATGGATATACTTGGAGAAGCTTATGATCAAGCTGGACCTGAAGCTTCTGTACCAGAATATAGCAGAGATTTCTCAAAGGCAACCATTACTGAAGATGAGCCTGAACTCTCCTCTGCTATGATTCAGGTATTCACTAAAACTGTCTCAGCCACACTAGCTAGTTCAGAAAGGTCTCTAAGTGGGCTACAAAAGAATGTAGGACCCATTAGACGACCTAAAGATAAGTTGTTGAGCATTGTCAAAGCTCCAGCACCTGTATCTATTGTCCCTGGCGATGATACTACGGTTGAGCCAATCGTTGAATCTGGTGAGGGTACTAGTGACCCAAACCAGGGCATATCTGACCAGATTGCAAAAGTGAATGCTTTCTGGGATGACGATGAGCTACCTCAGGAGAATCTTGATTCTCTTGATGACTTTGAGTTTGACGAGGAACTATTGGAGGCGAATCAATCCGATTCTGAGCCAGCCCCCATCCTCGCAAACGCCCCTCCTCCTCCCCCTGCTTCCTTCACTGAAGAAGATAGAAAAATGTTGAAGGACATCAAAGATCAAGAAGCACTGAACCTGAATTCTTCTTTCAGATTAAAGGCTCAGTTTGCTACAATGGCAAAGGGAATAAGTGAATGCCTAGAACAACAAAGTTGGGAACCACTGAAGGCAGTCAAAACAACACTTGATCTTTATGCTACATTGCCTTCAGAGATTCCCAAAGGGGGAAGTGGTGTGCCTATTGGTTTGCTTGCTAGCACTCAAGAAATGATTCAAGCAACCAAGAAGCAAACTGAGGTACCTTCTGGTAGTGCCTCAGTTCAGGGGGAACAACTTCAGAAGGATAAGGGAAAAGGCAAGGCCAAAGAAGGAGAAGAACCCAAGAAAAGTGTTAAGGGTTCTGGAATAGTTGTTGGTGAAAATGTGGACGAGCAGGGTTATCCATTGCACAATATTGAAGCTGATAGTAAGAAGTTGGAAACATTGCAAAAGCAAGTTTCTAACCAATTCATTATGTGGAGGGAGAACAAAGAAAGGGAAAGGGAACAACATCTGAAGATGGGGACCCTTGATCACATTGATGCTGCAGCTCTTGGGTTATCATTGGAAAGATATCAGAAAATCAAGAATGATCCCAGAGTGCAAAAGGCAATGTTGATATGCTGGAATATGAGTGTGGGATGAACTACTCTCCTCTGGAACAAAAGTTGGAAAGTCTGACCTTTAAGTTGTCCATTGAAGACTTAAAGAAAAATAGAGATAAAGAAATGGCAATAAAAAGGAAGGAAATTCTGAACGAAGTTCAGAAAGTTGAGAAAGAGTTGCTCAGACCAACCTCTAAACCCAAAGTGACTGGACCAAGATCTTCAAGAAAGAATGTTCGTGATGCTGATCTTTCTACCTTCAAACCAATGTCAGATGATGCTGTTGAACTTCAAAGAAAACATGAGAAGGATCAGTATGATCATTACATGAATCATCGATCGCATCAGGCCAGAATCATTGATATAGAAGTTACAAAGGCTGATGGATTGAAGTTGTTTGATTTGGTTGTGAAAAGAGAAGGAAGGGCAGCTGAAGAATATAGTCAGGTTTCAGTGCACGAGTTTGGGATTTCAGAGCATAGGGAGATGATCCAGATTCTGAAAGGAATTCAACAAAAGATGCAAGCAAAAGTTGAGATTGAAGGAAGGCTATTTGGCAAGAAGGATCACTCTCCACTGAAGAGAAAACCTACTGAGGCACCTTCTGGTTCAAGGCCTGCCAAGAAGTAGTTTTCTTTTCAGATTATCATATACTTGTAAAATATTTACATTTGTAACTATCATTTCAGTTTGTATATATAAGTTGCAATTTGTAATCGATAAGTAGATGATAAGTTTAAGTTAGAAAACCACAAGTAAAATTCTGAGACATCAATGATCTATAAGATGTACTTAGAAAATTTTTACAACTTAAACAAAAACTTGCATTTCAGACTTACAAACATGTATAGATAGAAGTCTGAGATGCATGCACTATTTCAGAACAAATAGGGGGAATTTGTTAGGTCGAAAATCGACCATGTATAATTTGTTTAGAAATAGCTTGAAGTTTAGTGAAGACGTTTGTACAGAATTCTGAGATGTCTCAGAATTCCTTCACTGAAGCTTCACTTCAGTTCAGATCAAGACAAATCTGAAACATTCATTCTGAAGTCAAAGACTGAAGTATGAAGAAGAGAATCATCTCAGAAGCGAGCAAAGAGTGATTCTACCAGATCAAGACTGAAGCATCTCAGTGTAAAGTATTTACAACACTTTACACTGATTACGAGGAAGACTTTTTACTTTATACACCTTTACCCAGTTAATAGATTTATCTATTAATAAAAGGTACAAGGTAAAAGTAAAGGCTTGGAACATAGTATTATAAGTCACATCAACTGACTTATATACTCTTCCAAGTACAAGCATGTAAGGAATTAAGTTTAATTCCTTAAATGCTCACAACCACATTTGTACGATCAAGTCCACGTCATCATGGACTTAGTCTATAAATACAAAGTCTTCTCACAACTTGCAAAGAGCTTGAAACTTTAGCATTGCAACTTGTGAGATATACTCTAAGTAAACTTACGAGTATTTCCAAGTCAATTAGATCACTTGTATTTCAGGATTGTTTAGATACTTACACTTGGGTGTTTATCTTCGTTCCGCAACAATCTTTGTATTTGTTTATATATCAATAAATCAAATACATTAGAAAGAAAACAACGTGTCTCAATGCTACATACTTGATTATATTTATATATATCTTTATATAGTTTCTGCCAACTTGTTCTTACATTTTATATCTAGTCAATTGTTTCTTGTTATCCATATCTGGATCGTAAACTGAACTTGTCCATCAAGATCAGTTGTACTTGCCAGTCGGGTTTGTTATTCATCTATATTTGGGACTCACATCTCTCCACTTCTTCTTCAACCGAGGTCCAAGGCCTTCTTATTAAGGTGGCGGACCTGGAGAGATCACTCCAGTCATCATCCCAGGTTGTCTCTGATTTCAAATCTTTGTTATCAAACAACTTAGCTTCTGAAATGAATACATTTGCTGGAAATGAGAAGCTAGTTTTCAAGAAACTGGATGAGCTGGTACTGGCCACGAATATTAATTCTCAAAATATAAGAGTGGCAGTACAAGGATTTGAAGAAAGGATGGTTAATTCTGTTCAGACTGCAGTGGAAAGTCAAATTGTTCAACCACTGGCAGGGCTGAAAGAAGAGATTGAGAAACTGGTTACAAGAGTTGGTTCTCTGGAGAGCAGGCCAACATTAGATCAGAATGATATTGTCAGCACCCTTAGTGATGAAATTGTTAGAAAATTTAGGGGTGATATGCTGAAAACAATCACTGATGATATCTCTGCTTCTGTTCTAAGAAACATTCAAGATAGCTTGTTGCCTGAAGTTGTTCAGATGATAGACACTGAGTTGCCTAAGGACTTGCCTAAAGAAATTGAAAATTTGAAGAAGGAAGTCCTGGAACTCAAGAAGAATGTGACTGATGCTAATCCAGTTACTGGAAGAACTTTTTCAGTAGACAGGCAAATGATGGAAGATTTGTGGAATGATCTAAAGTCAAGGACTGGAGATCATTCCAAGGGGGAAAAATTGTCAGTTCCATCAACTGGTGAACAAGAAGGGTTAATAATGAAGAAGAAAGAGGTTGTAAGGGCAGTCGCTACTGAAAGCGTGGTTCAAAGAAAACAAGTGACTGGTACTGATGCCAGTGCACGTATAGCCCAGAGAGCACTTGGCACTGAAGCCAGTGTGCAGACTGAAGAAGAGGCTACTGGTACTGATGCCAGTGAGCCCCAGTTTGAATCCTTCCCAGACATTCCTACAACATTGAAATCTGTTAAAGGAAAGGAAAAGGTTGTGTCTGGTGAAGAGGAAGAGCAGACTGAAGATGTTGACAATGAGACTTCAAGGAAGTTAAACATCAACAGTGCATCATGATAGAAATTTTTAAGACAAACCAGAAGAATGAACTGCTGGCCCATCAAAAGGAGATGGCTACAATGGGTACTCTGGATTCCTACAATGCTGGAAGGCTTGGCATAAATATTGAAGTGTTTAAAAGGATGAAGGAGGATCCCAGAGTTCATCAGTGTCTTGATGCACTGAATGATGTCCATATACGCTCGTTCTACGCTGAAGAAGAACAGGTATATGACTCATTGATTTATGGTGTGACCATTCCAGAGTTGATCAGACAAAGAAAGGAGGAGCTGGTAAGCCTCCAGAAAAAGATAAGAAGAAATGCTGGTGCTCTGGAGTTGGAATACAGGAAAAGGATGACTGGTCTACCAAAGCTTACTGCCAAGCAAGTGAAAGCAATAAAAGATGGTGATCTTAGCACCTTTATTCCTCTGGATACTACTCTGAAATAAATAGACAAGAACACCAGTCCACTGAAGGACAACAGAGTGGTGTATCCAGGGATACTGAAGAAATGGTTCACTTGGCTAAGCAGAAGGCAAAGTATGAAGAAATGATGAATTTCAGGGCCAATGCAAGAAAGATTGTTAATGCTGAAATCAAATTGGCTGAAATTCATCAAGGAATGACCAGATTCAATGTGAAGTTGACCAGAGAGGGTAACTTTACAGATGAAAGGAAGGATACGTCAGTCCAAGCTTTTGGATGGACTGAACTAAAGGAGATAGGACTGACCTTCAAAGGTAAATCTGATCTCTCTCCAGATGTGAAGGCTTTATGAAAAGAATCGAGAAGGTCTGGAAAAGAATTCAACAAATGGAAGCTGTGTTGGGTCTGAGACCACCAGTGTCTGTTCCATCATCTCCATCTCCTAAGAGGAAGGCTACTGAAGATGCTCCAGAAAGGACATCAAAAAGAAGGGCCTAAACTCTTATCATTGTACTTATTGTAATTATTGTTTTATGAAAGTTGTAACTATTTTTCAGTTGATGAATGTAATAAATAGTTGCAATTTTTTATTTCTATAAGTAAATGACCAGATTTAGTCTAAGTTAGAACTTAAAAGATGAAACTGAAAACACTCATGATCTATAAAGTGTTTTCCAGTAACATAGATTTTTTAGACTTAAATCGTCCAAGTGTTTTCCAGACATACAAATTTGTATATCTATAAGTCTGAAAACACTTGCATTATTTCTAAACAAATAGGGGGAATTTGTTAGGTCCAGATTTAGTCCAGACTTACTGGACTGGCTCCAGACTGGACTACTGGAACCTTATTTAGGTTTGTTAGAAAACTTGTTTTGCTGGTCTCGCTCCAGACCCGACTACTGGAGCAATACTGAAGATCTGACCAGAAAACGTTTCTCTACTGGACCTACTCCAGACTTGGAATCTGGAGTCCCTCTGAAGATTTGTCCAGAAATAATTGAAGACTAGTGAGCAATACTTGTATAGGAAATCTGGAGTATTCTCCAGATGAGCTCACTGAAGACTTCACCCCAGTCCAGATCTACTCTACTGAAGACATTCTGACTGAAGTCAAAGACTGAAGTCTGAAGGAAGAAGACTTAACAAATGGCGGAGTCCACTGGAAAGTCTTATCAGATCTGCACACTGGAGGATTGTCAGTGTTCTAGATACTACAAGTCTAAACACTGATATTGAGGTTTGACTTATGCCTTTAACACACTTTCCAAAGAACAACCCACTTGTTCTTTAACAAAGTATACGTGTGTTAAGGTGGTTGGATAAAAGGATACACTTGCACTTGATGTGACTTTATCCTTATTCCTTATCTAATACATTTAATGTTCTTGTCGGATCATTAAATGTATGCAACCATATTTGTACGGCACAAAATTCACTGGTGAATTTTGTTGCCTATAAATACAAAGTCATTTCCTTAAGAAAAATACTTTTAAGCATACACTTTGCATGAAAGTGAATTTGTCCAAATACTCTCGATCTTAAACAGGGATACTTCACAACTTTAAGTATCTCGATCCTAAAGAGTTATTTGACAAATATAGATCATATTGTAACTCATAGGTTGTTAGGATACACACTTAATTGTGTTATCTTGATTCCGCAACAACCTTGTATTTTATTTAAACATTAATAAATGAAATACCCATGAAACATACATAATGGTCCACTTTATTTGTTTATTGCTTTAAGTCTTGTATTACTTTGTTTATATATCTTGCATATTTATTTACAAGTAATACTAGTCCAAATCTAGTGATTATTAGACTTGTTGTATATTACACTTTCTTTGGTTAACCATCTCGTAATTTAAGGGACTCACACTTTTGATTTTAGAGACACTACCATAACCTCCAGTAGGCCAAGCCACTCCCCCAGAAATCCGAGTACAATACTGAGGAATGGATTCACCATCACCCAAATCTGCCTTAACATAATATCCTTGCCTCAAAAGATTTCTCCAATCCGGGTTATCCAACTCTTGCCTAGAATACATACCTACATAATGACCAAACTCCGCTATGGATAACTTCCTCTTCTCTCCCCCACAGTAGAACACAACAATCCTTTCCTCAAAAATGTCTTTGACCTTGTGCAATTCCTTAGTCAATCTCAAGGTCGAATAAAACTCCAAACACAGTTCCCGGTAAACTGGTTCCCTGTTAAGAAACACTCTATCCCAAATTTCGCAATTTACCACCCTATTACCAACTCTCATCCCCATAGAAAACCACTGACGAATATCTGCTTGCACCCCAAAGTATTGAGCCTGAGTATGAGTGAAATACTTAGGTGTGCAAACGGGATGCTTTTGAAGCTTGTACAGTTTGTTTAAGTAGTTGTTCTTATGAGGTTGCCTAATATCATCAAATTGCAACCAAGCATGTCTTTCATTCAACTCTCCCACAAAGTGAAGCGGCACTTCCTCTTGTCGCTAGGTGCTTTATGAGGCACGTTAGCTGCTTCACTAGATTGGCCTTCAACTTGTTTCCTCTTGTCAGCAGCGGTCTGCAATCAAATACATAAAGCAAATAAAACATGAGAACTAAGAATGCAAGACTTAACCCATTACGTAATAACAAACACAATCGTTGGTCAGAAAGTCTGCACTGCGGCGCAGTGAGACTTGGAAGCCCTCACTGCGGCGCAATGAGATTGTAATCACGTGCAGGTCAAGAGGTGGCCAATGCGGCGCAGTGGCAACATGCATACCCACTGCGGCGCAGTGGCGAAGAAAATCTGGGCAAGTTCATCAGTTCATCACGATGGGTAGCCAAATAGGGGTTAATTAAATATTCAAATTCAGCAATAATGAAGCAATAGTCACCAACTAATCCAACATTGACCTCATTAGCCCATAAACAACTAAACCCTATAATTTATTACGAAATTAATAACCCTAAAAATTAAAAAATCAAAAATAAAGAAATAAGCACAAAAAATAATCAAGAAAACTTACTCCTCTTCCCATGATGATAATGTAGAGATGATAATCTAGGAGAAAGAAAGAAAAGATGGAAGAAAAATGGAAGATCTTGATGGGCAACAATGGGTGTTTTGTTGTTTTTAGAGAAGAGAAAGAAAGAAGAAAGAGTAAAGTGTAAAAGTAAAAGTAAACTCAACTTGCCAGGCCTCAATCTTGACTTACCCGACCCTTCACTGCGGCGCAGTGAGCATCACACCCTTCCACTGCGGCGCAGTGAAGGGTTTTGTACAACTGGCCAGGGGGTTTCTCATGCGGCGCAGTCAGCCTATCCACTCCCCACTGCGGCGCAGTGGGAAGTTGTTGGAAGACTTCTCTTCAGTTCATTATGTCAAACTCAAATTCCAAACCCGGAACCGCATCGAATCGAGAACATACCTGCACTTACTAATTAAACAAGATTAAATCTAACAAATTCAAAGAAAAGTAAAATGCGATAAAATAAACACGGGTTGCCTCCCGAAAAGCGCTTAAGTTATTTAACGAGTCTTTAGCTTGACTCGACCAACCTTCAAGCATCAAATTCAAAAATGGGGATCTCTTCAATCATCCCCTCCACTTGTTCTTCTTCCAAGTACAACTTAAGCCTATGACCATTTACAATGAAAGAACCGTCTCCATTTCTCTTAAACAATTCAACATAACCCGACGGATAAACATGCTTGATCTCAAACGGTCCAATCCATCTAGAAGTGAGTTTGGGTTGCTTAATCTTAAATTTAGACAAGAACAACAACACTTTAGCCCCAACCTTAAACTCCTTTCTACGGATCCTTTTGTCATGCCAAACCTTGGTTCGCTCCTTGTAAAGCCGAGAATTCTCAGATGCGCCCAACCTAAGCTCATCGAGCTCATGAAGTTGCAACATTCTAAGTTCACTAGCTTCCATCATATCCAAGTTCAAGTTCCTCAATGCCCAATATGCCTTATGCTCTATCTCAATAGGAAGATGACAAGTCTTACCATAGAGCAACCGGTATGGCGTGGTGCCAATCGGCGTCTTATAAGCTGTCCTAAACGCCCACAAGGCGTCATCCAACTTCTTTGACCAAACCTTGGGATTATCACCAACAGTCTTCTCTAAGATTCTTTTCAGGGCCCTATTGGTATTTTCCACTTGACCACTAGTCTGTGGATGATATGAGGTGGAAAAATGATGAACAACACCATACCTCTTCATGAAAAACTTGATGTGTGAAATCGAGTTTAAAAATTTAAACAAAGAAATACCCTAAAACTGACTATTACACACTTGCGGGCAGTGGACCCGTTCGTATGTAGTATAGCTAAAAGGTAAGTCCAGGATCGAACACGGGGAATGGTTTTGAAATAGTTGTCAGCTAAAGTGGTTTTGGAATAAGGATGGAACCGTAGCCGAATTGCTACCTCACCTTGACAATTTGAAATTAAAGAAATTAAGAAATTGAAATGACAAGACAATTGAAAAGTAAAGAAAGTTCAAACAATATGAATAAATATCACCCACTTCGAATCCACTTGACTTCAGTTATGATTGCACACGATAAAGTTCAGATTATTTAGAGTTGATAAGATAATCGTGAAAGGATTAAATGCTTGCGTGGTACCACCAACCGCTAACAAATAACCCAAACACCAAATTTGCTAGTTAAATTACCCAAGCCGGTACCACCAATGCCTAGAAAATCTCCCCAGCAATAAGTTTGCTTGATTATACAATTACCAATTATGCCTATGTGAATGAAAACGTGGTGCCACCAACCGTTTCTAAACACGTTTACCAATTAACTCCTATTATAGATTTGACATTCACCGTCATACCATGAACCGGTGACAAACGACCATAGATAATCGAATTGAAACGATAAACGTATTCACCTAGTACCACTAACGATGAACACATAAACCGTCAACATCAAAAGAATAAATTGCAAGGAATTAATCGATAAAGATCACGACATAACGAAAATTAAATCAACTCTTGAATTAAAACATTGCAATCATATCATTCGTCAAGTTTCATCAAAGTGGATGATTCTAAATCTAGCCAATCATACTAAATTGAATTGCAATAAAGAAATTGAAATGACAAGACAATTGAAAAGTAAAGAAAGTTCAAACAATATGAATAAATATCACCCACTTCGAATCCACTTGACTTCAGTTATGATTGCACACGATAAAGTTCAGATTATTTAGAGTTGATAAGATAATCGTGAAAGGATTAAATGCTTGCGTGGTACCACCAACCGCTAACAAATAACCCAAACACCAAATTTGCTAGTTAAATTACCCAAGCCGGTACCACCAATGCCTAGAAAGAAAAACTTGGATAATATGAAATTAGGTTTTCTTTTTCTTTTATATCTCCCCACAACCTGGTGCAAAGGGGTTGTAGCCCTGGTCTCCCGTGCACTCACTGCGCTGCAGTGGGCATGGTTCGCTCCCACTGCGGTGCAGTGGAAAGCCCCTAGAATCTTGAACAAGAGTGACTGCGGCGCAGTGGGGAATGAGTCCTCCCACTGCGGCGCAGTGTTAAACCACTGGAAATTATTTGCTTTTGATCGACCAAGGACTGCGGCGCAGTGGGGTAACATTCCTCCCACTGCGGCGCAGTGTAAATCCTCTGGACAGCCTTGGCTTTGGCACACCTTTGACTGCGGCGCAGTGGGGTGTGAGTACTCCCACTGCGGCACAGTGTAATCTTGCTGAAATCTTTGATTTTCTTTATCAACATCACTCGAACACTTGGATCAACATCTTGGCCCATAATCATCAGAAAATGCACTAAATGGACGTAGAACCTGCTAAGAACCTGAAAGCACTAACAAACACCATAAACGCGCCAAATGTATACAAAATCGACTCAAAACGCATATGAAAAAGGCCAATAATGAAGTGGGCGATCTATATAAATTGGTCACATCAAATCCCCCCACACTTGAGCGTTGCTTGTCCTCAAGCAAATCTGGAAATTAAGCAAAAAGCATTCCTTGGCAATGAAACTATAGAAACAAATTACGAGTATCAAAAAGAAGCCACACCAAGCACGTCAATGACAAAAGTTGGGTGAAGCAGTTTTAATCTTAAATGAAAACCCTGAAATGTTTGACAATATCTGAACAATCCACAAGCCACAATAACACGACTAAGCAAAAGTGAAACAAATGAGCCTATCAAAATCATCCTACTCCAACGAACTTACAATTGGTGTTGAATATATATGAATAATCACTCATTGCGCGGTCGTGATGCATATCTTACCATAGGCTTGAACAAGGATCATAGCTCCACCGACATGGCGTGAGCACCAAGTACATCATCAAAATAGGCATATAGGTCGGTTGTAAAGTTAGGCTAAGGGTATATATGATGGAAATTTACAATGGAGTATGGGAAATTTAGGTTAGTGATAGGAAGTAACAAAAGTATAAGGTATGTATGAAATATGTACAAAATAGTCTAATCAAAACCCGTACCATTGATTGCCAACAAACTACCAACCCCTAAGATGTTACTTCGCTAAGATACCTCAAAAATACCAATCAAAACACGACACCATTGTGGTGTATCAACTTCAAACAACTTAGGAACAATCACATCTTCCATTCTATTCACGAACCAAATGGTACAACAATTCTTTAGACATAAAAATGAGAAGTACCTACTAGTAGCCCAAGTTCTTTCTTTTTATTTTTTTATTTTTTTTTATTTTTTTTTATTATTGAACCATTTTTACTCTACTAGTAGGCACCCTCTTACAATGATGAACAATGTTTATAACAATATACTTCCTTTGAACAATCCAAGACATTCCCCAATAACTTGACCAAATGACGTATTCTCATAGACAAGAATATTCCACTAGACAATCCACTGAAGCACTCCCAAACTATCCAAACAAACCAATGACAATCAATGGCCCCCCAGATTAGACTATCGGTAAAGTAAGGTATAATTAGGTAAAGTTTTACATATTTAAGTGGATATATACAAAGGAAAAGGCTAAGTTGAAAGGGATGTAAAGTGTACTTTGCACTAAGGATGAGTGCAACAAAGGTTTACAAAGGAAGGAAAGAAGGTGCATGTATAGTAACGGTAAAAATATACAAAAGCAAAGGTGAAGAGAAAGAAAGAAAATACGGGTCAAACCTAATATGCCAATTTGTCATCCAATGTACTTATATCACAAAAGTGATCTCACTGCGGTCTCGTAACGATCACCAGGGCAAGTTCTAGCTCAACACATCACCGGCACACTCAAATCAAAGAAAGTAACCCGGAAATGGAATAAATTAACCTCAAATTCGCACATCTTAGTTCAGAGTTCGAAATGGAACCCTTACTCCCGAATAAATCCAAGAGCCTAAGAGAGGGACAAATTACAAGGCAATCAATCCAAAACCGTAAACACCTAGCACATCTATAAATGAATGATGAATCTCACAACTTTAGGTGTTTGGGGAAATTTGAGTATGCAAGTAATGTTATCAATCCCGAAGGACTAGCCAAATAACCGTTCAGAACACATTTCGCCGATTAAATTTTTGCCAAGGAAAAATTTTATAGTAAAATTGCTTATTAAGTTATCATAAATTAAGTGACAATAGCAATTTACCACAAAGACAAGCTCAACTCAAGTTTTAAAACAATATCAACTTCTATCATCCCACCAAATCGAAAACACCAATCTTAAACATGCACATCAAAGTAAAGGGCTCGAATTGGAGAACCAAATGGAGACCCCTACCCTCGGATAAAATCCGTAGGCCTATGAGAGGGACACATCAACAAAACTGGTAGAAATCTCAATGGCAAAACAACAAAAGAGATAAACCCGGTAGCTTAAACCTATTTGCCACCCCCCCACACTTAAGATGGACAATGCCCTCAATGTCCATATTCGGTCAAACAAAGGTAAATAGGGGTAAGCAACATAGAAAGAAAAATAAGAGCACATACCGGAACAAGGACACATTCCGTTTTAAAACAAGTAAGTTGACCCCGCGTCACAAATGGCGCTTCCTAATAAGAAAGGACATTTTGCTTGGCGGGAGAAACAAACTTGTAACAAAACGGAAGGTGTGAGAGTTGTGTGTGCATCAAACAAACCAATCACAAATATAGCGCTGAACTTACTGCCAGCATATGCACACCATCACACAATCAATCAATTGATGTCATAGAATAAAGATGAGAAGAAAATCCATGGGTCCTCCCCCACATTTGGGTTGTACAATGGACATCAATCAACCTGTTTCATTGCATCACAAAACAAACCACAAATTCCCAAGCAGAACTTATTGTATCTAATTGTTCATGCAGAAAATAAAATAAACCAAAAGAAAAGAAAAATAAGAGCACATACCGGAACAAGGACACATTCCGTTTTAAAACAAGTAAGTTGACCCCGCGTCACAAATGGCGCTTCCTAATAAGAAAGGACATTTTGCTTGGCGGGAGAAACAAACTTGTAACAAAACGGAAGGTGTGAGAGTTGTGTGTGCATCAAACAAACCAATCACAAATATAGCGCTGAACTTACTGCCAGCATATGCACACCATCACACAATCAATCAATTGATGTCATAGAATAAAGATGAGAAGAAAATCCATGGGTCCTCCCCCACATTTGGGTTGTACAATGGACATCAATCAACCTGTTTCATTGCATCACAAAACAAACCACAAATTCCCAAGCAGAAATTATTCGTATCTAATTGTTCATGCAGAAAATAAAATAAACCAAAAGAAAAGAAAAATAACAGAGTACAATAATCCAGAACCATCAAATCATCATAAATCAATCAGCAAATATGACTCCATCCCACGGGAATGGATGGAAATCATAATCATCATCACTCACTGGAACTGGCCGTGATATCCGTGTGGGAGACCTGGTGGACCAAACAAACTGTCCAACACCCAGCTAGTCGTCTCCTCTGGTGCATCACCTGAACCCAAAGCTCCAGCATCTCCAGCAAAACCCGAACTAGTACCTGCAAAAAATCCAGGAGCAACAGAAGAAGATCCTCCAGCGACAGAACCACCAGCATAATGTCCAAACTGGACTGGCCCACGAGGAGATCCACCCAAGTCATGAGGGCGCGGGGAAGGCATAGGGAAGAAAGAATCGCCGCCCTGGCGATACTCAGGAACATGAATGGGTGGTGGCCGGAAATCAGAAATCGGCCTCACAGGAGTAAACGGCCGCCCGTGGTACTGGGCATCCCACATCGGCTGGTAATAATCAAGAGTATAATTAGTATACGCCTGCTGTGATCCTACGCATGAAATCTCCTGATCCATACGCCTCTGGTACTCATCAAAAGACCTACTACTAGCCTGCTGCCCATCCAAAATCTGCTGAAGCTGGGATCCTATCTCTGTCAAATCAATACCTGCACGGCCTCGCCTCCTCTGAGGTTCCTGAGGGGCATCCTCCATCTCCTCATCATCAGCAGCCTCCTCATCTGGAGGCGGTGCAGCAATAACACATGTGTCTTCTAACAACCTTGCCTGCTCATTCTTCTTCGGCTTCTTCACTATTTTGCCTATAATCAACTCCTTCTCAGTCAAACTCTCCTGCGGCACCTGGAAAGACAAGTCCACCTGGCATTCATCAAGCTCAAAAACTCCCTGCCTCTTATATATCCTAGTGATGAAATGTCCCAAAACTAACTTAGAATCAGAGTGATTAACCATCCTATCCAAGACAACCATTGGGGCCAACGCAAACTTCCTCGGGGCCCCCTCAGAAAACAACTTAATTAACCACAAGTCCAACTGATATGCTTTGTCCCAATGGGTGGACCTCTGAACCAGAAATGTAACAATCATCCTATGTAACATCCTTAGCTTCACACTATGAATCTTGGACACGCTAACAGTTCCACCAGTCGGCCAAGCATGTCCCCCCGAAATCCGTCTCCAATACTGAATTATCGACTCTCCATCACCCAGATCCTGCTTCACATACAATCCCTTTCTTAGAAGCGCTCTAAAATCCTGATTATCCAACTGCTCCCGCGAATACATACCACAGTAATACCCAAACTCAGCAATAGATAACCTCCACAGAAAAATGTAACTATCCGCTCCTCAAAAATATCCTTAACTTTATTAAGATCCTTAGTCAACTTCAATGTAGAATAAAACTCAAGACAAATCTCATGATAAACCGGTTCCCTATTGTTGAAAATCTCATGCCACATGTTACTGGTAACTACCCTACCACCAATCGGAACCTCAATACTAAACCATCTACAATATGATTTCTTTCAATTTCTTTATACCCATTGATCCCAAGGACCAAGAAAAGACCACTTTCACATGCCCTTTTGGTACTTTTGCTTACCGGCGAATGCCGTTTGGTTTGTGTAATGCCCCAGGCACCTTTCAAAGGTGCATGATAGCTATTTTCCAGGACATGCTTGAAACCTCCATGGAGGTTTTCATGGATGATTTCTTGGTTTTTGGGGACTCTTTTCATACTTGCTTGCATAATTTGGAAAGGATGTTAGAACGGTGTGAAAGGGCACACCTTGTTTTGAATTGGGAAAAGTGCCATTTTATGGTGACCGAGGGAATTATGTTAGGGCATAAAGTGTCTAAGGCCGGGATTGAAGTTGATAGGGCTAAGATTGATGTTATAGCCAAGTTACCCCCGCCTTCCAATGTGAAAGGGGTAAGGAGTTTTCTTGGACATGCCGGTTTTTACCGCCGATTTATTAAGGATTTTTCTAAGATTACTCGTCCTATGACCCACTTGTTGGAGAAGGACGTCTCTTTTGTGTTTGATGATCCTTGTTTGAGTGCATTTCAGGTTTTAAAGGAAAAGTTGACTAATTCTCCTATCATGGTTGGTCCGGATTGGGAATTGCCATTTGAATTGATGTGTGATGCAAGTGATTATGTTGTGGGAGCCGTGCTTGGGCAAAGGGTTGATAAGCATTTCAAGCCAATTTACTTTGCTAGTAAGACATTGAACCCCGCTCAGCAAAATTACACCACTACTGAGAAGGAGTTGCTTGCCGTGGTATTTGCTTTTAATAAGTTTAGATCATATCTTGTTTTGAGTAAGACCATAGTTTTCACGGACCATTCAGCCCTTAAGTACTTGTTCTCGAAGCAAGATGCTAAACCTAGGCTTATCCGATGGATTTTGTTGTTACAAGAGTTTGATATAGAGATCAAGGATAAGAAAGGTGCTGAAAACTTGGCGGCCGACCATTTGAGTCGTTTGGAAGATCCTCACCGGGAGGAACTTCGTGAAGGGGAAATCAATGATCACTTCCCCGATGAATCTTTAATGTTTATATCTAATTCTGATGATGCTCCTTGGTTTGCAGATATTGCTAATTATTTGGTTGCAGGTGAGATACCGAATGATTTCACGTCCCAGCAAAAGAAGAAGCTCATATCGGATGCTAAGCACTATTTTTGGGATAGTCCATACTTGTTTCGTGTTTGTGCAGATGGTATGGTAAGGAGATGTGTAGCTGGAGCTGAGACGAGGGAGATTCTTGATGCTTGTCACTATGGTCCAACTGGAGGTCACTATGGTCCTTCAGTTACTGGTAAGAAAGTTTTTGATGCAGGTTTCTATTGGCCTACAATTTTCAAGGAGGCCCAGACTTTGGTAGAGACTTGTGACATTTGTCAAAGACAAGGGAGCATTACCAAGCGGGATGAGATGCCTCAACAGAGCATTCAGGTATGCGAGGTATTTGATATTTGGGGTATAGACTTCATGGGACCATTCCCACCGTCTAATAAGTTCCAATATATTCTTGTCGCTGTTGACTACGTGTCTAAATGGGCCGAAGCCAAGGCTTTGCCCACGAATGATGCGAGGGTAGTCATTGATTTCCTTAAACAGTTATTTTGTCGATTTGGTTGCCCTAGAGCTTGATTAGTGACCGAGGAACCCATTTTGCAAATCATCAACTAGCAAAGGTCATGAAGAGGTATGGTGTTGTTCATCATTTTTCCACCTCATATCATCCACAGACTAGTGGTCAAGTGGAAAATACCAATAGGGCCCTGAAAAGAATCTTAGAGAAGACTGTTGGTGATAATCCCAAGGTTTGGTCAAAGAAGTTGGATGACGCCTTGTGGGCGTTTAGGACGGCTTATAAGACGCCGATTGGCACCACGCCATACCGGTTGCTCTATGGTAAGACTTGTCATCTTCCTATTGAGATAGAGCATAAGGCATATTGGACATTGAGGAACTTGAACTTGGATATGATGGAAGCTAGTGAACTTAGAATGTTGCAACTTCATGAGCTCGATGAGCTTAGGTTGGGTGCATATGAGAATTCTCGGCTTTACAAGGAGCGAACCAAGGTTTGGCATGACAAAAGGATCCGTAGAAAGGAGTTTAAGGTTGGGGCTAAAGTGTTGTTGTTCTTGTCTAAATTTAAGATTAAGCAACCCAAACTCACTTCTAGATGGATTGGACCGTTTGAGATCAAGCATGTTTATCCGTCGGGTTATGTTGAATTGTTTAAGAGAAATGGAGACGGTTCTTTCATTGTAAATGGTCATAGGCTTAAGTTGTACTTGGAAGAAGAACAAGTGGAGGGGATGATTGAAGAGATCCCCATTTTTGAATTTGATGCTTGAAGGTTGGTCGAGTCAAGCTAAAGACTCGTTAAATAACTTAAGCGCTTTTCGGGAGGCAACCCGTGTTTATTTTATCGCATTTTACTTTTCTTTGAATTTGTTAGATTTAATCTTGTTTAATTAGTAAGTGCAGGTATGTTCTCGATTCGATGCGGTTCCGGGTTTGGAATTTGAGTTTGACATAATGAATTGAAGAGAAGTCTTCCAGCAACTTCCCACTGCGCCGCAGTGGGGAGTGGGATAGGCTGACTGCGCCGCATGAGAAACCCCCTGGCCAGTTGTACAAAACCCTTCACTGCGCCGCAGTGGAAGGGTGTGATGCCTCACTGCGCCGCAGTGGTGGTGATTCTAGACCACTGCGCCGCAGTGGTGCCCATGTGACCTGCACGTGCTACGAACCTAACTGCGCCGCAGTGAGGGGTGCCAAATCCCACTGCGCCGCAGTGGGAACTCACTGTCCTTATATCTCATGTTTGTTTGTTTAAATGTTTGTGATTGCAGAGAAGGGAGATGGATGTTGGACAAAGCAGCGGGACCGCAGGTACCTCAGCT
The DNA here is from genome assembly GCA_034093135.1 of Erigeron breviscapus. Classification (NCBI taxonomy): domain Eukaryota; kingdom Viridiplantae; phylum Streptophyta; class Magnoliopsida; order Asterales; family Asteraceae; genus Erigeron; species Erigeron breviscapus. The sequence continues at coordinate 7,098,106 of CM067169.1, read as the reverse complement.
AAGAGAGCTAGGAAAGAGCCTGAAATTCCTGATTTAGATTTTGGAGAGAACGATATGGGTGAGGTTCACACGTGGTTAGAGTTCAACGGGGCTAGGCAACCCCACAAGAACTACTTCTTAAACAAACTCTACACGCTTCATCGACAGGTAGTTTGCCCTCCAAGGTATCTTGCTCCTACTTTTGCTCAGATTTATGGGATACAGCCAGATATCCGTAGATGGTTTAGTATTGAGGTTCCGATTGGTGGTAGGGTAGTTACCAGTAACATGTGGCATGAGATTTTCAACAATAGGGAACCGGTTTATAGTGAGATTTGTCTTGAGTTTTATTCTACATTGAAGTTGACTAAGGAGCTTAATAAAGTTAAGGATATTTTTGAGGAGCGGATAGTTACATTTTTCTGTGGGGGTCAGCCGAGGAGGTTATCTATTGCTGAGTTTGGGTATTACTGTGGTATGTATTCGCGGGAGCAGTTGGATAATCAGGATTTTAGAGCGCTTTTAAGAAAGGGATTGTATGTGAAGCAGGATCTGGGTGATGGAGAGTCGATAATTCAGTATTGGAGACGGATTTCGGGGGGACATGCTTGGCCGACTGGTGGAACTGTTAGCGTGTCCAAGATTCATAGTGTGAAGCTGAGGATGTTACATAGGATGATTGTTACATTTCTGGTTCAGAGGTCCACCCATTGGGACAAAGCATATCAGTTGGACTTGTGGTTAATTAAGTTGTTTTCTGAGGGGGCCCCGAGGAAGTTTGCGTTGGCCCCAATGGTTGTCTTGGATAGGATGGTTAATCACTCTGATTCTAAGTTAGTTTTGGGACATTTCATCACTAGGATATATAAGAGGCAGGGAGTTTTTGAGCTTGATGAATGCCAGGTGGACTTGTCTTTCCAGGTGCCGCAGGAGAGTTTGACTGAGAAGGAGTTGATTATAGGCAAAATAGTGAAGAAGCCGAAGAAGAATGAGCAGGCAAGGTTGTTAGAAGACACAGGTGTTATTGCTGCACCGCCTCCAGATGAGGAGGCTGCTGATGATGAGGAGATGGAGGATGCCCCTCAGGAACCTCAGAGGAGGCGAGGCCGTGCAGGTATTGATTTGACAGAGATAGGATCCCAGCTTCAGCAGATTTTGGATGGGCAGCAGGCTAGTAGTAGGTCTTTTGATGAGTACCAGAGGCGTATGGATCAGGAGATTTCATGGGTAGGATCACAGCAGGCGTATACTAATTATACTCTTGATTATTACCAGCCGATGTGGGATGCCCAGTACCACGGGCGGCCGTTTACTCCTGTGAGGCCGATTTCTGATTTCCGGCCACCACCCATTCATGTTCCTGAGTATCGCCAGGGCGGCGATTCTTTCTTCCCTATGCCTTCCCCGCGCCCTCATGACTTGGGTGGATCTCCTCGTGGGCCAGTCCAGTTTGGACATTATGCTGGTGGTTCTGTCGCTGGAGGATCTTCTTCTGTTGCTCCTGGATTTTTTTGCAGGTACTAGTTCGGGTTTTGCTGGAGATGCTGGAGCTTCGGGTTCAGGTGATGCACCAGAGGAGACGACTAGCTGGGTGTTGGACAGTTTGTTTGGTCCACCAGGTCTCCCACACGGATATCACGGCCAGTTCCAGTGAGTGATGATGATTATGATTTCCATCCGTTCCCGTGGGATGGAGTCATATTTGCTGATTGATTTATGATGATTTGATGGTTCTGGATTATTGTACTCTGTTATTTTTCTTTTCTTTTGGTTTATTTTATTTTCTGCATGAACAATTAGATACGATAAGTTCTGCTTGGGAATTTGTGGTTTGTTTTGTGATGCAATGAAACAGGTTGATTGATGTCCATTGTACAACCCAAATGTGGGGGAGGACCCATGGATTTTCTTCTCATCTTTATTCTATGACATCAATTGATTGATTGTGTGATGGTGTGCATATGCTGGCAGTAAGTTCAGCACTATATTTGTGATTGGTTTGTTTGATGCACACACAACTCTCACACCTTCCGTTTTGTTACAAGTTTGTTTCTCCCGCCAAGCAAAATGTCCTTTCTTATTAGGAAGCGCCATTTGTGACGCGGGGTCAACTTACTTGTTTTAAAACGGAATGTGTCCTTGTTCCGGTATGTGCTCTTATTTTTCTTTCTATGTTGCTTACCCCTATTTACCTTTGTTTGACCGAATATGGACATTGAGGGCATTGTCCATCTTAAGTGTGGGGGGTGGCAAATAGGTTTAAGCTACCGGGTTTATCTCTTTTGTTGTTTTGCCATTGAGATTTCTACCGGTTTTGTTGATGTGTCCCTCTCATAGGCCTACGGATTTTATCCGAGGGTAGGGGTCTCCATTTGGTTCTCCAATTCGAGCCCTTTACTTTGATGTGCATGTTTAAGATTGGTGTTTTCGATTTGGTGGGATGATAGAAGTTGATATTGTTTTAAAACGGAATGTGTCCTTGTTCCGGTATGTGCTCTTATTTTTCTTTCTATGTTGCTTACCCCTATTTACCTTTGTTTGACCGAATATGGACATTGAGGGCATTGTCCATCTTAAGTGTGGGGGGTGGCAAATAGGTTTAAGCTACCGGGTTTATCTCTTTTGTTGTTTTGCCATTGAGATTTCTACCGGTTTTGTTGATGTGTCCCTCTCATAGGCCTACGGATTTTATCCGAGGGTAGGGGTCTCCATTTGGTTCTCCAATTCGAGCCCTTTACTTTGATGTGCATGTTTAAGATTGGTGTTTTCGATTTGGTGGGATGATAGAAGTTGATATTGTTTTAAAACTTGAGTTGAGCTTGTCTTTGTGGTAAATTGCTATTGTCACTTAATTTATGATAACTTAATAAGCAATTTTACTATAAAATTTTTCCTTGGCAAAAATTTTAATCGGCGAAATGTGTTCTGAACGGTTATTTGGCTAGTCCTTCGGGATTGATAACATTACTTGCATACTCAAATTTCCCCAAACACCTAAAGTTGTGAGATTCATCATTCATTTATAGATGTGCTAGGTGTTTACGGTTTTGGATTGATTGCCTTGTAATTTGTCCCTCTCTTAGGCTCTTGGATTTATTCGGGAGTAAGGGTTCCATTTCGAACTCTGAACTAAGATGTGCGAATTTGTGGTTTGTTTTGTGATGCAATGAAACAGGTTGATTGATGTCCATTGTACAACCCAAATGTGGGGGAGGACCCATGGATTTTCTTCTCATCTTTATTCTATGACATCAATTGATTGATTGTGTGATGGTGTGCATATGCTGGCAGTAAGTTCAGCACTATATTTGTGATTGGTTTGTTTGATGCACACACAACTCTCACACCTTCCGTTTTGTTACAAGTTTGTTTCTCCCGCCAAGCAAAATGTCCTTTCTTATTAGGAAGCGCCATTTGTGACGCGGGGTCAACTTACTTGTTTTAAAACGGAATGTGTCCTTGTTCCGGTATGTGCTCTTATTTTTCTTTCTATGTTGCTTACCCCTATTTACCTTTGTTTGACCGAATATGGACATTGAGGGCATTGTCCATCTTAAGTGTGGGGGGTGGCAAATAGGTTTAAGCTACCGGGTTTATCTCTTTTGTTGTTTTGCCATTGAGATTTCTACCGGTTTTGTTGATGTGTCCTCTCATAGGCCTACGGATTTTATCCGAGGGTAGGGGTCTCCATTTGGTTCTCCAATTCGAGCCCTTTACTTTGATGTGCATGTTTAAGATTGGTGTTTTCGATTTGGTGGGATGATAGAAGTTGATATTGTTTTAAAACTTGAGTTGAGCTTGTCTTTGTGGTAAATTGCTATTGTCACTTAATTTATGATAACTTAATAAGCAATTTTACTATAAAATTTTTCCTTGGCAAAAATTTAATCGGCGAAATGTGTTCTGAACGGTTATTTGGCTAGTCCTTCGGGATTGATAACATTATTGCATACTCAAATTTCCCCAAACACCTAAAGTTGTGAGATTCATCATTCATTTATAGATGTGCTAGGTGTTTACGGTTTTGGATTGATTGCCTTGTAATTTGTCCCTCTCTTAGGCTCTTGGATTTATTCGGGAGTAAGGGTTCCATTTCGAACTCTGAAGTAAGATGTGCGAATTTGAGGTTAATTTATTCCATTTCCGGGTTACTTTCTTTGATTTGAGTGTGCCGGTGATGTGTTGAGCTAGAACTTGCCCTGGTGATCGTTACGAGACCGCAGTGAGATCACTTTTGTAGTATAAGTACATTGGATGACAAATTGGCATATTAGGTTTGACCCGTATTTTCTTTCTTTCTCTTCACCTTTGCTTTTGTATATTTTTACCGTTACTATACATGCACCTTCTTTCCTTCCTTTGTAAACCTTTGTTGCACTCATCCTTAGTGCAAAGTACACTTTACATCCCTTTCAACTTAGCCTTTTCCTTTGTATATATCCACTTAAATATGTAAAACTTTACCTAATTATACCTTACTTTACCGATAGTCTAATCTGGGGGGCCATTGATTGTCATTGGTTTGTTTGGATAGTTTGGGAGTGCTTCAGTGGATTGTCCAGTGGAATATTCTTGTCTATGAGAATACGTCATTTGGTCAAGTTATTGGGGAATGTCTTGGATTGTTCAAAGGAAGTATATTGTTATAGACATTTTTCATCATTGTAAGAGGGTGCCTACTAGTAGAGTAAAAATGGTTCAAAATAAGAGAAAAAAAAAAAAAAAAAAGAACTTGGGCTACTAGTAGGTACTTCTCATTTTTATGTCTAAAGAATTGTTGTACCATTTGGTTCGTGAATAGAATGGAAGATGTGATTGTTCCTAAGTTGTTTGAAGTTGATACACCACAATGGTGTCGTGTTTTGATTGGTATTTTTGAGGTATCTTAGCGAAGTAACATCTTAGGGGTTGGTAGTTTGTTGGCAATCAATGGTACGGGTTTTGATTAGACTATTTTGTACATATTTCATTCATACCTTATACTATTGTTACTTCCTATCACTAACCTAAATTTCCCATACTCCATTGTAAATTTCCATCATATATACCCTTAGCCTAACTTTACAACCGACCTATATGCCTATTTTGATGATGTACTTGGTGCTCACGCCATGTCGGTGGAGCTATGATCCTTGTTCAAGCCTATGGTAAGATATGCATCACGACCGCGCAATGAGTGATTATTCATATATATTCAACACCAATTGTAAGTTCGTTGGAGTAGGATGATTTTGATAGGCTCATTTGTTTCACTTTTGCTTAGTCGTGTTATTGTGGCTTGTGGATTGTTCAGATATTGTCAAACATTTCAGGTTTTCATTTAAGATTAAAACTGCTTCACCCAACTTTTGTCATTGACGTGCTTGGTGTGGCTTCTTTTTGATACTCGTAATTTGTTTCTATAGTTTCATTGCCAAGGAATGCTTTTTGCTTAATTTCCAGATTTGCTTGAGGACAAGCAACGCTCAAGTGTGGGGGGATTTGATGTGACCAATTTATATAGATCGCCCACTTCATTATTGGCCTTTTTCATATGCGTTTTGAGTCGATTTTGTATACATTTGGCGCGTTTATGGTGTTTGTTAGTGCTTTCAGGTTCTTAGCAGGTTGTGCGTCCATTTGGTACATTTTCTGACGATTATGGGCCAAGATGTTGATCCGAGTGTTCGAGTGATGTTGATAAAGAAAATCAAAGATTTCAGCAAGATTATACTGCGCCGCAGTGGGAGTACTCACACCCGTCCAAACAAACCAATGACAATCAATGGCCCCCCAGATTAGACTATCGGTAAAGTAAGGTATAATTAGGTAAAGTTTTACATATTTAAGTGGATATATACAAAGGAAAAGGCTAAGTTGAAAGGGATGTAAAGTGTACTTTGCACTAAGGATGAGTGCAACAAAGGTTTACAAAGGAAGGAAAGAAGGTGCATGTATAGTAACGGTAAAAATATACAAAAGCAAAGGTGAAGAGAAAGAAAGAAAATACGGGTCAAACCTAATATGCCAATTCGTCATCCAATGTACTTATATCACAAAAGTGATCTCACTGCGGTCTCGTAACGATCATCAGGCCAAGTTCTAGCTCAACACATCACCGGCACACTCATATCAAAGAAAGTAACCCGGAAATGGAATAAATTAACCTCAAATTCGCACATCTTAGTTCAGAGTTCGAAATGGAACCCTTACTCCCGAATAAATCCAAGAGCCTAAGAGAGGGACAAATTACAAGGCAATCAAACCAAACCGTAAACACCTAGCACATCTATAAATGAATGATGAATCTCACAACTTTAGGTGTTTGGGGAAATTTGAGTATGCAAGTAATGTTATCAATCCCGAAGGACTAGCCAAATAACCGTTCAGAACACATTTCGCCGATTAAATTTTTGCCAAGGAAAAATTTTATAGTAAAATTGCTTATTAAGTTATCATAAATTAAGTGACAATAGCAATTTACCACAAAGACAAGCTCAACTCAAGTTTTAAAACAATATCAACTTCTATCATCCCACCAAATCGAAAACACCAATCTTAAACATGCACATCACAGTAAAGGGCTCGAATTGGAGAACCAAATGGAGACCCCTACCCTCGGATAAAATCCGTAGGCCTATGAGAGGGACACATCAACAAAACTGGTAGAAATCTCAATGGCAAAACAACAAAAGAGATAAACCCGGTAGCTTAAACCTATTTGCCACCCCCCCACACTTAAGATGGACAATGCCCTCAATGTCCATATTCAGTCAAACAAAGGTAAATAGGGGTAAGCAACATAGAAAGAAAAATAAGAGCACATACCGGAACAAGGACACATTCCGTTTTAAAACAAGTAAGTTGACCCCGCGTCACAAATGGCGCTTCCTAATAAGAAAGGACATTTTGCTTGGCGGGAGAAACAAACTTGTAACAAAACGGAAGGTGTGAGAGTTGTGTGTGCATCAAACAAACAAATCACAAATATGGCCCCCAGATTAGACTATAAGTAAGTAAGGTATAATTAGGTAAAGTTTTACATATTTAAGTGGATATATACAAAGGAAAAGGCTAAGTTGAAAGGGATGTAAAGTGTACTTTGCACTAAGGATGAGTGCAACAAAGGTTTACAAAGGAAGGAAAGAAGGTGCATGTATAGTAACGGTAAAAATATACAAAAGCAAAGGTGAAGAGAAAGAAAGAAAATACGGGTCAAACCTAATATGCCAATTCGTCATCCAATGTACTTATATCACAAAAGTGATCTCACTGCGGTCTCGTAACGATCATCAGGCCAAGTTCTAGCTCAACACATCACCGGCACACTCATATCAAAGAAAGTAACCCGGAAATGGAATAAATTAACCTCAAATTCGCACATCTTAGTTCAGAGTTCGAAATGGAACCCTTACTCCCGAATAAATCCAAGAGCCTAAGAGAGGGACAAATTACAAGGCAATCAAACCAAACCGTAAACACCTAGCACATCTATAAATGAATGATGAATCTCACAACTTTAGGTGTTTGGGGAAATTTGAGTATGCAAGTAATGTTATCAATCCCGAAGGACTAGCCAAATAACCGTTCAGAACACATTTCGCCGATTAAAATTTTTGCCAAGGAAAAATTTTATAGTAAAATTGCTTATTAAGTTATCATAAATTAAGTGACAATAGCAATTTACCACAAAGACAAGCTCAACTCAAGTTTTAAAACAATATCAACTTCTATCATCCCACCAAATCGAAAACACCAATCTTAAACATGCACATCAAAGTAAAGGGCTCGAATTGGAGAACCAAATGGAGACCCCTACCCTCGGATAAAATCCGTAGGCCTATGAGAGGGACACATCAACAAAACTGGTAGAAATCTCAATGGCAAAACAACAAAAGAGATAAACCCGGTAGCTTAAACCTATTTGCCACCCCCCCACACTTAAGATGGACAATGCCCTCAATGTCCATATTCAGTCAAACAAAGGTAAATAGGGGTAAGCAACATAGAAAGAAAAATAAGAGCACATACCGGAACAAGGACACATTCCGTTTTAAAACAAGTAAGTTGACCCCGCGTCACAAATGGCGCTTCCTAATAAGAAAGGACATTTTGCTTGGCGGGAGAAACAAACTTGTAACAAAACGGAAGGTGTGAGAGTTGTGTGTGCATCAAACAAACCAATCACAAATATAGCGCTTGAACTTACTGCCAGCATATGCACACCATCACACAATCAATCAATTGATGTCATAGAATAAAGATGAGAAGAAAATCCATGGGTCCTCCCCCACATTTGGGTTGTACAATGGACATCAATCAACCTGTTTCATTGCATCACAAAACAAACCACAAATTCCCAAGCAGAAATTATCGTATCTAATTGTTCATGCAGAAAATAAAATAAACCAAAAGAAAAGAAAAATAACAGAGTACAATAATCCAGAACCATCAAATCATCATAAATCAATCAGCAAATATGACTCCATCCCACGGGAACGGATGGGAATCATAATCATCATCACTCACTGGAACTGGCCGTGATATCCGTGTGGGAGACCTGGTGGACCAAACAAACTGTCCAACACCCAGCTAGTCGTCTCCTCTGGTGCATCACCTGAACCCGAAGCTCCAGCATCTCCAGCAAAACCCGAACTAGTACCTGCAAAAAATCCAGGAGCAACAGAAGAAGATCCTCCAGCGACAGAACCACCAGCATAATGTCCAAACTGGACTGGCCCACGAGGAGATCCACCCAAGTCATGAGGGCGCGGGGAAGGCATAGGGAAGAAAGAATCGCCGCCCTGGCGATACTCAGGAACATGAATGGGTGGTGGCCGGAAATCAGAAATCGGCCTCACAGGAGTAAACGGCCGCCCGTGGTACTGGGCATCCCACATCGGCTGGTAATAATCAAGAGTATAATTAGTATACGCCTGCTGTGATCCTACCCATGAAATCTCCTGATCCATACGCCTCTGGTACTCATCAAAAGACCTACTACTAGCCTGCTGCCCATCCAAAATCTGCTGAAGCTGGGATCCTATCTCTGTCAAATCAATACCTGCACGGCCTCGCCTCCTCTGAGGTTCCTGAGGGGCATCCTCCATCTCCTCATCATCAGCAGCCTCCTCATCTGGAGGCGGTGCAGCAATAACACCTGTGTCTTCTAACAACCTTGCCTGCTCATTCTTCTTCGGCTTCTTCACTATTTTGCCTATAATCAACTCCTTCTCAGTCAAACTCTCCTGCGGCACCTGGAAAGACAAGTCCACCTGGCATTCATCAAGCTCAAAAACTCCCTGCCTCTTATATATCCTAGTGATGAAATGTCCCAAAACTAACTTAGAATCAGAGTGATTAACCATCCTATCCAAGACAACCATTGGGGCCAACGCAAACTTCCTCGGGGCCCCCTCAGAAAACAACTTAATTAACCACAAGTCCAACTGATATGCTTTGTCCCAATGGGTGGACCTCTGAACCAGAAATGTAACAATCATCCTATGTAACATCCTCAGCTTCACACTATGAATCTTGGACACGCTAACAGTTCCACCAGTCGGCCAAGCATGTCCCCCCGAAATCCGTCTCCAATACTGAATTATCGACTCTCCATCACCCAGATCCTGCTTCACATACAATCCCTTTCTTAAAAGCGCTCTAAAATCCTGATTATCCAACTGCTCCCGCGAATACATACCACAGTAATACCCAAACTCAGCAATAGATAACCTCCTCGGCTGACCCCCACAGAAAAATGTAACTATCCGCTCCTCAAAAATATCCTTAACTTTATTAAGCTCCTTAGTCAACTTCAATGTAGAATAAAACTCAAGACAAATCTCACGATAAACCGGTTCCCTATTGTTGAAAATCTCATGCCACATGTTACTGGTAACTACCCTACCACCAATCGGAACCTCAATACTAAACCATCTACGGATATCTGGCTGTATCCCATAAATCTGAGCAAAAGTAGGAGCAAGATACCTTGGAGGGCAAACTACCTGTCGATGAAGCGTGTAGAGTTTGTTTAAGAAGTAGTTCTTGTGGGGTTGCCTAGCCCCGTTGAACTCTAACCACGTGTGAACCTCACCCATATCGTTCTCTCCAAAATCTAAATCAGGAATTTCAGGCTCTTTCCTAGCTCTCTTAGCTGAGGTACCTGCGGTCCCGCTGCTTTGTCCAACATCCATCTCCCTTCTCTGCAATCACAAACATTTAAACAAACAAACATGAGATATAAGGACAGTGAGTTCCCACTGCGGCGCAGTGGGATTTGGCACCCCTCACTGCGGCGCAGTTAGGTTCGTAGCACGTGCAGGTCACATGGGCACCACTGCGGCGCAGTGGTCTAGAATCACCACCACTGCGGCGCAGTGGTATCGTAGCACGTGCAGGTCACATGGGCACCACTGCGGCGCAGTGGGATTCACCACCACTGCGGCGCAGTGGGTTTCTCATGCGGCGCAGTCAGCCTATCCCACTCCCCACTGCGGCGCAGTGGGAAGTTGCTGGAAGACTTCTCTTCAATTCATTATGTCAAACTCAAATTCCAAACCCGGAACCGCATCGAATCGAGAACATACCTGCACTTACTAATTAAACAAGATTAAATCTAACAAATTCAAAGAAAAGTAAAATGCGATAAAATAAACACGGGTTGCCTCCCGAAAAGCGCTTAAGTTATTTAACGAGTCTTTAGCTTGACTCGACCAACCTTCAAGCATCAAATTCAAAAATGGGGATCTCTTCAATCATCCCCTCCACTTGTTCTTCTTCCAAGTACAACTTAAGCCTATGACCATTTACAATGAAAGAACCGTCTCCATTTCTCTTAAACAATTCAACATAACCCGACGGATAAACATGCTTGATCTCAAACGGTCCAATCCATCTAGAAGTGAGTTTGGGTTGCTTAATCTTAAATTTAGACAAGAACAACAACACTTTAGCCCCAACCTTAAACTCCTTTCTACGGATCCTTTTGTCATGCCAAACCTTGGTTCGCTCCTTGTAAAGCCGAGAATTCTCATATGCACCCAACCTAAGCTCATCGAGCTCATGAAGTTGCAACATTCTAAGTTCACTAGCTTCCATCATATCCAAGTTCAAGTTCCTCAATGCCCAATATGCCTTATGCTCTATCTCAATAGGAAGATGACAAGTCTTACCATAGAGCAACCGGTATGGCGTGGTGCCAATCGGCGTCTTATAAGCCGTCCTAAACGCCCACAAGGCGTCATCCAACTTCTTTGACCAAACCTTGGGATTATCACCAACAGTCTTCTCTAAGATTCTTTTCAGGGCCCTATTGGTATTTTCCACTTGACCACTAGTCTGTGGATGATATGAGGTGGAAAAATGATGAACAACACCATACCTCTTCATGACCTTTGCTAGTTGATGATTTGCAAAATGGGTTCCTCGGTCACTAATCAAAGCTCTAGGGCAACCAAATCGACAAAATAACTGTTTAAGGAAATCAATGACTACCCTCGCATCATTCGTGGGCAAAGCCTTGGCTTCGGCCCATTTAGACACGTAGTCAACGGTGACAAGAATATATTGGAACTTATTAGACGGTGGGAATGGTCCCATGAAGTCTATACCCCAAATATCAAATACCTCGCATACCTGAATGCTCTGTTGAGGCATCTCATCCCGCTTGGTAATGCTCCCTTGTCTTTGACAAATGTCACAAGTCTCTACCAAAGTCTGGGCCTCCTTGAAAATTGTAGGCCAATAGAAACCTGCATCAAACACTTTTTTACCCGTAACTGAAGGACCGTAGTGACCTCCAGTTGGACCATAGTGACAAGCATCAAGAATCTCCCTCGTCTCAGCTCCAGCTACACATCTCCTTACCATACCATCTGCACAAACACGAAACAAGTATGGACTATCCCAAAAATAGTGCTTAGCATCCGATATGAGCTTCTTCTTTTGCTGAGACGTGAAATCATTCGGTATCTCACCTGCAACCAAATAATTAGCAATATCTGCAAACCAAGGAGCATCATCAGAATTAGATATAAACATTAAAGATTCATCGGGGAAGTGATCATTGATTTCCCCTTCGAAGTTCCTCCCGGTGAGGATCTTCCAAATGACTCAAATGGTCGGCCGCCAAGTTTTCAGCACCTTTCTTATCCTTAATCTCTATATCAAACTCTTGTAACAACAAAATCCATTGGATAAGCCTAGGTTTAGCATCTTGCTTCGAGAACAAGTACTTAAGGGCTGAATGGTCCGTGAAAACTATGGTCTTACTCAAAACAAGATATGATCTAAACTTATCAAAAGCAAATACCACGGCAAGCAACTCCTTCTCAGTAGTGGTGTAATTTTGCTGAGCGGGGTTCAATGTCTTACTAGCAAAGTAAATTGGCTTGAAATGCTTATCAACCCTTTGCCCAAGCACGGCTCCCACAGCATAATCACTTGCATCACACATCAATTCAAATGGCAATTCCCAATCCGGACCAACCATGATAGGAGAATTAGTCAACTTTTCCTTTAAAACCTGAAAAGCACTCAAACAAGCATCATCAAATACAAAAGGGACGTCCTTCTCCAACAAGTGGGTCATAGGACGAGTAATCTTAGAAAAATCCTTAATAAATCGGCGGTAAAAACCGGCATGTCCAAGAAAACTCCTTACCCCTTTCACATTGGAAGACGGGGGTAACTTGGCTATAACATCAATCTTAGCCCTATCAACTTCAATCCCGGCCTTAGACACTTTATGCCCTAACACAATTCCCTCGGTCACCATAAAATGGCACTTTTCCCAATTCAAAACAAGGTGTGCCCTTTCACACCGTTCTAACATCCTTTCCAAATTATGCAAACAAGTATGAAAAGAGTCCCCAAAAACCGAGAAATCATCCAAGAAAACCTCCATGGAGGTTTCAAGCATGTCCTGGAAAATAGCTATCATGCACCTTTGAAAGGTGCCTGGGGCATTACACAAACCAAACGGCATTCGCCGGTAAGCAAAAGTACCAAAAGGGCATGTGAAAGTGGTCTTTTCTTGGTCCTTGGGATCGATGGGTATTTGGAAGTACCCGGAGAACCCATCTAAGAAACAAAAATACTCATTACCTGCAAGTCTTTCTAACATCTGATCAATGAACGGGAGGGGAAAGTGATCCTTACGGGTGGCATCATTAAGCTTTCGGTAATCAATACAAACCCGCCAACCCGTTATAGTCCTAGTGGCTAAAAGTTCCTTATTCTCATTCTCAATAACTGTCATGCCCCCCTTTTTGGGCACACAATGAACAGGACTAACCCAAGGACTATCAGCATTAGGAAAAATAATACCTGGAATATCGGTGGTCTTCCAAGCAAAAGCCCGCTTATGGGCTCGAAGCACAGACAAAAGACAATCCTTCTCGTCACTCGAGAGTGAGGACGAGATAACCACGGGTAAAGAAGAATCACCTGACAAATAAGCATACTCCAAATGGGAAGGTAATGGCTTAAGCTCCAAATCAGTGGGTGGTACATCAACAGAATTCGGTACCCTCGAACTTCCATCAACAACAACCTCCTCAAAACTCTCATCTTCAGAAGGTGTCTCATTCAAGCTGAGCGCCATAACCTCTGCAAACAAATCATCGTCAGATATATCTCCCAATCCTAAATCAGCAATCTCCTCATCTCCAGTGTCGACCTCCATTAGTTCCTGAAACTCTCGGTCTAAAGCATCATCAATAACGTCAATCCTGAAACAAGACTCATCATTAGAATATGAATGCTTGATAGACTTTTCAACATTAAACACAATTCTATCCGTACCCACACCCAAAGAAATTTTCTTATCCTTCACACGGATGATAGCATCCGCGGTATTAAGGAATGGTCGTCCAAGAATAAGGGGTACCTTCGTATCTTCCTCCATCTCGAGGATAACGAAGTCAACTAGAAACACAATATGGCCTACCCGGACAGTCATGTTTTCAGCAATCCCAATCGGATACTGAAAAGAATGGTCAGCTAATCTAATACTCATGCGGGTAGGTCTCAAAACTCCTAGAGCCAACTTACTCCAAACCGAGTAAGGCATCAAATTAATGCTAGCACCTAAATCAGCAAGTGCCTTACAAGTAAGAGTACGAATAGAACAAGTAATAAGGAAACTCCTTGGATCTTCGAGCTTAGGTGGGATGCGGTTCTGCAAGATAGCAGAACACTCAGCATTAAGATAAGTAGCTTTTACCTCATCCATCTTTCCTTTGTCAGTCACAAGCTCCTTAATGAACTTGGCATAATGGGGCATCCCCTGAATAAGATCAACTAAAGGCACATTAATATGAACATTTGTTATCATCTCCACAAACTTGTTATATTGCTCTTTCAGCTTTGCCTTTTTGAACCTTTGTGGAAATGGTATCTTTGGCTTGTAAGGTCTAACTTCTGGAACCACATCCGGTTTTGGTGGAGTGACCGGAGTCTTTACGGTTGAATCTTTCTCCATTTCAATCTCTTCATCAACCTCATCATCATCACTCCCTTTATCCTGCACATCAGAAACAACAACATTAGGCATAGGAGGTGAGTCATAAGACCTACCAGTACGAGTGGTGATGGCTTTGGCTTGCTCATTGCGGACTGGTGGTGGAGTGTATTTCTGTCCTTGATTCTGTGGTTGATTCTGTCCTTGACTAAACTGAGGTCTAGGATTCTGCTGTGTGTTGCTAGGAAGAGTCCCCGTGGGCCTAGCAAGAGCAGCCATCCTACTTTCGAGATCCTTGAAATTAACTCCCTGATTCTTCATATTGATCTCCACCTTCCCACTTAACTGATCCAACCTCTCACTCAAGGTCTTAGTGTCTTCCCTGATCATTTGAATGCTAGTATTTGTTTCAACCTGATTACTAGCCAACTGCTTCATCATCTCTCTCAACTCGGCATTAGGATCGGCATTAGAAGAGGAAGAACCTGATCCTTGTCCTTGTTGAGTCTGCTGTTGTGGCTGATTCTGATAATTATCTCTTTGCCACCTATTTCCTAAAAAACGAGAATTATTAGATTGAAAAGGAGAGTTATAAGAAGTATTACCTGAAGGCCGGTTCTGGAAACCGGTGTTGCGGTAGAAATTCCCTTGGGGCTGATTTTGAACATAATTCACATCTTCGGGTTCCCGATTTGGACACTCATCAGAATAGTGCATATCACCACAATAATCACACCCATCGGCTACTACCTTAACATCTCTCTCAATTGCTCCAAACCTATTCTCTTGAGCAGCAAACCCCTTTTCCATGCGCTCAGATAGCGCCCTAATCTCTCCAACAACCCCTGGGTGATTGCTAGCTTCAACCTTAGCAACTCGTCCTTGGTTAGTACCCCTCTTCATCTTTTTCTCATTCTTCAAAAACCTTTCATCATCCAAGGTTGAGCTATCCTTCGCCATGTCTTCCAAGATTCGATAACCTTCATTGGGTGTAATATTATTGAAACTACCCCCGAAAGCATACCCCAATTCACGTTTGGACTTTTTATCCAACCCATCAAAGAAAAGCTCCACATATTTCTCCCTAGTCAAATCGTGACCTGGGCAATTTCTCAACATCTCCTTGAAACGAATCCAAGCCTCAACAACATCTTCTCCATCATCTTGTTCAAAAGATCTTATCATGTTCTCCAATCTTCTTTGAGTTCTAAGTGAATAAAACTCACCAATGAAAGCCTCCTTGAGTTGGTTCCAAGTAGTAATAGAATTTTCTGGAAGATCATTGAACCAATCAAGTGCTTCTCCTGTGATTGACATGGGAAATGTTTCAAGTTTCACGGCATTCATTTGGTTTTGCCCATATTGATATAGCCGAGCCAACTTTTCAAACCTATCCAAGTGTTGGTAGGGATCCCATTTCCGTTTACCATCAAATTGATGCTCTTCTATGCTTTTTAGATGGTTTCCTTTCAAAGCAAAAGTGTGATCAATGGTTGGAGGTCTAATGGAGGAACCACGTCCCGTTGGGATAGTACGGACCCTCTCGCCATAGCGAGTGTCATTTGGATCCCTTGGTTGTTCATCCCCCATTTCCTCTTGCTTTACTTCTAATTGAAAAACTCGTCCAAAAAGAACCCTTCCTCGTCCGAATCAGGAGTGGGTTTGACTATAGGTGAAAATGGTGTCGGTATTGGTGTTGTGGGTTCAGCGAAATTAAACCTACGCCCTCTTGGTCTTCTCGGAGTAGACAAAGGACTATTCAAAGGGAGACCCGAAGAACGCAAGTTCATCAACTAAAGAAATATGCCTGCAAACACACAACTAACACATGGCAGCGGCGCCAAAAACTTGATGTGTGAAATCGAGTTTTAAAAATAAACAAAACTCTCTCTT
>CM067169.1:7043137-7080788 GCA_034093135.1 Erigeron breviscapus | reverse complement strand
CCAGCATCTCCAGCAAAACCCGAACTAGTACCTGCAAAAAATCCAGGAGCAACAGAAGAAGATCCTCCAGCGACAGAACCACCAGCATAATGTCCAAACTGGACTGGCCCACGAGGAGATCCACCCAAGTCATGAGGGCGCGGGGAAGGCATAGGGAAGAAAGAATCGCCGCCCTGGCGATACTCAGGAACATGAATGGGTGGTGGCCGGAAATCAGAAATCGGCCTCACAGGAGTAAACGGCCGCCCGTGGTACTGGGCATCCCACATCGGCTGGTAATAATCAAGAGTATAATTAGTATACGCCTGCTGTGATCCTACCCATGAAATCTCCTGATCCATACGCCTCTGGTACTCATCAAAAGACCTACTACTAGCCTGCTGCCCATCCAAAATCTGCTGAAGCTGGGATCCTATCTCTGTCAAATCAATACCTGCACGGCCTCGCCTCCTCTGAGGTTCCTGAGGGGCATCCTCCATCTCCTCATCATCAGCAGCCTCCTCATCTGGAGGCGGTGCAGCAATAACACCTGTGTCTTCTAACAACCTTGCCTGCTCATTCTTCTTCGGCTTCTTCACTATTTTGCCTATAATCAACTCCTTCTCAGTCAAACTCTCCTGCGGCACCTGGAAAGACAAGTCCACCTGGCATTCATCAAGCTCAAAAACTCCCTGCCTCTTATATATCCTAGTGATGAAATGTCCCAAAACTAACTTAGAATCAGAGTGATTAACCATCCTATCCAAGACAACCATTGGGGCCAACGCAAACTTCCTCGGGGCCCCCTCAGAAAACAACTTAATTAACCACAAGTCCAACTGATATGCTTTGTCCCAATGGGTGGACCTCTGAACCAGAAATGTAACAATCATCCTATGTAACATCCTCAGCTTCACACTATGAATCTTGGACACGCTAACAGTTCCACCAGTCGGCCAAGCATGTCCCCCCGAAATCCGTCTCCAATACTGAATTATCGACTCTCCATCACCCAGATCCTGCTTCACATACAATCCCTTTCTTAAAAGCGCTCTAAAATCCTGATTATCCAACTGCTCCCGCGAATACATACCACAGTAATACCCAAACTCAGCAATAGATAACCTCCTCGGCTGACCCCCACAGAAAAATGTAACTATCCGCTCCTCAAAAATATCCTTAACTTTATTAAGCTCCTTAGTCAACTTCAATGTAGAATAAAACTCAAGACAAATCTCACTATAAACCGGTTCCCTATTGTTGAAAATCTCATGCCACATGTTACTGGTAACTACCCTACCACCAATCGGAACCTCAATACTAAACCATCTACGGATATCTGGCTGTATCCCATAAATCTGAGCAAAAGTAGGAGCAAGATACCTTGGAGGGCAAACTACCTGTCGATGAAGCGTGTAGAGTTTGTTTAAGAAGTAGTTCTTGTGGGGTTGCCTAGCCCCGTTGAACTCTAACCACGTGTGAACCTCACCCATATCGTTCTCTCCAAAATCTAAATCAGGAATTTCAGGCTCTTTCCTAGCTCTCTTAGCTGAGGTACCTGCGGTCCCGCTGCTTTGTCCAACATCCATCTCCCTTCTCTGCAATCACAAACATTTAAACAAACAAACATGAGATATAAGGACAGTGAGTTCCCACTGCGGCGCAGTGGGATTTGGCACCCCTCACTGCGGCGCAGTTAGGTTCGTAGCACATGGGCACCACTGCGGCGCAGTGGTCTAGAATCACCACCACTGCGGCGCAGTGGTCTAGAATCACCACCACTGCGGCGCAGTGGTCAGAATCACCACCACTGCGGCGCAGTGAAGGGTTTTGTACAACTGGCCAGGGGGTTTCTCATGCGGCGCAGTCAGCCTATCCCACTCCCCACTGCGGCGCAGTGGGAAGTTGCTGGAAGACTTCTCTTCAATTCATTATGTCAAACTCAAATTCCAAACCCGGAACCGCATCGAATCGAGAACATACCTGCACTTACTAATTAAACAAGATTAAATCTAACAAATTCAAAGAAAAGTAAAATGCGATAAAATAAACACGGGTTGCCTCCCGAAAAGCGCTTAAGTTATTTAACGAGTCTTTAGCTTGACTCGACCAACCTTCAAGCATCAAATTCAAAAATGGGGATCTCTTCAATCATCCCCTCCACTTGTTCTTCTTCCAAGTACAACTTAAGCCTATGACCATTTACAATGAAAGAACCGTCTCCATTTCTCTTAAACAATTCAACATAACCCGACGGATAAACATGCTTGATCTCAAACGGTCCAATCCATCTAGAAGTGAGTTTGGGTTGCTTAATCTTAAATTTAGACAAGAACAACAACACTTTAGCCCCAACCTTAAACTCCTTTCTACGGATCCTTTTGTCATGCCAAACCTTGGTTCGCTCCTTGTAAAGCCGAGAATTCTCATATGCACCCAACCTAAGCTCATCGAGCTCATGAAGTTGCAACATTCTAAGTTCACTAGCTTCCATCATATCCAAGTTCAAGTTCCTCAATGCCCAATATGCCTTATGCTCTATCTCAATAGGAAGATGACAAGTCTTACCATAGAGCAACCGGAATGGCGTGGTGCCAATCGGCGTCTTATAAGCCGTCCTAAACGCCCACAAGGCGTCATCCAACTTCTTTGACCAAACCTTGGGATTATCACCAACAGTCTTCTCTAAGATTCTTTTCAGGGCCCTATTGGTATTTTCCACTTGACCACTAGTCTGTGGATGATATGAGGTGGAAAAATGATGAACAACACCATACCTCTTCATGACCTTTGCTAGTTGATGATTTGCAAAATGGGTTCCTCGGTCACTAATCAAAGCTCTAGGGCAACCAAATCGACAAAATAACTGTTTAAGGAAATCAATGACTACCCTCGCATCATTCGTGGGCAAAGCCTTGGCTTCGGCCCATTTAGACACGTAGTCAACGGTGACAAGAATATATTGGAACTTATTAGACGGTGGGAATGGTCCCATGAAGTCTATACCCCAAATATCAAATACCTCGCATACCTGAATGCTCTGTTGAGGCATCTCATCCCGCTTGGTAATGCTCCCTTGTCTTTGACAAATGTCACAAGTCTCTACCAAAGTCTGGGCCTCCTTGAAAATTGTAGGCCAATAGAAACCTGCATCAAACACTTTTTTACCCGTAACTGAAGGACCGTAGTGACCTCCAGTTGGACCATAGTGACAAGCATCAAGAATCTCCCTCGTCTCAGCTCCAGCTACACATCTCCTTACCATACCATCTGCACAAACACGAAACAAGTATGGACTATCCCAAAAATAGTGCTTAGCATCCGATATGAGCTTCTTCTTTTGCTGAGACGTGAAATCATTCGGTATCTCACCTGCAACCAAATAATTAGCAATATCTGCAAACCAAGGAGCATCATCAGAATTAGATATAAACATTAAAGATTCATCGGGGAAGTGATCATTGATTTCCCCTTCACGAAGTTCCTCCCGGTGAGGATCTTCCAAATGACTCAAATGGTCGGCCGCCAAGTTTTCAGCACCTTTCTTATCCTTGATCTCTATATCAAACTCTTGTAACAACAAAATCCATCGGATAAGCCTAGGTTTAGCATCTTGCTTCGAGAACAAGTACTTAAGGGCTGAATGGTCCGTGAAAACTATGGTCTTACTCAAAACAAGATATGATCTAAACTTATCAAAAGCAAATACCACGGCAAGCAACTCCTTCTCAGTAGTGGTGTAATTTTGCTGAGCGGGGTTCAATATCTTACTAGCAAAGTAAATTGGCTTGAAATGCTTATCAACCCTTTGCCCAAGCACGACTCCCACAGCATAATCACTTGCATCACACATCAATTCAAATGGCAATTCCCAATCCGGACCAACCATGATAGGAGAATTAGTCAACTTTTCCTTTAAAACCTGAAAAGCACTCAAACAAGCATCATCAAATACAAAAGGGACGTCCTTCTCCAACAAGTGGGTCATAGGACGAGTAATCTTAGAAAAATCCTTAATAAATCGGCGGTAAAAACCGGCATGTCCAAGAAAACTCCTTACCCCTTTCACATTGGAAGGCGGGGGTAACTTGGCTATAACATCAATCTTAGCCCTATCAACTTCAATCCCGGCCTTAGACACTTTATGCCCTAACACAATTCCCTCGGTCACCATAAAATGGCACTTTTCCCAATTCAAAACAAGGTGTGCCCTTTCACACCGTTCTAACATCCTTTCCAAATTATGCAAACAAGTATGAAAAGAGTCCCCAAAAACCGAGAAATCATCCAAGAAAACCTCCATGGAGGTTTCAAGCATGTCCTGGAAAATAGCTATCATGCACCTTTGAAAGGTGCCTGGGGCATTACACAAACCAAACGGCATTCGCCGGTAAGCAAAAGTACCAAAAGGGCATGTGAAAGTGGTCTTTTCTTGGTCCTTGGGATCAATGGGTATTTGGAAGTACCCGGAGAACCCATCTAAGAAACAAAAATACTCATTACCTGCAAGTCTTTCTAACATCTGATCAATGAACGGGAGGGGAAAGTGATCCTTACGGGTGGCATCATTAAGCTTTCGGTAATCAATACAAACCCGCCAACCCGTTATAGTCCTAGTGGCTAAAAGTTCCTTATTCTCATTCTCAATAACTGTCATGCCCCCCTTTTTGGGCACACAATGAACAGGACTAACCCAAGGACTATCAGCAATAGGAAAAATAATTCCTGGAATATCTGTGGTCTTCCAAGCAAAAGCCCGCTTATGGGCTCGAAGCACAGACAAAAGACAATCCTTCTCGTCACTCGAGAGTGAGGACGAGATAACCACGGGTAAAGAAGAATTACCTGACAAATAAGCATACTCCAAATGGGAAGGTAATGGCTTAAGCTCCAAATCAGTGGGTGGTACATCAACAGAATTCGGTACCCTCGAACTTCCATCAACAACAACCTCCTCAAAACTCTCATCTTCAGAAGGTGTCTCATTCAAGCTGAGCGCCATAACCTCTGCAAACAAATCATCGTCAGATATATCTCCCAATCCTAAACCAGCAATCTCCTCATCTCCAGTGTCGACCTCCATTAGTTCTTGAAACTCTCGGTCTAAAGCATCATCAATAACGTCAATCCTGAAACAAGACTCATCATTAGAATATGAATGCTTGATAGACTTTTCAACATTAAACACAATTCTATCCGTACCCACACCCAAAGAAATTTTCTTATCCTTCACACGGATGATAGCTTCCGCGGTATTAAGGAATGGTCGTCCAAGAATAAGGGGTACCTTCGTATCTTCCTCCATCTCGAGGATAACGAAGTCAACTAGAAACACAATATGGCCTACCCGGACAGTCATGTTTTCAGCAATCCCAATCGGATACTGAAAAGAATGGTCAGCTAATCTAATACTCATGCGGGTAGGTCTCAAAACTCCTAGAGCCAACTTACTCCAAACCGAGTAAGGCATCAAATTAATGCTAGCACCTAAATCAGCAAGTGCCTTACAAGTAAGAGTACGAATAGAACAAGTAATAAGGAAACTCCTTGGATCTTCGAGCTTAGGTGGGATGCGGTTCTGCAAGATAGCAGAACACTCAGCATTAAGATAAGTAGCTTTTACCTCATCCATCTTTCCTTTGTCAGTCACAAGCTCCTTAATGAACTTGGCATAATGGGGCATCCCCTGAATAAGATCAACTAAAGGCACATTAATATGAACATTTGTTATCATCTCCACAAACTTGTTATATTGCTCTTTCAGCTTTGCCTTTTTGAACCTTTGTGGAAATGGTATCTTTGGCTTGTAAGGTCTAACTTCTGGAACCACATCCGGTTTTGGTGGAGTGACCGGAGTCTTTACGGTTGAATCTTTCTCCATTTCAATCTCTTCATCAACCTCATCATCATCACTCCCTTTATCCTGCACATCAGAAACAACAACATTAGGCATATGAGGTGAGTCATAAGACCTACCAGTACGAGTGGTGATGGCTTTGGCTTGCTCATTGCGGACTGGTGGTGGAGTGTATTTCTGTCCTTGATTCTGTGGTTGATTCTGTCCTTGACTAAACTGAGGTCTAGGATTCTGCTGTGTGTTGCTAGGAAGAGTCCCCGTGGGCCTAGCAAGAGCAGCCATCCTACTTTCGAGATCCTTGAAATTAACTCCCTGATTTTTCATATTGATCTCCACCTTCCCACTTAACTGATCCAACCTCTCACTCAAGGTCTTAGTGTCTTCCCTGATCATTTGAATGCTAGTATTTGTTTCAACCTGATTACTAACCAACTGCTTCATCATCTCTCTCAACTCGGCATTAGGATCGGCATTAGAAGAGGAAGAACCTGATCCTTGTCCTTGTTGAGTCTGCTGTTGTGGCTGATTCTGATAATTATCTCTTTGCCACCTATTTCCTGAAAAATGAGAATTATTAGATTGAAAAGGAGAGTTATAAGAAGTATTACCTGAAGGCCGGTTCTGGAAACCGGTGTTGCGGTAGAAATTCCCTTGGGGCTGATTTTGAACATAATTCACATCTTCGGGTTCCCGATTTGGACACTCATCAGAATAGTGCATATCACCACAATAATCACACCCATCGGCTACTACCTTAACATCTCTCTCAATTGCTCCAAACCTATTCTCTTGAGCAGCAAACCCCTTTTCCATGCGCTCAGATAGCGCCCTAATCTCTCCAACAACCCCTGGGTGATTGCTAGCTTCAACCTTAGCAACTCTCCCTTGGTTAGTACCCCTCTTCATCTTTTTCTCATTCTTCAAAAACCTTTCATCATCCAAGGTTGAGCTATCCTTCGCCATGTCTTCCAAGATTCGATAACCTTCATTGGGTGTAATATTATTGAAACTACCCCCGAAAGCATACCCCAATTCACGTTTGGACTTTTTATCCAACCCATCAAAGAAAAGCTCCACATATTTCTCCCTAGTCAAATCGTGACCTGGGCAATTTCTCAACATCTCCTTGAAACGAATCCAAGCCTCAACAACATCTTCTCCATCATCTTGTTCAAAAGATCGTATCATGTTCTCCAATCTTCTTTGAGTTCTAAGTGAATAAAACTCACCAATGAAAGCCTCCTTGAGTTGGTTCCAAGTAGTAATAGAATTTTCTGGAAGATCATTGAACCAATCAAGTGCTTCTCCTGTGATTGACATGGGAAATGTTTCAAGTTTCACGGCATTCATTTGGTTTTGCCCATATTGATATAGCCGAGCCAACTTTTCAAACCTATCCAAGTGTTGGTAGGGATCCCATTTCCGTTTACCATCAAATTGATGCTCTTCTATGCTTTTTAGATGGTTTCCTTTTAAAGCAAAAGTGTGATCAATGGTTGGAGGTCTAATGGCGGAACCACGTCCCGTTGGGATAGTACGGACCCTCTCGCCATAGCGAGTGTCATTTGGATCCCTTGGTTGTTCATCCCCCATTTCCTCTTGCTTTACTTCTAATTTGAAAAACTCGTCCAAAAAGAACCCTTCCTCGTCCGAATCAGGAGTGGGTTTGACTATAGGTGAAAATGGTGTCGGTATTGGTGTTGTGGGTTCAGCGAAATTAAACCTACGCCCTCTTGGTCTTCTCAGAATAGACAAAGGACTATTCAAAGGGAGACCCGAAGAACGCAAGTTACCACTAAATTGGCACACACTCCCCGGCAGCGGCGCCAAAAACTTGATGTGTGAAATCGAGTTTAAAAATTTAAACAAAGAAATACCCTAAAACTGACTACTACACACTTGCGGGCAGTGGACCCGTTCGTATGTAGTATAGCTAAAAGGTAAGTCCAGGATCGAATACGGGGAATGGTTTTGAAATAGTTGTCAGCTAAAGTGGTTTTGGAATAAGGATGGAACCGTAGCCGAATTGCTACCTCACCTTGACAATTTGAAATTAAAGAAATTGAAATGACAAGACAATTGAAAAGTAAAGAAAGTTCAAACAATATGAATAAATATCACCCACTTCGAATCCACTTGACTTCAGTTATGATTGCACACGATAAAGTTCAGATTATTTAGAGTTGATAAGATAATCGTGAAAGGATTAAATGCTGCGTGGTACCACCAACCGTTTCTAAACACGTTTACCAATTAACTCCTATTGTAGATTTGACATTCACCGTCATACCATGAACCGGTGACAAACGACCATAGATAATCGAATTAAAACGATAAACGTATTCACCTAGTACCACTAACGATGAACACATAAACCGTCAACATCAAAAGAATAAATTGCAAGGAATTAATCGATAAAGATCACGACATAACGAAAATTAAATCAACTCTTGAATTAAAACATTGCAATCATATCATTCGTCAAGTTTCATCAAAGTGGATGATTCTAAATCTAGCCAATCATACAAAATTGAATTGCAATAAAGAAATTGAAATAAATCATATTGTACCAATGATTGTTGAATATAAATTGCAAGGAATTAATCGATAAAGATCACGACATAACGAAAATTAAATCAACTCTTGAATTAAAACATTGCAATCATATCATTCGTCAAGTTTCATCAAAGTGGATGATTCTAAATCTAGCCAATCATACAAAATTGAATTGCAATAAAGAAATTGAAATAAATCATATTGTACCAATGATTGTTGAATATAAATTGCAAGGAATTAATCGATAAAGATCACGACATAACGAAAATTAAATCAACTCTTGAATTAAAACATTGCAATCATATCATTCGTCAAGTTTCATCAAAGTGGATGATTCTAAATCTAGCCAATCATACAAAATTGAATTGCAATAAAGAAATTGAAATAAATCATATTGTACCAATGATTGTTGAATATAAATTGCAAGGAATTAATCGATAAAGATCACGACATAACGAAAATTAAATCAACTCTTGAATTAAAACATTGCAATCATATCATTCGTCAAGTTTCATCAAAGTGGATGATTCTAAATCTAGCCAATCATACTAAATTGAATTGCAATAAAGAAATTGAAAGAAATCATATTGTACCAATGATTGTTGAATATAAATTGCAAGACAGAAAATTAGATACGATCTAGATGGGTGTTCTTGAATCTTCAATGAATCAAATGGTGAAATCTGCGATGATCCGTCAAAGACCCTTGGTAGAACAGCTCCTAGAAAGAAAAACTTGGATAATATGAAATTAGGTTTTCTTTTTCTTTTATATCTCCCCACAACCTGGTGCAAAGGGGATGTAGCCCTGGTCTCCCGTGCACTCACTGCGCCGCAGTGGGCATGGTTCGCTCCCACTGCGGCGCAGTGGAAAGCCCCTGGAATCTTGAACAAGAGTGACTGCGGCGCAGTGGGGAATGAGTCCTCCCACTGCGGCGCAGTGTTAAACCACTGGAAATTATTTGCTTTTGATCGACCAAGGACTGCGGCGCAGTGGGGTAACATTCCTCCCACTGCGGCGCAGTGTTAATCCTCTGGACAGCCTTGGCTTTGGCACACCTTTGACTGCGGCGCAGTGGGGTGTGAGTACTCCCACTGCGGCATAGTGTAATCTTGCTGAAATCTTTGATTTTCTTTATCAACATCACTCGAACACTCAGATCAACATCTTGGCCCATAATCGTCAGAAAATGCACCAAATGGACGCACAACCTGCTAAGAACCTGAAAGCACTAACAAACACCATAAATGCGCCAAATGTATACAAAATCGACTCAAAACGCATATGAAAAAGGCCAATAATGTAGTGGGCGATCTATATAAATTGGTCACATCACTTAGTATTCAAGAAGCTCAATGAGCTGGTCAAGGGTTGTAACAATCTGGCTATTTCTCTAAAGGAAGCCTTCGACCTTACTCAGTCAAGAGTCACTACTTCAATCTCTAACCTGCTGGGAAATACTGTAAGACAATCAGAGGTTGATTTGAAAGAGATTGAAAGGCAGGTAAAGGAATTGGTTGAAAAACCTGGCCTAAATGTGACTGAGCTTGGGCAGCAGTTGATGACTTCAGTTGGTCAGAGAATTGATGATACACTGGGTGCAAGGGAAACACAATTGATTGAAAAGGTGATAGCTGAGATCACCAAGCTGGCCACTCCTCAGGTTGATCTGGCCCTACTCACAAATGAGATCAACCAGTTGAGGGGCAGCATTGATAATTTAAACACCCAGGTATCCATTCACTCTCAGTCTATTGACAAACTCACAACTGAAGTGGATAATTTGAAGAAAAAGAATGAAGAGGTGAAGGATAAGGTGGTTTCTGGTCTGGATGAAGATTCGAAGACCTTGAATGAACTGAAAACTGGTCAGGAACAAGTTGCAGCAAATGTTCTGACCCAGTCAAAAGAAACCAACCACCTATGGAGATCTTTCAGGATGATGTGCACCATATTCAAAGAATGCAAGAACATGCAATCGTGGCAGCCTCTTGACCGGTTGCCAGCTCACCATTCTGAATGGGAAGTTATTAGGGGGAAAGAAGTGTAGTTCTTGCACAAATTCAAACTGAAAGTAATCCATCTGGAACTCAAACAGGTAGTGAAATGATTGTGGCTTCCAGTACTGAAGCTGGTGAGCAAAGAATTGATGAAACTGGTGATGTAAGTGATAGGGGGAATATTGTTGACAAAGGTAAAGGTTTAGCATCTGATGTAGCCCAGCCGGCCACTGATGTACCAATGTTGGAAACTGGCAATGCTGATGTACTTCCTCCAGTTTCTGAAAGTGATAGCAAGCGTCTGGCAAGGCTTGGTAATGAAATAAAAGAAAGAAAGAAAATGAAACAAGCCAACCAAGTTGAAGCCAGAGAGCATCTTGCAAAATTAAGATTGCTTGATATTAGTGATGCTCATTTATTGGGAATCACTAAAGAGGAGTATGCCAGAGTAAAGAATGATCCCAGGATAGTTGACATGTTGAAAGAAATGCTTGATGTTGAATTAGACAGACACTATCCTGATGATGAAGCTGAACTGGATGCCAGAAATTTTAATATATCAGTGGAGAAGGCAAAGGAGAACAGGGCCAGTGGGATTTTGAAAAGGATTGAAAATGTAAAGAAGGTTGTGAAAAAGGTTTTGAATCCACCAAGGAGGAACCCTCAACCAAGAAAACCACTTACCAGAGATGCTGACCTTAGAACCTTCATTGAACCAGCTGGTGAAATATCGAATGATGACATCAAGGCTGCTGTGCAGGCTGCTGGTGCTTGGACTATTAAAATCTCAAATAAATCTGAAGCTAGAAGTTATTATTCCCAGATCATGGCAACCAGAAAGCACGGTGGTGCTATCAATGGTGTTTTTGTTACAATCAAACCAGGCACTAAGTACTTCCATGTCGAAGTCAGTTATGCTAGGGGGCCACTAGTCAAAACTGACAATCCTGGTGTGATGCAATATGGGTTCTCTAAATGGGTGGAAATGGTGAACTTTTTGGAAGCAAAGGCACAAAAGAATAGGTTTGAGAAAGCATGGGTCAACTTCTTAAAGGGCAAGATTCAACACAAAGAGAATCTGGAGCTGAAGTTGAACATTGATCCTGAAGACTCACAACCTATCTTTTCAGTGTCAAAGAGAAGACGAACTGGCGAAGGGCCATCTAATTAAGTTCTCTTTTCAATTTATCTACTTGTAATTTTATTTACATTCTGTAACTTGTGTAAATTTCATTTCCTTGTATAAATGAAGTTACCAGTTTGTAACCACAAGGTAGATAATAGATTAGATCTAACAAACTTAAAAGAAAAACCCAAGGCATTTATTGATCTATAAAAATTCCTTGGAAAACTTAGATAGATTTAATCGAACAAGTCTCTCCAGTTCACACTTGTACAGATACAAGAACTGAAAAAGACTTGGCAATATTTCAGAACAAATAGGGGGAATTTGTTAGGACCAGTTTCAGTGAAACTGGCCAGTCTCCAGTTGCACCTGGAGACCAAGAAGATTTGTCCAGAAATATTTTGAAGTCCAGTTGCATCGTACAGTCAACGCAACTAAAGACTTCCTCCAGTTGAGAACTGACCAGTTGAAGAATCCTTCCAGTTGGAGTCGAAGACAACAAGTGGAAAATAGAGAATGACAATGGCAGCGAAGCCCAGTTGACATTCTAGTCAGTTACAAACTGGAGACCGTCAGTGGAAAGCTCTTACAAAGTTTTACACTGATTACGAGGAATTGACTTTTATGCTTTATGTGCTATTACCCGGATAATAAGATTTATCTTATTATTTAAGTACAAAAAGGTACATAAAGGTGGTTGAGTAAAGTTGCTTTATACTGCAACTTTACACAGCATTTTAAGGAATTAAATGATATTCCTTAAATGTTCTCAACCATATTTGTACGGCCAAAGTTAACATCCCAATGTTAACTTTGCCTATAAATACAAGTAATTGCACAACAAGAATAACAAGTAGTGAGAACACTTCACACTTTGCATACCTGCAATATTCTTGGTGAACTTGTGCAATATTCTCTCAATCGTAAAAAGGAACATTTCACAACTTTAAGTGTTTCGATTGTTCAGAGAAATTCCAAGTATAGATCAATTGTAGTTCATAGGTTGTTAGGATATTTACATACTTGTATTATCTTGGTTCCGCAACAACCTTGTAATTTATTTAAAGTTAATAAATAAATTACACTTGAAAATTACATATTGTCTCACCAATTTACTTTACAAGTATTTTATATTATTGCATTGTTCTTTACTTATTGTCACTTAAATAAGTAATCTATCTAGAACTTGGTATATACTCTCTGTAACTGGTCATCTCCAGTTCAGCGTTTATATTGCAAAGTAACTCCACCATCGACATAAAGGTGTCTTCAGGTAGTACCATCTATTGAGTTGGGACTTACAAGTTCTAGTAGAAGAGAAGTTTTGTGAGATCCCTTTATCAGCAAAAAAGGATTCAAGAGTGTGGTTTTTGAACTCAGTGCTATGATCGCTCCTGAGCTCTTTAACCCTTATGCTGTTGAGATTTTCCTTATGCTGTTGAGATTTTCCATTTGATGAAATTGATAATCTCTTTAGCAGCATCACTCTTGGAATGAAGAAGAAAAGTCCAAGTGTATCGTGAATATTCATCCATAATTACTAAAGTGTATCTGCTACCCTTTAGACTTTGGACATTCACTAGACCAAAAAGGTCCATGTGAAGAAGATGAAAGCAACCTTTGATAGAATTGGCCTGCTTCGTTTTAAAGGTAGATCTATGGCTTTTGCCTTTTTCACAAGCACCACAGAGTCTATCTTTTTCAAAGGAGAGGTGAGGAAGGCCACGAACTAAGTTCATTTTGGCCAGAGAGTTGATTGTTTTAAAGTTCACATGCGACAAACGCTTGTGCCACAACCAATTGAGTTCAGCTGCTGACTTTGCAAAGAAACAAGTCTCACTGTCAGTCTTGATAGGAGTGAAGTCAACAAGATATACATCTCGTTTTCTTGGAGCGACCAAGACGACTTCCTTGTTCACATTCACAACAGTGCCTTGATGCTTGTCAAGAATCACTTTGTAGTCAGCATCACAAAGTTGACTTATGCTGATGAGGTTATGTTTCAACCCATTTACATAAGCAACTTTGGAGAATTTGATGAGGCCATTAGAGATATGACCATAACCTTCAGTTTGTCTAGTGGAGTTATCACCAAACACTACAGTAGGGCTAGCAGCCTCTACGTAGTTTTCCAGCAGGGTCTTAGAGCCAGTCATGTGTTTTGAATAGCCACTGTCCAAATACCACACTCCTTTTCCTAGCGAGCCCTGCATGGATATAACAGAAGGATTTAGACGGGTTTACTGTTGAACTCGCTGATAGCAATATCAGCAGAGTTAAAAGAAGTAGCTTCCAAGTTTTCCTCTTCAGTTTGAGTAGAAGGATAGGGAGGAAGAGAATCTACAGAGAAGGTACCATAAGATGATTCATCACCATCGAATGGAGTGACAGTGCTGCCACTATCAAGATAAGTCATATTGCTGACCATATTTGTATCACTGAACTCAACTATGATAGCTGGTTCACCAAATTCATTGGGTATAACCCTATGTGAGTGAGGGAGGGATACATGTTGAGCTGCTATGAAGTCAGCAATATTTTCCTCAGTGAGAACAGTGGTGTCTCCTACACTGATTTCTGGTTCAGCAGAATGAGAGTCCTCGCTGACCATAGTGGAAGTGGAAGCAGCTGTTGAGGAAGGAGGATTTGGTTGAATGACAACTTCAGGAGCATCCCTGGAGTTATCTTCCTCACATTCAGAAGCAACATGTCCTCTGCTGCCACATATGTAGCACTTTTTACCAGAGGTGCTGCCCTTTTGGTTCTGAAGGAAGAATTCCTTCAGTTGAGAGGAAAGATCATTAACTCGCTGAGT
This sequence comes from Erigeron breviscapus, assembly GCA_034093135.1. Lineage (NCBI taxonomy): Eukaryota > Viridiplantae > Streptophyta > Magnoliopsida > Asterales > Asteraceae > Erigeron > Erigeron breviscapus. The sequence continues at coordinate 7,066,455 of CM067169.1, read as the reverse complement.
AAGCTCATTAATTTGAGGGTCAGAAGAGGAAGATGCCTTTTTCTTTTGCTTAGACTTATGCTTCTGCTTAAGTACTAGCTGAGGCATCTTAGGAGCTGGACCCAAAATAGACTTTCCTTTTGAATCCTCAGCTTGAGACGTAAAGGGATTTTGTGATCCCTTAACAATACTCCATGCTTGTTTTACAACAGGGTGAGAGGAAGAATAAGAAGCCTGCTGTTGAGACTGATGCACTCTTTTGGGAGTGATTGGTCTAGATGGCTGATTAGGGGTAGCTGACCTAAATTACCTATGAGGTAGATATTCCCTTTTTGGAGTAGTAGGTCTAACTTGCTGATGTGGCAAGTGTCCCTTCTGAGGAGTGACAGGTCTTACTTGCTGGTGAGGCAAGTGTCCTCTTTGAGGAGTTATAGACCTATTCAGAGAATGAGGATTCTTCCTCTTTGTTGAGTACTGTGCCTCATGTTGGAAGGAACATGCATAGATTGAGTTACCTGCTGGTGGACCTGTCTATCAGCGTGCTTGACTTGAGAAGGTCCTACTTGCTGATATCTAGCATCACCAAACCTTACACGTATTTTCATAAGACGATCATGCTAATCATTTTATTATCAGCATGAGCAGGTGAAGGCTGAGAAGAAGAAGAAGAAGAAGAGGGAAGAGAAGAAGTATCACCAAGAGAAGAAGTATCTTGCTTGGGTTGCTTACTGACTGGGTTAGCACGCTGAGGCGTGCTGTAGTCATAAGGAACAGTAACAGTACTTCTTTTGAAGGGTTCAGCAGCTTTGATAGTAAGTTGCTGAGGGGCGACAGGTTTGATGCCATCAATACCAATATCCCCTTCAAAGGATTCCCAGAAGAGTATTGAACTCTTCCTTCATCTAGCATCATGCCAATAATGGGAAGATGAGGAAAGGGGTTACTGGTGCTTGCTGAAGAGCTTGCACCATTGACCTCTGTTGAGGTAGATGGGTCGCTGGTGGTTGAAGAAGTGGGACCAGCTTCCATTTCAGTGTGGTAATCATTAAGACCTCTAATGAAGTACCACTTCTTCATCTCTTCAGGAGAGACAACAGCAGAAGGAGGAATGGTGATTTCGGGTCTCACATCATCGTTGAACAAGTCAGAGAGAGTGGCAGCGGCTTCAAAGTCACCGCCTATCACTGCCTGAACTTGGGCAGGCACTTGTTCGTTTAGACATTTGTGATGAAACCTAGAGGCTTTTGACCAGGAGATCACAATTTTCTTGAGATTGGCAACTTCAAGCTTGAGTTTTTCATTCTCAAGCTGAACCTTTTGTGCCAGCAACTCATGAGATTGAAGTTCAGCATGAACATTTCTTAATTCATTGAGTTTCTCAAGTTTTTCGCTCAACTCTGAACTGACAGAGTCAAGTTTGGATTGGATATCAGCTCGTACAGATTCAACGAACTGGATATCACAAAGAAGAGATTCGAAGATTTTAGGTTTATCTTCGTCAGAGGCAGCAGAATGAGCACATACCTTTTTGATGGTGACGTTGACCCACTGACTGGAGGAGACTTGGTCTCTTGTCAGCCATCGCCATCAGCAAGCGCCATTAGGCACATGGCATCAACATATTCTTCGCTGTCTGAATCATCTGATTCAGCCCAGTCATGCTCTTCAGCCACCAGTCCCTTGGCTGGTGTTTTAGGCTCTTCCATTTCAGCAACTTTTGCTTTGAGCTGATAATACTTGTTCCTGAAATCATTAGCAGATTTGGAGGGATTAGACTTGGGAGCAGCAGGAGTTGGAAGAGCAACTCTGCACTCCTTCTGGTAGTGACCTTTTGTTAGAAATATAGATGTAGTAGTTGATTTGTATACCTTTATGTTAATTTGTACTTATAATGTAACTTTGTTAATATGGAAGGGGGCATAGTGTAAATTGTTAGTATGTATATAAACCCCCTCCATAATGCATAATGCATGTAACTTTTTCACCAATAATACAATCTAATCTTTCCCTGACATCTCTCTAATCTCTCTCTACTTTCTCTCTCTAGAAACCTCCATTAACACACACAATTACACACACTAAAGCTCTAATTCTACTCATTACAATTGGTATCAGAGAACAATCAGCGTATCTGAACGATCCAAAAGCTTATTACAAGCTTAATTTGTGCTTAATTTTCAGAATTGGAGTAATTTTCTGAAAGGTCCATTTACAGAGCTCACTTTCAGTGATTTTTGCAAATTAAGTGTGTTTTTGTTCGAATTTTGTTCACGATCGATTTAATATCAGTATATCTTCCTTCGCTATCATTTTCAGAAGCTAATTTCATCATTTGAGTTGTTTTTGATCGAGCTCTACAAATCGCATGTTCGTGAGGGTTTGATTTTCAGTTGAAATTAGCATCTAATTTGTTTGAGGATTTGTGCGCATTGATTTTCTGAACATTTTGATATAAAATTCGAGTTCTAATTCGCAAAAATGAAGAAGATATCGAAGATTTTCAATCTTCTCTGCAAATAAGGGGTTGGCTAAACAAGAAGATAACCTAACCGACTATTTTGTCGTGTTGTGGTTACTCGCATTTGCAGAAGTCGTTGGCTAAGTGGTGTTCTTACTTGTACTATTTGCAGAGCAATTTGCTCGGCAAATACGTGTTTCAGAATTTTGGCTAAGTACTGGATCTTACTTGTTCTATTTGCAGAACTTTTTGTTCGGCAAATAGTTATTTCAAGAAATTTGGTTAAGTGTGAAGTTCACTTGTTCTATTTGCAGAGCTCATTGCTCGGCAAATAGTTGTTTTTGAGAATTCTTGATTTGGGACTGGTGCTACTTGCATTGTTTGCAGAGATTTAAGCTCGGCAAACAAGTATTTTTGGTTGGTGTGACTAAGTACAAGTTCTATTTGTGCTGTTTGCAGAGTTATTTGCTCGGCAAATAGTTGAAATTGATTCTTCGACCAAGTGACTTTATAAGTTGTACTGTTTGCAGAGATTTAAGCTCGGCAAACAAGTATTTTTGGTTGGTGCGACTAAGTACAAGTTCTATTTGTGCTATTTGCAGAGTTATTTGCTCGGCAAATACGTGTTTCAGAATTTTTGGCTAAGTACTGGATCTTACTTGTTCTATTTGCAGAACTTTTTGTTCGGCAAATAGTTAAATTGAAAATTCTCAAATTTTTTCAAGTCTTGTAATTGCTTGAAATGGCTTCAAGGGAAGCTTTGGCAATTGGTTCTGAAGGAAGACCACCTGTCTTGTTTAGAGGATCTTATCCTCAATGGAAGAAAAGATTTCTGAACTGGATAGACAGGCAAAAGAATGGAAAACTGCTAAGGAAATCATACAAAGATGGTCCTGAGATTCCAAAGAACCCAGTGAATGGAGATGTTTTACCTGAAGAGAGTTGGAACACAGATCAGAGAAACAGAGTTGAAGCTGATCAAAGTGCAATTGCCTTTCTTTACCAAGCACTTCCTGATGACATTTACTGCAATGTGGATTCCTATGAAACAGGAAAGGACATTTGGGATGAAGTGGAGAAGCAGATGGAGGGATCAGATGTATCAAACACCATAAGGTTGTCTACAGTTCGATCTGAACATGTATGAAACATTCAGACAACAAAAAGGTGAACCATTTAATGAGGTATACATCAGATTCTGCAATGTCATTAATGAGCTGAGAAAGAATGATGTGAAGAGAACCAATATGGAACTGAACATCAAATTCATCAAAAATCTGGAAGAAGAATGGCAAGTGTATGGAACCCAACTCAACCAACAATCAGATTTTGCAAAACTCACCATTCACACTCTGTTTGAAAAGCTACAACTTAATGTTGAGGATGTTAAGAGAATTCAGAAGAAGAAAGAAGAGAGTGTACATTCAGATCCATTGGCCTTGATTGCTGAAAAGAAGACTTCAAGATTGTCAAGACACAGTTTTGTTGAAGTTCAAACTGATTCTGATTCGAGTGATATGAGTGATTCTGATCTGGATGAGAACCAAAAACAGATGTACAAAGAACTCGCTTATTTCACTAAGGCTTTCAAGAAGAAATTCTTCAAAAAGAAACCAACAAACAATCAGCTTAGGACTTCATCAGTTTCTTCGTATGCTAAAAATGCGAATGCTCCTAAGTATGATCAGAAGAAAGATTTTGCTGGTAGTGAGAAGAAGTATGACAATCAGAAGAAGAAAGAAGAGAGTGTACATTCAGATCCATTGGCCTTGATTGCTGAAAAGAAGACTTCAAGATTGTCAAGACACAGTTTTGTTGAAGTTCAAACTGATTCTGATTCGAGTGATATGAGTGATTCTGATCTGGATGAGAACCAAAAACAGATGTACAAAGAACTCGCTTATTTCACTAAGGCTTTCAAGAAGAAATTCTTCAAAAAGAAACCAACAAACAATCAGCTTAGGACTTCATCAGTTTCTTCGTATGCTAAAAATGCGAATGCTCCTAAGTATGATCAGAAGAAAGATTTTGCTGGTAGTGAGAAGTAGTATGAGAATCAGAAGAAGTTTGAGAAGAAGGTCATGGACAAGAGAGCTGAAGATAGAAAATGCTACAACTGTGGCATCACTGGACATTTTGCAATCAACTGCACGAAACCTCGACAGAAGAACTCCGAGTACTACAAGTACAAACTTTTGCTGGCAAGACAAGAGGAAAGCGGAATTGCTCTTCTCGCTGAGGATGACAAGTGGTTACATCTTTCTGACGAGGAGACAGACGAACTTGCAGCAAATGTGTGCTTCATGACAAAGATCAAGAAGTCAAAGGAGTTGGAGGAAAATGATGAAAGCTCTTCTGAAGTCGAGGATGAGGTAATTTCTTTTCCCAAATCAGTTTTAAAACATTATATGGATATGTCTGATACAGCAAGGAAAGATTGCAGGGAGTTGAGTAAAAAGAATTTAAAACTAAAGAAAGATTTGGAGGACAAAGAAAAAGATTTTCAAATTAAAATTGATTCACTTCAAAAAGATCTTGAGAATTTGAAATCTGAAAAAGCAGCAGTCTCTTTTACTCCAAACTCCAAACTGCATCTTGAGAAACAAGAACTTGAGACCAAAGTTCTTGAACTGAGCAAGACTGTCAGACAACTTCAAGTTGAAAAGACGAATGAGATGTTTCGAGCAAATGCATTGGCTGAGGACATTGAGTCTTTGAATGTGAAATTGAAAGAATCTATCCCTGATTTGACAGAATTTGAAAACAAAATTTCTGACCTAAAATATGAGTGTTGTATAAAAGATTCTCTTAAACAAAAACTTGATAAAGAAAATGATGAGCTTAAAGCTGAAATCAAGTCTTATCAAGACAAGCTGTATAAGACTAATCGATCATATCAACAAATATTTTTGAATAGGCCAAGAAATTCAAAATCTTTATTCAGCTCAGGGATAGGTTATGTCAATCCAAATCATTTGCTCGAAGCACAAGACGAAGTCCCATCATTATACAACGAATCTTATTTGAGATGTGGGATGACAGACCAATTTGTGAGACGACTGATAGTGATTATGAGGCTGATGATTTTCTAGAAAAGGGTGCAAAAGTCTATTTTAACTATTCGTTAATGGATGAGTCATATGACTTCTTTGCTAACTCTACACATAAAACAATCAAAGACAATCATGAGGTTGTCATACCCGAAATTCTTGAGTGTTTTACTGAAAAACCTTTGGAAAATCCTATTCCTATTCCAAAACCTGAAAATTTGAGACCTTATGTTCCACAAATAGTTTTGGAAAAGGTAATAGAGGATTTGCAAAAGTCACTTGATGAAAAGCAATCTTTGATAGATAATCTGCAAACTCAAAATCACTATGTCATTGACCCACCCAAGAATCATGAAAATGATTGTGATCACCCCAATTGTCCTGTTTGTGAAGTTATGGCCACTCCATCTCCACCAACCAAATCTGTGTGTCAAAATGAGACAACTTCACAAAATGCATGCTCTATTTGTGAAATCATGAATGCATCTGTGCAAACTGAGAGTCAAGTTGTGCATGTTTCTGTTCAAACCGACGGTGATTTAGATGATGTTCATGATGTTGATGATTATTTCTTTCCGATGACTTCTAAAATTTAGACTTTTACCAAGTTTTCTGAGGGAACTCAATCATACTTGAATGAAATTGATGCTTTTAAACAAAAGTTTGAAAAAGAAAAAGAACAGAGATTAAATGTGCTAAAGGAACTTAATGATTTAAAAGTTGAATTCGAATTTCAGAAAATAGCACTTCAATTTCATAAAGAAAAAGAAAAAGCATCAATTCCACTCAAGAGAAGTCCATGTCCAATGAAGAAAAGTGACGTCAGTGTGAAGTTGGAAACTGATGAAATGTCAACATTTTTGGAAGAAAATCATGATTTTGAACCTGAATTTGAAAAACTTTTTGTTCAAAAGGAGGAAAAAATTGATTTAAATCTAAAGAAGATTCCAAAGTCACACTCCTCACAATCTTCATCCGATAAGTTCCAAAGACCAAAGACCACCCAACAATCAAAGACCAACCCATTACCCAAGAATGTTTCAAGACCTAAGACCAGACCATCAACCAAGACTGTTTCAAACCCGAAGACTAATCAATCACCTAAGACGGGTGCAAGTCTGAAACCACAGAAAGGTAACAATGTCCCAATGAAATCAAAGACTTCTAGGCAAACAAAGATGTACAAGGTTATTTCTGAACCTAAGTCACAAAAAGAAGTCAAAGCAAGCAGTGGTCCAAAGAGTATTAAGGATGGAGCTTTCTCATTAGGTAACAAACAACCTTCGCAGGTTAGGTATTCTAGTTTTCCTAGGTACTCTCAGAAGAATCCTAAGTGCACTTTACAGAGGGTTAGAGATACTTTTACTGGAATGACTAAATACAAAGACCAATATGGTTGGTTGTCACCTAATAACATAAAGAAAGTTAACAAGACCACAGAACCCATCAAGAAGAAACCTGTTCAGAACATAGATGCTAAATTTATTTCTAACTCAAAGAATGTTCGTGTTTCAGGTGACGTGTGCTTAACTAGTAGCAGTAGATGGATCCCTAAGGATAGATATTTGAATGCTTCTAGTAAAGTCAAGCTTGATGGAAAACCTGTCAATGTCAAACAAGTGTGAATTGTCTGTAGATCGAATACATTAGATAATGCTAGTAAATCTAGGACTAGTCCCGCTTGTATCAAAACATGTGTATAAACCTTTCCAATTTCGTGCTTGTAATTCGTATTTGTATGTTGAACAATTATGTGTGTTTGTTTGTTGTTTGAATAAAAAGTTTATTTGTGTGTCATTTTGATTTGTGTTTTATTTTTATTGTGTACTTGCATGTTGTCCTTCTAACCTGCAAGGACCCAATCCAAAAAGGGTACCTAAACCATATTCTTTGTTCTTGCAGGAATACCTAATTTGTGTATGGTATGTTGACTCGGGATGTTCACGTCATATGACTGGAAACAAGTCAATTCTTTCGAACTTTGTTGAAAAGTTTATGGGAACGTCAGATTCGGAAATGATCATATTGCTCCTATTCTTGGTTACGGAGACATTGTTAAAAATGGTGTCACTATAAAGAGAGTTTCCTATGTTGAAGGATTAGGACACAATCTTTTCAGTGTTGGACAATTTTGTGACAATGATCTTCAAGTATTATTCAGGAGATATGAATGCAAAGTGCAGACTGAAGATGGAGTGGATATTCTTACTGGAACAAGGGACAATAACTTGTTCACTATTGATCTCAACAACATTCCATCTAATTCTTCAGAGATTTGTCTACTTTCAAAAGCAACTGCACAAAACTCTTGGTTATGGCATCGTCGTCTTTCTCATCTAAATTTTCAAACGATTAATGCGCTCGTGGATAAACAACTTGTTGAAGGCCTTCTGGACTACAAGTATGAAAGTGAACATGTTTGTCCAGCGTGTGCAATTGGTAAGATGAAGAAAGCATCACACAAACCAAGAAGTTTCTAAGTACATAAGGTCCTTTGCACCTAATACATATGGATTTGTGTGGTCCAATGAAAGTTCATAGTATCCATGGCAAGCGATACATTCTTGTGATTGTCGATGATTATTCTCGTTACACATGGGTATTCTTTCTTCATGCAAAGAGTGATACTCCGACTGCAATTATTGATTTCATAAAGAAGACCCAAGTGAATCTTAAATCGTCAGTTAGAATTGTTCGCTCAGACAATGGCACTGAATTCAAGAATTCAACGATTGATTCTTTCTTAAGTCCATGGGTATTACTCATCAATTTTCGGCTGTTAGGATACCTCAACAGAATGGAGTAGTTGAACGTCGAAATCGAACTCTTGTTGAAGCAGCTAGAACAATGCTTGCCTATTCGAAGTTGCCACCGAATCTATGGGCTGAAGCTGTTGCTACTGCTTGTTTTACACAAAACAGATCCATAATAAACAAGAGGTTTGATAAAACTCCGTATGAGGTGATCAACAAAAGAAAGCCCAATGTGAATTTCTTGCACATTTTTGGATGTGTATGTTATGTTCTTAATGATCGAGATAATCTGGGAAAATTTGAACCAAAAGGCGATGAGGCATATTTCATCGGTTATTCGAGAGAATCGATAGCATATCGTGTATATAACCGGAGAACCAAGAGGATTGACGAGAGTATGAATGTTAGATTTGATGAACTCTCAGGGATGGTTCTTGAACAACACAGTTCAAGACCCGAACTTCAAAGTCCACAAGCTTCCGCAACAAAGACTACTTCAAATGTCAAATCATCATTCTCTACTCCAACACCACAAGATTTGGATATCTTGTTCGAAGAATTTTTCAAAGTTTCGAAAGAAGTCCCTGAATCTGAAGTAAATCCCAATGAACCATCAAGTTCAAATTCGAAAGAGATGGATCCCAATGAGTCTCCACCATCACAATCATCAGATGTTAGTTCACCATCTGATCTCCTCCACCTACTGATTATTCAGAGTTGCATACTCAACCTCATGTTATCTCTCAAGTGACAAATCCATCAACCAATCCAGAAGATTATGATCAAGATAACTTTGTTGAACCAATTGCTACTTCACTTGAACAATTGACAGAACAACATACTCCTGATTTTATTGATTCTGAAGAATCTGGTGGTCCAATTGACCCAATTCCTCACACAACAAAATGGACTAGAGCTCATCCGATTTCTCAAGTCATTGGTGTTAGTGCATATTTAGCATAACATCAAAATTCAAGTTTGTCTCTTGTTTTGATTATGACAATAATGTACACAAGAATGCAAAATGCAATGAACTACAACTTATATATATACTAGCAGTTCAATTCTTCCCTTTAGCTTCAAGCCAAATTAAGTTTTGATAAAAATGCAAAAGGTTGCACTGCCCAGAGCACGGACGCTTCCACGGATCGTCCGTGGGAGAGTCCGTGAATGACTTAGAAAGTTTTTGCAAATCTCTCATTCACCCAGCACACGGACGCTCCCACGGATCGTCCGTGGTGCGTCCGTGAACCTTCTGATCAGTTTTTACACTTTGTTAATAAGTCAAGATCTACATGTCCAAATGGTCTGATATTAATAAGATATGACTTATACAACATCCTAAGACTAACCAATTCATCAGAATTCACATCCGATAATATTGGATTCACGGACGCTCGCACGGACGCTTAAGCGTCCGTCCGTGCCTGTACCAGGTGCAGAATATAAGAATGTTTTTATCCCCACTTGGCTTTATTCTTCCCCAAAACATTCTCTGCACTTTCTCTTTGACCCATACCTGCTCATTCTTCCCAAGAACAACTTGTAAGTTAATTAATCCTATCTCTATTTCTCTCTATGTTTAATCAATTCTTATACATATATATTATCTTGATTCAGAGCTTAACAAGTTGATTCATTGTTTAATCAAGTTGAATTCAAAATTTATGCCTAGTTAATCAAGATACAAACAAATGGGTATTATTATTATGAATTGATTATACAACTATACATATAAATATATATATAGTTACAGATTTCTGAAATCAACACATGAGGAATAATTCTTGATGATAACGTATGTTTGAATATATTCCATATCAATACATAAAGAAACAAAGCATGCTTGTATTGTTAAAATTAAAGATAGGGAGCAAATGGTATAGCTCCAGACATGTTTGAATCAGTTCAGGAATCAAGAAGAAGATGCCAAAGCAAGCTAGCTGTACAGGGACGCTCCTGCTGAATATTTTAATCTCACGGACGCAGTGACGGACGCTTAGCGTCCGTCCGTGCCTACTACTGCTTCTCTCTTCTTGCTTATTTAAAGGATACTTGATGATTGTTATACTCACCTCTTGCACCTGCAAAAACATCAAGTATACTTACAAGTGAATATCAACTTACATACCTATTTTCATTTGTTAGAAATTAGCAAGAGAGCATTGTAGTGAGCATTCATACATATTCATATACACACTACATTTGTAACATTCTTCATACTAGTGAGTGTGAAGAACTTGATAGAAGGTCTTAGTGTAGGCCTTGTTGTTTCTCTAGTGGTTAGAGAACTAGCTATTCTTGAAGTGTCAAGAACCCTTGATTCCTAGTGGTTAGGAATTGGTGATAGCATTTGTACTACGGATACTCTACCGGTTTTAGAGACTATAGTGCAGCAACTCTCGGTTAGTGAACCGAGGAGTGGATTAAGGCGAATTCGTTAACATTCGCCCCAACCACTATACATCGTGGTGTTGTGTTTGGTGATATCTTTCTTACTCTAATCTCTTATTTATCTATTTACTTGTAGTGTAAGTTCTATAGCACAATCAACGCTTCAAATTAAGTATAAATCGAATAATTTTTAAATAAATCGAAAAAGAGGGTAAATCTATTCAACCCCCCCTTCTAGATTTTCTTACAATTGGTATCAGAGCAAGTTGCTCAAATTTTAACATAAACCTTCAAAAAATTCGAGTTTGAATCCATGGAACAAAAAGGTTATAACTATAATGAAGGGTGTTCAATGCAAAGACCTCCTCTTCTTGAGGCGGATGGTTTTTGCTATTGGAAACAACGTTTTGAAACTTATGTTTGTGCTAAAGATATAGAACTATGGGAAAGGATTGAGTCGGGTGACTATGAACCGAAAATCTATTCGGTAGAACAAAAGAAATACCTACCCGTTGAAAAATCGGCTTGGACCACCGAACACAAACAACAAATGGCTAAAAACCATGAAGCTAAACTTATCTTATATAATGCTTTGCCTAGAAAAGAATATGAAAGAGTCTTTATGTGTAAAAGTGCTAAGGAAGCTTGGGACACTCTTGTTGTCACTCATCAAGGGAATGCCCAAGTCATAGAAAATAAAATAGACCTTACTAGTAGGACAATATGAACAATTCATCATCAAGGATGATGAAAAAATAGATGTAGGATATTCTAGATTTAACACTATTTGCACAAGTTTGAAAGCTCTAGGTACAACCTATACAAGCAAGCAATATATTCGGAAGTTTCTAAGAGCTCTACCATCAAAATGGAGACCCAAGGTGACGGCTATAGATGAAGCTCAAGACTTTGAGAAATTAACTCTTGATGAGTTAATAGGAAATCTCAAGGTTCATGAAGTGCTATTAGAAAAAGATGAAGAGATAGCCAAACTAAAGAAAGATAAGTTCAAATCCATTGCTCTTAAGGCTAAACATAGCCTTGAGACATCTTGTGAAGAAGATGATGATGAAGGGCTTGATATTGATGATGAAGAGCTAGCATGTGTAGTAAGAAACTTTAAAAGATTCTTCAAAAGGAATGGCAAGTTTGTTAGACCTCCTCAAAGTGACTCAAGAAAGCCACAATTTGATGAAAAGAAGAAAATAACCCGAAAATGCTTTAATTGTGGTGACCCTAATCACTTGGTAAGTGATTGTCCAAATAAAAAGCAAGAAAGAGCTTATATTGGAGGTGCTTGGGATGATGAAGAATGTGAGGAGGAAGAAGCTCAAGAAAAGTGCTTAATGGCCTTCAATGGAATGGGAAGCAAAGATGGTGCATGGAGTGATAGTGATGATGAAGACACCAACCATTGCCTCTTTGGACAAAACGACGATGAGGTACTTTCCGATTGTGAATATTCTATTGAAAACCTAGAAAATGACTATGAAAAACTTGTCACACTTTGTGCTAGATTTGGCACTCAAAATAAAACTTTGAATTCAGAAAACCTATCACTAAAACTTGAACTTGAAAAACAAACCAAAGAGCTAGCTATTTGGAAAGACAAAGTCAAAAATTTAGAAAAAGAATTATACTTTGAAAAATTCTCAAGAAGTAGTGAAAAGTTAGATGACATGCTTGGAAAGCAAAAGACCTCAAATAATAAAGGAGGAATAGGGTATACACATGAATCTGCAGCTATAAGTCATAAACCAATTGTGTTTGTTAAACAACAAAATGCAGAAACTGCTGAAACAGATCTGACCAGAGCACGGACGCAGACACGGACGATCCGTGAAAGCGTCCGTCTGAACTCTGCACAACAGAATGGCTATAGAAATATGTCCAGACCACGGACGAAGCCACGGACGATCCGTGGAAGCGTCCGTATACCCTCTGACCAGAAACTCAGAAATGTTAACACATACCAATCAACCTTTAACCCATCAAGGATGTTTGAAAATACAAGAAAACATTATCAAAGTTCAAACAAACTTGGAATTGGTTATCAAAGAGACTTTGAAACACCATATCATTATGGCACATTAAAACAACAAGTTAAAATAGTACAACGATGGGTTAAAATAGGAGCATTTACCACTAACAATCCTGGACCCATGAAACATTGGGTACCAAGTTCTTGAATTTAAATACAACTTTGTAGGTATGCCTCAAAAGCTCCACCAATGAAAATACGGAGACCATTGAGGATGACGATTGGATTGTTGATAGTGGTTGCTCAAAGCACATGACGGGTGATCGTCAAATGTTCTCATCTTACACTACCTATGATGGTGGTGACGTCATCTTTGGTAGTGACCTTAAGGGAAAGATCATCGGTAAAGGTAGCATCTCTCACGAAACCATTACTTTTAATAAAGTCTTGCATGTTAGGAATCTTGCTTTCAATTTGCTAAGTGTAGGCAAATTATGTGATAAAGGATTGAGAGTCTATTTTGATAAAAATAACACGAATATACTCAAACAAGGAGAAGTCATAATTAAAGGTAAAAGAAAACATGGAATATATACATGTAAACTTAGTGACTCCAAGAAAATAGATATTTGTCTTGCCACCATACATGACACCTCCACCTTGTGGCATAGAAGATTAGGACATGCTAATATGAAACAACTCCACAAATTGTCATCCATGGACCTTGTTAGAGACCTTCCAAAATTAAAATTTGACTACCATTTTTGTGATGCATGTAAAGTAGGAAAACAAGTTCAATCAAGTCATAAACCTAAAAATATGATTTCAACAAAAAGGTGTCTAGAACTATTACATATGGATCTATTTGGGCCCACACCTATTCAAAGCTATGGAGGAAACTTCTACACCTTAGTAATAGTTGATGACTACTCTAGGTACACTTGGACATTCTTCCTAAAACATAAAAATGAGGCTTTTGAACAATTTAAAATCTTTGGAAGAAAAATACAAAATAAACTTAGTTGTTCAATAGTGTCTATACGAACCGACCATGGTAGAGAATTTGACAATGAGACACAATTTGGTGAGTTTTGTGATAAACATGGGGTAACCCATAATTTTTCAGCACCGCGCACACCTCAATCAAATGGGGTTGTTGAGAGGAAAAATAGAACACTACAAGAAATGAGTAGGACTATGCTTAATGAACAATCCGTTCCTCAAAAATTTTGGAGTGATGCCGTAGCCACGTCTTGTTATATACTTAATAGAGTCCTTTTAAGACCCTTAATGAACAAGACACCATATGAGATATTAAATGGAAAGAAACCAACATTAAGTCACTTTAGAGTTTTTGGTTGTAAATGCTTTATTTTAAATAAAAAGGAATATCTAACAAAATTTGATCCTAAAGCTTATGAAGGTGTCTTTTTAGGATATTCCCCAACTAGTAAAGCCTATAGAGTGTTAAATAGAACAACAAATGTAATTGAAGAATCTCTTGATATAACATTTGATGAATCGGAACCTAAAAAGTTACCATTGGTAGATGATGATATAATTGAGGAAGAAGCAATAGCTACACCACAAAATATTAAAACCTCTCTAGAGATTGCTCCTCAACTAGAACCCATTAAAGATGTTAAAGAAGTAAAAGATCATCCTATAGGTCAAATAATTGGTAACATAGATCAACGCACAACTAGGTCTCAAGTAGGAAATGAAAGTCTTGCTCTAATATCTACCATTGAACCCAAGAACATTAAAGAAGCAATTATAGATGAAAATTGGGTAAAAGCTATGCAAGAAGAACTTGATCAATTTAAAAGAAATGATGTATGGGAATTGGTTGTTACACCTAGTGAACACACAATCATAGGAACAAGATGGGTCTTTAGAAACAAACTTGATGAAAATGGGAACGTAGCTAGAAACAAAGCTAGACTAGTAGCACAAGGGTATAATCAACAAGAAGGAATAGACTATGATGAAACTTTTGCTCCGGTTGCTAGATTAGAATCTATTAGAATCTTACTTGCTTATGCATGTGCTAAAAACTTCAAACTATATCAAATGGATGTTAAAAGTGCTTTTCTAAATGGAATCATAAATGAAGAAGTATATGTTCGTCAACCACCCGGTTTTGAAAATAAAGAAAGACCTAATGTAACACCCAAACTTTAAAAATACCGGGTTCCAAAATTTTTTATTCATCTATAGACCACAATGGCGGAAAAGGTCTATTTTATAAAACAACTGTCAACTTTACTAGCAAATTAAGGTTGACCTCTTATTAATTCAAAAGGTGTTACTAACATACTACTCCATTTTACATTGAAACCCAATATTCACATCCTGCAGGTCTACATAAACCTGAACTAGGAAATAACATCATAATAAGCAACTAACGGCTAAGGGCACTTCTCTGAACTATAATCTAATAGTCTACCCATTCCTCACCGCATGCACCTTCATTCCTTGTTACTCTGCGAGACACAACCGACAAAGTAGACACAAGTGTCAGCTTATAAAGCTGAGTAAGATAAGGTTAATCCAAAATATATATGTTAAACAAAACTGATTATCAAAACAGTTACATATATAATTACCCATCCAATTGGTCATGATTGCGTACCTGCACCATTAGGCTAATACATACCAATAATAGGATTTAACCCGCATATCCCATATCTATATCATTCCATTAATATATACCAATAATAGGATATAAACCGCATATCCCATACATATATCATTCCAATATTATCATATATAGGTTAATCAATAGAAACCTATCTCGTATCACAATCCTTTATCATGATAGGATTCTAAAGCACAAGAAATCCTATTTCAATATTTAAGGATCACTACATTACCATATAGTTTACACATATCCTTAAATACTATAGGCTAGTGTCCATCAAACTACCTATCGATCCATAAATCAACATATCCTTTATAACATATAAACAATTAATTCTAATTATAAACATTCAAATATCACATAACAATCAATCATCTAATACATTCATAAGTCCCAAATACCCCCCGCATAGTTCATAAGCTTTATGTGAACTTAGGGTATCTATCATCCCAAGGACAAACAATCGATCATAATCCTGTACATATGACATCAATATACACAAACAATAGGATTTAATCATGAAATCCTAAATGTGCCTATCATATATAGGGTTCCTAAACAACAATAAGGAATCCTATCGTAAATTTGGGAGAACATCCACATACAATATGGACTCTCCGAAATCCTCATAATATGTGTTATACAACGAATAGGCAACTAGCCTACACACAAATTCTCAGAGTATGTGCTATACATCGAATAGGCAGCTATCCTATACACATATTCAATCATTGAGAATATCCATTTAATCATATGGACCATCGAATCCTCAGAATATATGCTATACAACGATTAGGCAGCTAACCTACACACATATTCTCAGAGCATGTGCTATACACCGAATAGGCAGTTATCCTATACACATATTCAATCATTCGTATTCCACTTTGGGTTATACCCGTGGAACTCGTAAGTCATAGTGCCAATTAAACGATACACTATGGGATAAGCTTATCACTCAATCTTAGTTTATACTCGAGTTCATTTTCTATAGGCAAGCTACATCATAAGCTACCTATATTCAACATATCAAGGCCCTTATTAATGTGCACAAGTGATCATACAATCCTATGATAACTAGTGTCACTATCATCTAACTCATCAACGCAAGAGTTAAATTAAACATTATGCAATCAACCTTAACAACTAGTCAAGTTAATAAAGCATAATAACCATATCATTAAACCATTCTTACAAGTATAACAACAGCCCATAATCATCATTTAACTCATCAGCATGAAAGCTAAATCAATATTTATGCAATTAACCTTAACAACAAGTCAAGTTAATAAAGCATAATAACCATATCATTAAACCATTCTTAGTTCTTACAAGCATAATAACAGCCCATAATCATCATTTAACTCATCAACATGAAAGCTAAATCAATATTTATGCAATTAACCTTAACAACAAGTCAAGTTAATAAAGCATAATAACCATATCATTAAACCATTCTTAGTTCTTACAAGCATACTAACAGCCCATAATCACCCTCCCAACATGGTTCAATCAATCAAATAAACCTTAGGGTGTCAACGAATCCAATGATAATTAACAATCATTCCATTCAACCCGCAATAGATTAATTAACATAATTAAGCTACGGTTGAGTCTTTAGCAATCATAATGGGTAAACAACAATCCCACCCACATGCATATACACAATATAGTCCCCAAAGTATCCCATAATAGATTAAACCCTTCCCCCAATGCCCATTCCAACATATAGGACATGAAAGTCTGTTTAAACAACGTTTGACACTTTTAAAAAGGACATTTTGATTGTGTTCGCAGGGATAACCAATATCTTACCTTAGCACGTGTATAATGGCACTTAAACAAGTTCTTCAAGCTTGTTAGGTGTTCCCGTAACCTATACATATGATATAAGATCAACTTATAAGCTACCACAAAGCCTAAGTGCAAAATAGGGAAATTTCAGCATGTTCCCAGCTTTGCGCCATCTACTTGGCAACGACTTTGGGAGGTCAAGAAGACCAGATACAACAAAACTCAGTTCTAGACATTTGTTGGGCACTCAAAGACCTTTTGAAAAATGTAAGATTTGACTCATAACGATCTATAATGAAAGAGATATGATTTTTACAAAAACAAACCTGTAGCCTCGTCAGAAATCCGACCAGTCCTGAAAATCGTCGTTTTTAGCTCTCTTATGAGCAAAACCAGAAGAAACTTAGTTCTTATGAAATTTCACCGACACTTGGACCTTTCCAAAAATATAAGATTCGACTTCTAATTCATCCAGATGAATCTTCTATGATGTTTGCAAGATGACTGAAAATTTCAGTCCTAAAGAGCCCTTAAATTCAACTTGAAACTTCAAGTGATGAACCCAAGACTTTATGAACTTGATTGTTTTGTGTTATGAATGTGAGAGAGAGAGGAAAGAGCAGAGATGGATGATAGAATGATCATCAAATGCTTGCTTATATAGCCCAAGAGTTGCAACTAAGTGCCAAGAACACACACCTTGGCCATGAGGTGTTCATCATGTCTTTACAACTCATCCTTGAGTGTGATGGCTGAAACTTTGGCCTTAAAACAAACTAGAATTCAGTAGGAACATGTTCATTGCATGATTACAAACTATAATCCAAGTCTTGGTTAGTTTGTGTGGGGTTTATGTCAAGAACACAAGCTTGACTTGACTAATTGACTTTGGTTGACTCTAGACTTTGATTCTTGCTTGTATTTGTGTAATTAAGTGTAGTAATTAGTTAATGAAAGTATTTTTTTACTTTTATCCATTTGGTTATAATTCAATTACATGTATATATATATTTATTAGTAGCTAATTTAGGTACACAATTGCATATAAACATATAAGCACAAATGATACATATATGGTAACTAATCAAAATGTATACCCATATATACATATGATTAATTATCTTTACACATATAATATTTCATTCATATAATTACATTATATCTTAATTGATTCGTAAAATTACGTGAATCTAGACGAGTCGAAACATGGTTGACTAACAAGTCAAAGTCAACTAATAAACGAAATAAAGATTTTGGGATGTTACAATTATCTCCCCCTTAAAAGGATTCTGTCCCCAGAATCACCTCTATCCATACAGGAGGAATTAACTATCCCTAGTCTCAACTTTCATTTTTTACCTCATGCTCTCGTTTCGATTTTTCTACCCCTTAACTAATACAAGGTCAATCAATCTCTCGCACAACTTTTCCAGCTTTCTATACAGAACCCTACCTAGATTCTTAACAAGCCTTTTAAAGCATTTGTTGTAGGAAAATCTATATAAACTTACAAAGCTTAGTGTAAAACATCCATATACACTTACGAAGCTTAGTGTAGAACAACTTTATACACTAACGCAGTTTAATGTATGATACTTATATACACTATCGAAACCAAATCGAAATACATGGAAATATATCGCAACTTCACATAAGAGATAATCTACCAAAGCACTGGAACATTTAACAAAGGTTATAGCAAGTAGTAAGGAAAATAAGGCTAATCATCACAATTATGCATATAAACAACAAATACATAAAAGCCTTAATCCTACTCTCGCACTCAACCCATCCCAGTCCTAAAAGCAATCTCCTTAAGGCTAAGGCACAATTACCTAAGCTCAAATTCGCAACAACGTTACTAGTTTAAGTCCATGACCTACACCTATGGCCAATGGTTCACTTAAACTAAGGCTCTGATACCATCTTGTAACACCCAAACTTTAAAAATACCGGGTTCCAAAATTTTTTATTCATCTATAGACCACAATGGCGGAAAAGGTCTATTTTATAAAACAACTGTCAACTTTACTAGCAAATTAAGGTTGACCTCTTATTAATTCAAAAGGTGTTACTAACATACTACTCCATTTTACATTGAAACCCAATATTCACATCCTGCAGGTCTACATAAACCTGAACTAGGAAATAACATCATAATAAGCAACTAACGGCTAAGGGCACTTCTCTGAACTATAATCTAATAGTCTACCCATTCCTCACCGCATGCACCTTCATTCCTTGTTACTCTGCGAGACACAACCGACAAAGTAGACACAAGTGTCAGCTTATAAAGCTGAGTAAGATAAGGTTAATCCAAAATATATATGTTAAACAAAACTGATTATCAAAACAGTTACATATATAATTACCCATCCAATTGGTCATGATTGCGTACCTGCACCATTAGGCTAATACATACCAATAATAGGATTTAACCCGCATATCCCATATCTATATCATTCCATTAATATATACCAATAATAGGATATAAACCGCATATCCCATACATATATCATTCCAATATTATCATATATAGGTTAATCAATAGAAACCTATCTCGTATCACAATCCTTTATCATGATAGGATTCTAAAGCACAAGAAATCCTATTTCAATATTTAAGGATCACTACATTACCATATAGTTTACACATATCCTTAAATACTATAGGCTAGTGTCCATCAAACTACCTATCGATCCATAAATCAACATATCCTTTATAACATATAAACAATTAATTCTAATTATAAACATTCAAATATCACATAACAATCAATCATCTAATACATTCATAAGTCCCAAATACCCCCCGCATAGTTCATAAGCTTTATGTGAACTTAGGGTATCTATCATCCCAAGGACAAACAATCGATCATAATCCTGTACATATGACATCAATATACACAAACAATAGGATTTAATCATGAAATCCTAAATGTGCCTATCATATATAGGGTTCCTAAACAACAATAAGGAATCCTATCGTAAATTTGGGAGAACATCCACATACAATATGGACTCTCCGAAATCCTCATAATATGTGTTATACAACGAATAGGCAACTAGCCTACACACAAATTCTCAGAGTATGTGCTATACATCGAATAGGCAGCTATCCTATACACATATTCAATCATTGAGAATATCCATTTAATCATATGGACCATCGAATCCTCAGAATATATGCTATACAACGATTAGGCAGCTAACCTACACACATATTCTCAGAGCATGTGCTATACACCGAATAGGCAGTTATCCTATACACATATTCAATCATTCGTATTCCACTTTGGGTTATACCCGTGGAACTCGTAAGTCATAGTGCCAATTAAACGATACACTATGGGATAAGCTTATCACTCAATCTTAGTTTATACTCGAGTTCATTTTCTATAGGCAAGCTACATCATAAGCTACCTATATTCAACATATCAAGGCCCTTATTAATGTGCACAAGTGATCATACAATCCTATGATAACTAGTGTCACTATCATCTAACTCATCAACGCAAGAGTTAAATTAAACATTATGCAATCAACCTTAACAACTAGTCAAGTTAATAAAGCATAATAACCATATCATTAAACCATTCTTACAAGCATAACTAACAGCCCATAATCATCATTTAACTCATCAGCATGAAAGCTAAACCAATATTTATGCAATTAACCTTAACAACAAGTCAAGTTAATAAAGCATAATAACCATATCATTAAACCATTCTTAGTTCTTACAAGCATACTAACAGCCCATAATCACCCTCCCAACATGGTTCAATCAATCAAATAAACCTTAGGGTGTCAACGAATCCAATGATAATTAACAATCATTCCATTCAACCCGCAATAGATTAATTAACATAATTAAGCTACGGTTGAGTCTTTAGCAATCATAATGGGTAAACAACAATCCCACCCACATGCATATACACAATATAGTCCCCAAAGTATCCCATAATAGATTAAACCCTTCCCCCAATGCCCATTCCAACATATAGGACATGAAAGTCTGTTTAAACAACGTTTGACACTTTTAAAAAGGACATTTTGATTGTGTTCGCAGGGATAACCAATATCTTACCTTAGCACGTGTATAATGGCACTTAAACAAGTTCTTCAAGCTTGTTAGGTGTTCCCGTAACCTATACATATGATATAAGATCAACTTATAAGCTACCACAAAGCCTAAGTGCAAAATAGGGAAATTTCAGCATGTTCCCAGCTTTGCGCCATCTACTTGGCAACGACTTTGGGAGGTCAAGAAGACCAGATACAACAAAACTCAGTTCTAGACATTTGTTGGGCACTCAAAGACCTTTTGAAAAATGTAAGATTTGACTCATAACGATCTATAATGAAAGAGATATGATTTTTACAAAAACAAACCTGTAGCCTCGTCAGAAATCCGACCAGTCCTGAAAATCGTCGTTTTTAGCTCTCTTATGAGCAAAACCAGAAGAAACTTAGTTCTTATGAAATTTCACCGACACTTGGACCTTTCCAAAAATATAAGATTCGACTTCTAATTCATCCAGATGAATCTTCTATGATGTTTGCAAGATGACTGAAAATTTCAGTCCTAAAGAGCCCTTAAATTCAACTTGAAACTTCAAGTGATGAACCCAAGACTTTATGAACTTGATTGTTTTGTGTTATGAATGTGAGAGAGAGAGGAAAGAGCAGAGATGGATGATAGAATGATCATCAATGCTTGCTTATATAGCCCAAGAGTTGCAACTAAGTGCCAAGAACACACACCTTGGCCATGAGGTGTTCATCATGTCTTTACAACTCATCCTTGAGTGTGATGGCTGAAACTTTGGCCTTAAAACAAACTAGAATTCAGTAGGAACATGTTCATTGCATGATTACAAACTATAATCCAAGTCTTGGTTAGTTTGTGTGGGGTTTATGTCAAGAACACAAGCTTGACTTGACTAATTGACTTTGGTTGACTCTAGACTTTGATTCTTGCTTGTATTTGTGTAATTAAGTGTAGTAATTAGTTAATGAAAGTATTTTTTTACTTTTATCCATTTGGTTATAATTCAATTACATGTATATATATATTTATTAGTAGCTAATTTAGGTACACAATTGCATATAAACATATAAGCACAAATGATACATATATGGTAACTAATCAAAATGTATACCCATATATACATATGATTAATTATCTTTACACATATAATATTTCATTCATATAATTACATTATATCTTAATTGATTCGTAAAATTACGTGAATCTAGACGAGTCGAAACATGGTTGACTAACAAGTCAAAGTCAACTAATAAACGAAATAAAGATTTTGGGATGTTACACCTAATGATGTGTTTAAACTTAAAAAGGCCCTATATGGTCTTAAACAAGCACCTAGGGCTTGGTATGATAGGCTAAAATCTTTCTTGATTGAACATGACTATGTGATGGGTATGGTAGATAACACTCTATTTGTGAAAAGAAATGAACATCATATTATTATTGTGCAAATATATGTTGATGATATAGTGTTTGGCTCCACCGATAAGATTCTATGTGATGAATTTTCTAAACTTATGCATGATGAATTTGAAATGAGCATGATGGGTGAACTAAATTTCTTTCTAGGGTTGCAAATTAAACAACTTGAAGATGGCATTTTTATTAATCAATCCAAATATATTAAAGAAATGCTTAAGAAATTTGACATGGAAAATGCTAAACCACTAGATACACCTATGTCCACCACAACTAAACTTTATGAAACACCTATGGATAGTACTAAATACCGAGGCATGATAGGTAGTCTCTTGTACCTTACCGCTAGTAGACCCGATATTATGTATAGTGTTTGTTTATGTGCTAGATTTCAAGAAAAACCTAAAACATCTCACTATGAAGCGGTTAAAAGAATTTTTAGATATCTAAAAGGAACTACATACCTAGGTTTATGGTATCCAAAGTCCACCGGTGTGGATATTATGTGCTTTGCGGATTCGGATATGGGTGGGTCACTTGTTGATAGAAAGAGTACTAGTGGTATTTGTGCTTTTATTGGTTTATGTCTTACCTCTTGGTTTTCTAAAAAGCAAACATCCGTCGCATTATCCACCACCGAGGCCGAATATGTGGCCGCCGGTAGGGCTTGTACTCAAGTCTTATGGATGAAACAAATGTTTGTAGACTATAATGAACATTTAAAAGAAATACCCATTATGTGTGATAACAAGAGTGCAATTGATCTTAGTAAAAATCCAGTTTTGCACTCAAGAACTAA